>VZRU01001352.1:21870-32166 GCA_013398155.1 Pedionomus torquatus | reverse complement strand
GGCAGGAGAGTTGGAACTGGATGATCTTTGAGGTCCCTTCCAACTCTAACCATTCTACGATTCTATGACAGCTTGCATTTGTTATAAGAGGAAACACTAAATCTTAGGAACACCCGAATGCCTCCAAGGCAGACCTACAGAGTGGAAACAATCAATAAAGCCAGTTAAGGATTGTTCTGTAGTTTTCTGTCCCACCCTTGGCAGACTCAAGGCTGCTCTAACTTGTACAATCTGGCTATGGTGCTTGAAGGACACCACACAGACAGAGGACAGCCAGCATAAAGCACCATCCATCCCAGCTCTGCTTTACCCCATTCAGAATTTCCGTCACTGAGATCATCTGTCACCACTTGCTCTTCAAAACCAAGTCAAAAACTAATGCTATCATATAAAAATACTATGTCGTGTTTTTACACACGAACAAGCTTTTTGGGGATATTTCTGTCAACCAAACCAGGCACCAAAAAAATCAAAGCTACATGGAAGCCCTGTAAAATGTGAAAAACAACAACAACAACAAAAAAATACCACCCCCCAAAAAAAAACCAACCCAAAACCAAAACAAAACATCAAACAAACAAACAAAAAAACCAACCAACCAAACAAAAAAACCACAAAAAAAGCCACACCAAAACCCACCCAACCAAAATAACCCAAGAAATTTCTTACTAGCCCAAGGAAGCATAAGCAAGTAAAGTACTTCAAACCTGCTAAAACTGAATGAAAAGTGCTAATTAACAAGAAAAATGTCAGAAAGTCACTTGATTACTTTAAAATCCTGTATAGGATTTGATCCCTTTAAGACTCCTGTATAGCAAACTGCCCAACTCAAACTCCTGAAGCTGTATTTGAAGCACAGTTAACTACTCCACCTTCCCATAGCCTTGAAGAATTCTGCTTTGCCAACTCTGAAATAGCATTTGCTCCTTACTTATCACCTCCTTACTTCTGCTGGTCACACTGTTTCTAATACAAGCCAGGATGCCATTGGCTGCCTTGGCCACCCAGGCACACTGCTGGCTCATATTCAGCTACTTCTAAACCAGAACCCCCAGGTCCTTTTCTGCCAGGCAGCTTTCCAGCCCCACTTCCCCAAGCCTGTAGCAATGCATGGGGTTGCTGTGGCCCAAGTGCAGGAACTTGCACTTGGCCTTCTTGAAGTTCATACCATTAACATTGGCAATGTTACCTGAAATGGTACTTGATGTTTTCCAAAAGGATTCAGCCTAAGGCAGTCTCAGCATTTAAAAAATTTCTGCCAAAATGGTTGAAACAAGCAAAATTAAAGACTCTAATTTCCTTTAATTCAGAGTGGATGTCTACAATGGCAGGGAGGGTCAGCTTTCAGCAATGGGTAGGAAGAGCTTCTCCTGCAGAATATTCGTTGTGCTACATATTTTTCACCTCACTCAGTTCAAGGACTAACCTGCTTGAAATCACAAAGCCAGCTGGAAGTTGGAAAGCCTAGTACTCACTTCCACCCATAAACATGAAATTAGGGTGGGTATAGTTTTACATTCTTGAGGATATGGACTGAAAATAAACTGTTTCACACACACACGTTACATGAATTCCTTTTAGCAAGCAATTGCAGTTGAAACTTTTCAAGAAAAAGAAACCCAAGCAGCAGTACAACATAAGAACATACAACAGTTAAACTTCAGAATACTGGTTTTACCAGTATTTCTTTGGAAGCTTGTCACAAACCATAACTAGACCACATTATTCACCAGTTTCTAACGACATGGAATATACAAATATAAACCTGAATAACTTAAGAAAACATTTGATTAATATTCATTACAGCCTCTGAGGCAACAACAATGGCAGTTCAGTTTGAAGTCTTCACTTAAATAGCGGCTAACATGTTTTGATCATTATGAGCCAAAAAGAACTAATCTGTTTAGGAAACTAACTGAAGTACTAATGCAAAAGTCAGATCAAATACATAATTTAAGCCACTGACTCTAATTATGTTTTTAAAGTGCCGCATTTAAAGTTAATCCACCCTGAGTCAGGCAGTAAATTGTAACTTAAAAATGCTGTCATTTTTAGACAGCAATCATAACAGATGCAAAAAACCTCCCATGACATTTGCACTTGTACCTCCATGATAAAAAAATAGAGCACCCACAGCAGAATAACATGATTCAGCAGCATGCACTCAAATCAATACTTTTAATCAGTCTGTTTGCTAGTAGAAAGAACTAATGTTACTTACTGCTATTTCTCTGCATGCAGACATAGAAATTCCAGTACCTTCTATCTGCTTTAAAGCATAATCTTTATCATCTTTCCTGTGAAAGAAGAAAAGAGGTTTTTTTTTAAAAATTGCCCCACTTCCCCAAGCCTGTAGCAACACCCCATGAATTCCAAGTGAGCTCTTCACCCCCATTCAGGACAGTTTCTAATTAATACAAACTCTGCATCTTACTTCCTTTTGATTCTTTATTAGTTTTATGTCTGTATACTCAGCTAAACTATAATCTAACCACACTAAATTGGTAAAGCTAAAATATAAATTGGGTTTCACTGCAGAAACAAGGATTTTTTTTAAAAGCTTTTTTATTTTGAATTCTATTATTGTAATTTCTTCCATTCCTTCCTTCTCTTATTCTGAAGAAAACAAAGCAAACATTTAGAGTACATACTAAAAATCAGTTTGGGTAGGGATCTCTCTCCCATAAATGGAAGTCTTTGCCATATTTTAATTAATTCTTGAGTCGCCCAGAAGCAACATCACAGTAACAGTTATCTTTCCTTTCTCCTAGGTCACAAAATGTGTCCTAATATTATGTTCCTACCAAACTAACAGAACTACCAAGATCAATAAGAAAACCAGGTATCTGTGCAATATGGAGAATCCAAAGAAATGTTTGTGCAGCTTCAAACATGTGTAACACTTAAAAACACCACCATCTCCCCATCTTCTAAGCAGTTATGCACCTTACAGTCATTTATTTAAAATGCAAGCCTATTAGTAGGCTCCAGCTACCAAAATCAGAAATGAAGGAGAGAGACGCTGCAGCAAAAGAAGACATTGAACTCTTGCCCACGCTCAGCCTCAAAGAGCTCAAATTTTTAAGAGATGGAGTGTGCCTGTCCTTCCCACTTGTGGGCTGGTATCCACAGCACTCCTGGGGACATGGCACTTAACAACAGTGCTGCCTTCAGCATGTGGAGTGCTCCTATTGCCCCAAATCTCCTGGTTACACAAGGATCCTTTTTATTTTTTAATGAATTCAGCTTTCACAGCTCTGAAGAGCTGCCCTGAAAGAAGGGCAACTCAAACATCCTAAAGGCAAATAAAACAGAACTGTAGTTAAGCATTTAGAACTTATATATTTGTTTCTTCAAGCTTGCATTAAGTATTTGCAAGGCTTTGCATTGCTGTATTCCTACCTAAAAGACCCAATTTCCCCTATTCATCATGGCCTTTTTAATCCCTCAAATTATTAGATCCTGTCCAAGAGATTTTTTCATTGGGTTCAAAGACAACCCACTGTCAACAATAATCTTTCAAAACAGAGAAGACAGAAAAAGTGGGAGATTAATGGTCAAAATCTGAACACAGTTAATGAGCAGGAAAAATGAAACAGCAAGTGGGTGAGAGCAGATTTCAGTAAGAGGACAATTAAAGTATTTTCGGGAAGAAAAAAGGGGGGAAAAGATAGAAGGCCTGTCACAAACGGGGGGGGAGGAGGGGGAAAGAGTAGGTAGGACAATGACAGGAGGCATTAAAAAGGTTCCATATAATAAAACCCTAAAACTTCCTTATGAGGAAGAGAAAGAGCCAATGCGGAGCACAAATTCATATCTGGCCAAAACAAGGTGGGAATAGGGCACAACAATCCCCAATGTCTCACCTTAGAGGTAAACAAGTTGCATGAAACTCGAAAACAAGAAACCATCGTAGTATTAACCACACAATAAAGTTGTGCAACTCATGATGACAGATTCTTACAGAGATCAAAAGTATAAATGGATTTCAAACTGAATTACACACATTTATGGTGTTCAGGGGAGTACTGAAGCACTCCATGAGCAGCTGGTGAAAACAACCTCAATCCATTTTCCAGCAGAGATTTCCTATGCTGCTGACAGAAGAAGATACAGAGACATTTTCTCGGCTAAAACATCATTTTATCCTCTATCTGCCTTAGCCAGCAATGGTTCTTGGCTGTTACTGGACACAAATTTGAAGCAAAATGGATCAGACTAGAGGTCATTCTCAGTGCCCCGTGTGCTCATCTACTTAGTTTTCAAGTTGTTTGGAGAGACCTTTATTTCATAAGAAGTGCTACCACATAACTGATACTGTTACAAGCATCACCACCAACAGAATATGCAACAGAATGGGTCAGACTAAAGGTTATTTTCATTGCCCTGATGCTTATTTGCTTGGACTTCAGCTATTTTAAGAACTCGGTATAACCAGAAATGCTACCACAACCGGTATTACTACAAACATTGCTGATAGCACCATCAACAATGAAGCCTGCTTTGCATTTAAAATTGTACAGCTATTTTTAATAGATCAAATTTTTGCCAAATTAAGTCTGGACTAAAATTTTCCATGCCAGATAGCCAACTTTCTCTGGAAATTTTTAGAGAAAAAACCCAAAACATACTTCATCTGTTTCCTAGAACAAAACTGGAAGAACACACTTTCGGTTTTGTCCATTAACTCTCTTACAATCACTGCTTTACTGATGAAATTTGACAGGAGGGTTTAAGAACGTACCATTTGGTCTCCTCAAAACAACTGATGAAATAAGAAGTCTCTGAAAATTAATCTTTTCACTATAAAAGGCAGTTAAAGAACTGAGATCCAGAGAATCGGTGACCAACCTATTCACACCCCCCAGGGAACTAACCCCTCCCTCATTTGCTCTGCCCGGGAGCTGCATGGGGCAGCTGAGGGCAAGTAGCCTCTGCCCTGTCCTTAACCTACCTAAGCGGTTTAGAGGAAATAAAAGCATGGTAAAAAGAAGGAAAAGAAACCCCAACTTAGGGATAATGCATATTTTTAGCACCACGCTATGCTCTCCTCCAGAACCCGAAAAAATAACCAAAGACTTAAATTCTCCACATTATGCATGCAGAGTTGAGATACAAATTAATAAATCAATTCCTAACCGTCTCTTAACATCTGTTCTACACTGAGGCTGGTAACACGCCACCGTTACCCAATAAACCATCAGTACCAGCTTTTCCATTAACAGAAGGAAAAAAAAATCCTACTTCTACCTTTGAGCCACGCGGGATTTTCTTTATAAAGCTGAGTGCAATTCATTGGGAGACAAAAAAATGGAGGAAGAAGTTTTTAACGGGAAAGGTAAGAGTTTACAAGTGTTATGAAGTCCAAGGAAAGGCAGAACAGAGTGACCAACCTTATTTGACACCACTTCCAAAAATATTTTGCCAATAGTCTGCTTAGAATCATAATACAGCCCTAATGTCTTCCCCATGGTTTTGGACATGGGCAATTTCCTTCTCTAAAGATAAAGAGACTTCAATGACAAGATAGGAAAAAAACCCCAAACAATAAAAAAAAAAAAAGGGAAAAAAAGCCCTGTTAATAATAAACATCTTTCACACGCAACAAAATTGGCCACTTAGCAGCTTGTATTTTAAGCACACAGTAAGACTCAAAGTATAATTCAACTAAATTTCTTCCTTCTAACAGAGAGGTCCTGTTGGGAAAACCTGTCCATTTTCTCCGCTGCCAGGGAGCAGCTTCTCCACCTACCAAGCAGGCTTAGAAAAGCTGGTCAATCCGCAAACTTATTTTCATACCAATATATTCATACTCTCCTGCACTTAAGTAGGCTGGCATCTTCAACACAGCAATACTCCCTCCTAGTAACAGGCAGTTGTGAGAGCAATAAGAATAAGGAAACTCACTTTGTACGTGGCTGCTGGAAATAGCAGTGCTTATTGTAATCAAATGCAAACGACATAACCCTGTGTAAAAATGTCATTTCCTGAGGGACAACATTAACATCAGCGGTATCAACTTAAAAACAAAAAGAAGCTGTAACACCATTTCTAGTGTATTTTAATGACAAGAACAAATATACCACATCGTCACCATATACAAGCTCAACTATCCAGTTTTGTTCATATAGCTTGAATACACTAAAACTGAAAAAGCTACCTTTGAGAGAATTAAGCTACTAAGTATTAATCATAGAATTGCTGGGAGACCTATAAGATCATTTAGTCCAACCACCAACCTAACTCTGATAAAACCAAAAAAAAAAAAAAAAAAAAAAAACCCAACAAAAAACAAAACCCCACCTTATAATGCTGTTTCCAAATATTAATATTTTTTAAAGTTCTACTGAATTTGAAAGTAAAATGGCAGCACAGGAAACAGTCAGTCTGTCCAGGGAGAAAAAAAAAAAATAAATCAAAAGGAGTAGGAACAGAAACCTGCTGAATGCAAGCATGCTGCAAAGCCTTCCTGCTATTGCTAGCTTTTATTTAGGAGGATACTTTAAGCATAAATATGGCCAGCAAGTGGGAGAAAATACCCTCCCTACACATGGAGAAATAGAAGGCTTATTACCTAAAAGGCAGTTTAAAACATTCATATCTATTTTTCTTTCATCTATATCTTATATTTTGTAGAAATGTGGCACAACATTATAATATATTCTCAGATCACTAGGTCAGTTTAAAATGCAACTGAGTAATAAATATAGTAGAATACACTACTGAAGCCTTAAAATCATTGGTCATAATTCTAAATTTACATCAACATTTTAAAAAGTTGTCAAATTCAAAATCAACTGGTCATAACTTCAGAATAATTTTGGCTTTGAAAACAAGGAAATATAAAATTTGACTGCAGCTAAACATCTGAGGAAGACAGGCTTCACTGCCTTACAGCTACAACAGGGAACTGTAAACGCAGCATCCATTCTGCAGAAAACACCAGGGAACCTGTTAATTGTCTATGGTTGCAATCCCCAAAAGAATACAAAAATCCTGATAATTAAAAGGTAAACCCACCAATAAAAAACATGGGGTTTTTTAATTCTACCCTTGAGAATTCCATTATCATCACAGTAGTAACTAACACATCCTGAGTCAGTACAACTGTCACGCTCTTGCTGGAGTGATTCAGGCTCAGCAGCACTGACTCAAAATCCTCTGAATGCATTAAATACAACATTTTGGTTTTACTAGCCAGAACTAAATTTATGCCATAGAGCTTTTTAACGTTGAACAACTGACCTCAGTGAACACTGAGTGACTCCAACTCCTAAGCTGTACAAACAGTAGTACATCTTCACTATTAACAGCAAAATACAGAGAGGAACCTTCATACATGCTAGGGAGCCAGGCAAGGCAAAATACACCAAATGCTCTATTGCCACCAGAACTTCAAAAAAGGAAACAAATAAATCAGAGGTTTTATTATAGTTTATTTGTAAGCATTAGAATACTGTTTAACATCAAAGATTGCCAATGAAGAAAAAGATAACAAGGAGTTAAACTGTTAAAACTAAGAAATTTAGCTTATTTTCTCTTTTCTACCCTAAGAGCTTTCCTGAAACTGAACATGGCAAATATATGGACTTAGTCCACACGCAGATTTGAGATGTAAGGAAGAACTTTGCAAAACACACAACTATAGGTTATAATAAGAAAAACGAAACACCTATGAGCCTAAATTATAACATTTAGGAGACTGACCTGGCATTTTCACTTTGTGGCATGATTCCGTGCCTCCTCCCCCAGGTCATAACAACGTGGGGTTTAGTTTTAAATATGTTAAAATCAACCTGGTACGCACATGACATTCAGTGAAGTCAAGAGGAAGAAGCAGTAATTCAGTTTTTCGGAAGGATATGAATACATAAAGGTGATCTTTGAAGCTCAAAGATTTTATACATTCACACTAAATGCCAGCAAAACTGCTGTAGTGCAGTTCTTATAAGCAGACACTTATCTACACACTAAATAAATACGTGGTTTTCTAGAAAATGCAACAAGATGAGGGCAGACTGGTACCCATTTAAATCATGACTTGGAAGAATAGAATTATCTCTTTTTCCTCTTCCAACACCACTTTTATGGCACCAAACAGTCTTGCCTGAATAAGATGCTTATATCAGGAGTTCTATTTATTTTTGCATTCTGTATCTTTTAATTACAAAACCAGAAAATTAATGTGTGGGAGAACCATGTGACAAAGGTCACAAAAGACACTGAGGTTCTTAGTGCCTTCTTGGCATTGCTTTTTACATCACAGTCCTCTTGCAGGACGACCACATTCTCAAGGCTAATGGCACAGTCCTAGCGAAAGCAAGTGGAAGAAAACCAGATTAGCGATGACTTCAACAAACTGGAAATGCACACAAGTCCATGTGACCAGGTGAGCTGCATTCAAGGATGTTTAACTGAACTGGCAAATGTCACTGCTAAGCCACTCTATCATCTGCAAAAGGTCATGGTGATCATGGCAGGTTCCTGACGACTAGAAAAGGGCAAGTATCAGAACCCTCTTCAAGAAGGAATAAAAGGTTCAATGATACTATAGGGTAATCATCCTAGCCACGATCCTGGAAAAGGTTATGAAGCAAACCCTCCAGGGAAGGTATTTTCAAGCACACAAAGAAAAAAAAAAAAAAAAAACAAATACTGGAAACACCTAGCAAAAATTTTCCAAGCATGAGTTGTGCCTTAACAACTTGACTGTCCTAAAGGAGATGACTGGCTCTGTGGACAATGGAACAGTACCAGATGTCACCTTGACCTTAGCAAAGCTTGTGACATGATCTCATAGTTAACTCGTAGCCAAATGAGAGACAGAGTTTGGACAGCTGAACTAAGGAACAAATGAAAAAATCAATGGGGCTGCCAGACTTAATTGGTTGGAATCGGTGATATAAATCCAACAGGCAGACAGCTAACAGTGAATCCCTCAGGGGCAGTTACTAGGGCTGATATCTTCAGTGGTACAAATGGACATTGGGACGGAGGGCATCCCCACAAATCCAAAGACAACACTAAACTGGGGACAGTGGACGATGCACTGAGGAACTGAGCTGCCATTTGGCCAGACCTCAACAGACAGGAAAAACAGGCAAAAAAAGAACTTCAGAAAGTTTGAAGAGACATCCTGTCTCTAGTTCGGAACAACCTTACACAACTGGACACTGCCAAGTAGGCCAAAAGCAGCTTTACAGAGAAAGCCCTGGGGTCCTGGTGGGCAAACTGAACGTAACACAGCAATGTGCCCCTGCTGCAAAGGCAGCCAACCACATCCTGGGCTGGATTAGGAACAGTTTACCCAGCAAGTGGAAGAAGGTGATTATTGCCCTGCATTCAGCACTATGAAACTACATCTGGGAGCTCCAAACTCAGTTTTAAAGGTTTTCCAGTACAAGAAAGGCACAGTGAGCAAACCCAGTAGAGCAGCACAAGGAGTCTGAAGTGCGTGACACATAAGGAGAGGCTGAGAGAGCCAGGTTTGTTCAGCCTTCAGAGAAGGCTAAGGAGGGATCCTACTGCTGCCTTCAGTTAGGTAATGGGGAGGAGGGGGGCAACACAGAGGAGAACTCTGCTGGTTCTTGGAGGAGCCTGGCAAACAGATCAGCGGCACCAGTCACAAGTGGCAGGAAGGGAAACACCAATTAGATAGCAAGAAGAAAATAGCCAAACACAGCTAGTCAAAAAGTAAAGAGATTTGACGGAGCTTTCCATGCTCAGAGATACTTAAAACTCAGCTGCATAAGACCCTGAGCTAATTTCAGAGTTTGTCCTGCTTTGAATGGAAGGTTGAAACAGATTCCTTCTAGAGATCCCTTCCAACCTGAAGTACACTATGTGGGATTCTAAAATAAGCTACATATGATTTATCTGAGAATCTAAGGAGTTTCACAGCTGTCCAGTACATTCATTATTCACAGAGCTTAATGCATTCTTAAGACTGTTTTCCAAGACCAACAACTTTTCCAAAATTTAGCTAGAAAAAAAAAAAAGGTGATTCTAGACAGATACATAACTCTGAGGACCATTTCCTACACAAAGAGTTAAAACTTTTCAATGTAACTTAGATTAGTGTGAGGACACAACCTTGAATTTTCATTTCTTATCATTTCTTTCATTTCTTATCAGAACAGAAATCTTTATTCAATATTTCAAGGTTGTTCCACTATTTACAATGTGGGCAATGTGTCTCTTAAAAAAGGAAATAATTCTATGGCTCATTGTAAAACTAAACCAATGCACAGATATTGCTACTTGTAAGCAGCATTAAAAAAAAAAAAAAAAAAAAAA
>VZRU01001352.1:0-13462 GCA_013398155.1 Pedionomus torquatus | reverse complement strand
AGGGGTAATGGTTTTAAACTGGAAGGGGGGAGATTTAGATTGGATATCAGGAAGAAGTTCTTTCCTGTGAGGGTGGTGAGGCACTGGAACAGGTTGTCCAGAGAAGCTGTGGATGTCCCATCCCTGGAGGTGTTCCAGGCCAGGCTGGATGGGGCTTTGAGCAACCTGCTCTAGTGGGAGGTGTCCCTGCCCATGGCAGGGGTGTTGGAACTTGATGACTTTTAAGGTCCCTTCCAACTCTAATCAGTCTATGATTAAAGCACACAGCAATCTTACCAGTATTTTACTTGAAGCACTACAGGACATACATACACAAATTCTCTACAAAGGAAAAAAAAAAATTGCTATTTCACTTGGACTTTCCTTCTTTTCTGAGCTTGCTCTTAAGCCACCTCAATACTTGTACCACTTCAGAAACCAGAAGTTGCATAAAGATCTCACAGTGTTTCAAAGTATCTGTTCTTAAAAGCAAGCAAGCAGGATTAAAAGACTGGTCTAAACTTCAGAAAACCAAAACTTCATTGACCTGTATTTTTGGTATCTCTCTCTTCAGTAGTAAAATCTCTGAAATTATTTGGTTTACAGCGAGGAAACAATATATTTGCTGCTTTCAAAAAAAAACCAAAAAACTTTTATGATTAGCAGCCTTTTCAAGTCATAAATCTGCCTAACAGTCACAAGCAAATTACTGTAGGAGCTAAAGGTTCACAGGTATTTTCTTACACAATAGCTCCTAGCAGATTTGTCTGTCATAAATGTATGCAGTCACTGAGCAAGTGTTTCCTGTCTTCCAGATGACACTCAGGATTTGAGTCCTTGCTCCTCTCTCACAAATACAGAGCAGTCCTTGTCTATGGGATCAACTAAAATTTTCATAGATGCTGCTCCACATTTCTGAGTATCCTTGTTGGCCCTCCTTGGGTCTATTATACCCTGCCAGGGATGAAGGCATTAGAAGCACCTACAATACTGAAAATAGGATTTACAGCAACAATGACACCGTGCTTTGTGCTCTGCTCCATTGCCAGTAAGTCCTGTGAGTCTCTCTGCTTTTGAACAATTACTTGCACTCAGCTGGCACTTTCACAAAGCTGTCATTACAAAAAAATTTTTCCTAAGTAATAATAAATTCAGAGGCTACCATTGTGTGAGGAAAATAAAAGGACGATTTCCCCATACACATCACTTCACTAGGTATGATATATTATTGGAGAAAAGCTTTGTGATACTGAGGGCCAAGCCTTCACAATCAGTCTTTGCCTTCACTATCCCAAGTAAATCTCTCTCAGCAGCAAAGCTGTTTCCAAACTATTTATGACAAGTGATTTCTCAAAAAACACTTTTGAACAGCACAGATTCTCAAGAGATACTACTAATGACTTATTCCCATTAGTGCAAATCTTTAACTTGTCGATCCAGAGAAGGACCATTCCTATCTCCAGATTAAGCCTTCAGTATGGGACTTTACAAAATGCCTTTTGGAAATCTAGACAGATTACATCAACTACATTGCCTTAACCTGTACGTTAACTCCAGCAAATGTTAATAGACATAGGAGATGCTGAACATATTTCATAAGGCTGTTTGCTCTTGACCTCAGCATCTTTCACGTGTCTGTAATCCCTGCTCTTGGTTCAGCTTACTAGTTTCCACTCTTTCAATAACTCCTTTGAAAAACTGATCACACCACTGCCCCTTTCCAGTCTTCTGACTGAGACAGTTTAAAGCACTGGGTTACACTTTCTGGTGAGGAACTTATTTCATTCTTGAGCTCCTTCAGATGTGTGAAAACATCTTGACAACTGACTGCCCTTCAGTTTGTTCCAACAGCTTCTTCCCCAAACACCCCTCCCTGTTTGAGGCAAATTCCCGGATGCATTCCTTCACCTCCAGTTCTTTACATTCTTTCACGATGCACAGACAAAACCAAAGCTTTTCTCCTGGTGTCATTTCTTCTTAACACTCCTTCTATAGTTCACTAGTTCCCTGGTTCTACAGACAGCGCTGTGTTACTGATGCATCAGAAAACAAGGAAGGGAAAGGAAAACTAATTTCAATCCCTCCTCAAAGAGTTTCTCAAGATTGGGGAAAGATGGGGGGAGCTTGTGTATATTTTTCAGGGCTTTTATGGGGGAGGCTGGCAAGTGGGGCTGTTGCACTACAGTTCTACACTTAGCCTACCATCACTTACATTCTTTTCTACATTCCTCATTCATGTAAGTCTTAATTCTTCAAAGAACATATTCTCACTCCCAAGGGCTTCCTTTATTCTACTATTTGGCCATGTCAGATTTTTTTAATTGATGGGTATACAGTGTGTCTAGATGAGTGAAACATACTACTGAGAGCCCAGAGAGCCTTCAAACATGGTTCCCAAGCAGCTTGCAACATTTCACCTTCTTGGTCCACCACCTCGTTTTTATCCTCTTTTTTTTTTTTTTTAAACACTGAAGTAGGACTTCAAGCAGATTCTTAACCTTGTATAGGTTCAGCATCACTCCAGGAGCAAAGCACAAACCATGTTTGTTCCAGATCTCCCTCAGGAGTAACTGTTTGAACCTGCGCTTTCATCCTACTGAGACCCAAGTTGATTCTCCCATTGTGGCTGTTCGGTAAGTAGTTACTCACTGCCCCAAAGTTTTGTCTTAGCATCCGTCCCTGACAGAGCATCTACCTAAATGAAATGAGGCTAACAAGCCATTCATTGCTGTATTTTCTGCTTTGCAACCTCTCTGATCTCACGCAGCACAAGTAAACCAGTCAGGCAGATGGAAATGCAGCCCTAAGACTATTTTTCATCCTTATATTTCCCTGGAATCCCACCTATAGAATGTTCAGTGTTGCAATAGCTACCCTTTTTTGAGTCTTTCAGTATCTGACACTCATCTGGCAGAGTCAGATAAGCTTCCAGTTGAGCTTTTATAAAATTGAATTAACATAACAGTGAATGGATCCCCTAGGACAATTAGTTGAGAGGGGTTGTTTTGTTCAACCCTGCTTAAACAGAACTGACATTCACCCAAAAAGAAAAGAGAGAATTTGAAGTCCAAGTAGTTCAAGTACCAACAGTTAGGTAAGGTTCAAATTACACTTGGGAACAAATTTGCCACTTTCTTTCTTGAAGTCCACCCAGGTAGAAGTTGCTCCAGTTGCTTTTGTTCAGCTCCATACCTTGCACAATAGTTCCCGAGAACAACAGAGTAGATGAAACCTGACTTTCCAAGGCTTCATCGTGGGATTATCTGAATGCAAACTGTCATTGAAAGTACACCTGCAGCTAGGGCTCCCCCTCACAGGGGGAGGCTATTCCACTCCCAGAAAACACAGTTTGGGCAGAAACACAAGGTGAAACCAGGAGGTTGCTGTAATTCAGATCCTTTTGTATTCCAAGTTCTCAGCTGCACGTATTATTCACACAGGCAGTAATGAATTGAGTCTTCTTTTTTAGTGCAACTCTCAAGTGTCCTTTATTCAAATGTCAACATCTTGTACGCAAGGTGTTACAAGCGCTCAGCACGAAGCTTTCCCAGAAAAACAGGCAGATTGTTTCAGTGACCTTTAGTTGTGTTCTTCCCTCTTTGCAGAACAAGTGCATTTTTTCAAGACTAATTTTAATTTTGGATGTTTAGGCTATCATCTGTAGCTGAGAAAATCATTATGTTCCCTTGAACATTTTGTCCTTTAAAGAAAATATCTGCAATTTCAATCCTGGCTTACAGTTTTCCTGCAAATTCTAAACTGACTGCATATTATTTGCCCTATTGCCCCTTATCACACAAGGTAGTTCAGATGCAGTTGAATACAAACTACTGCCTAAACAGCAGTATCTTCTTGTTCAAGTATTGCACATAATTTTACAAGGAACTTTTTGGCATCCCAAGCTTTATATGCTTAAGTGAGTCTTTCGCTAGATCATCAAAACACATGCAACTGGGCAACATCAGTAGAATTTTCCATAAAAAAAAAAACAGAATATTAAATTGTCTCTCCAGTACACTTCCTGTATAAGCTACTAAATACTTCATATGCTTCTGTACAAAACTCAATATATTTATTCAAATCATTATTTCTCAAACAGGAAGCCTGCAATACACAAAAGTTAGCAACTAGATTACAAGTGGCCTTGTACATAACAAAAAAATGTAGCCATGAATAAAAGCTACGCTGTAATCCCCAATGTGCTATTATGGGGACTTGACAAGGTCTCAAAAACCATTTGTTGAGCCTCCGAGGAGACAAGAGAGAACAGCAGGTCGGCCAGCCAGAACACAAAACCCTCCTGCATGGTTATCAGCCTGCACAGAGCAGTAACACACAGCATCACTCACTAAGCTAGCAAAGAAAAGATGGGGGGCAGCAGCAGGGGGATGAGAGCTGGAGCACTCTGGGATGAAGTTTGAAACTGAAACCTTACTCCCATCCATTCACACAAGATGGGCTTCTCTACTCTGAACTCGACACTGCTTATAGTGGATGGATACTTGAAGTGTGCATGCACTGGAGGGATGCCTTTTATTAGCAGCAGAGTTAAGTATCTTGATGCTCCTGCCTCAACTTCTTCCCTTACTTGAACAAACTTAGACAAATTCTGTACTGAACTTTAAAGAGCATTTCCAAGACAAAAATTAACAGAGGGGCAACTGATGACCATCATTCTACAGAATGTCAGAATCCACAATTCTGAGTATTTTATAATATTACAAAAGAAACAAATGGCATACTTTGTTAATACTTTAAACAAGCATAAATGAGAGAGCCAATTACATATTGATTAAACAATCTTCATAGGCTTAGGCAACTTCAAAATGATAATTTTAAACGAGACTTGACATCCCTTTGGCATTGCCCCTTTTGTCATATTTCAAATGTTTAAGAACTGGCAGTTCCTCTTCTCCCAACACATACCCAGAAAGCTCAAAATTTTTTACCTCAAATCATTTGAGCTGATCACATCTAAGATTCTTTATGGCAGGGGACCGGCAGAAGGCAATGCAGAATATAACTTTTGCACAGCACGTTACTTTATCTCATCCTAGGAAAAAGCCCTAGCTACAAGCATACTTCCAGTCTGAATTTGCATTTAGATAGTGGGTAATTCCACAATAAAGCAAAGAGCCTTGTGGAGAGGAAAAATAAAAAACAAGATTAGGTTTCATAAATGCCACTGCACACACAACTACTGTGCAAGCTACAAAAAGTTGCAACAGAAGGACTGCAGCCTGTGTGAACTTAAGACAGCAAGGCTGCAAGTCCATCTTCAATTTTCCACTATCTCAAATGCAATTATAAAGATCTCTTATTACAAGGACTCTGTATATCCACACAATTTCAGGTTTTAACCCAGTTTCAGAAATAAAGGTAATCAGTATGTGTAGCTGAAAATTTTTCCTTTTTCTTTTTTTTCTTAAGGTGAAGACAGTTATGATGTTTTTGTAGAAATATTTGAAATGTGTATTTTTCACAGAATAGTTTAGCTCCAAGTTTACCTCCTCTTCCTTAACAACACATGGCCCAGGACATCCACCACTTTTCTCAGTGCACTCAACTGTACGTATTCTACACCGCCATCCCAGGAGCAGACAATGTAGTATGTTTCTTCTAGCATGACACTAGACACCTTGCTACCCGTGGATAGTCCATGTTTGCCTTTCAGCTCCACCACTTCTAGTACATAACATCACCCCCAAGTCCACTCCTCTGGGCACTGCTGATGACTGTACGCAGCCTTCACGTGGGTGGGCAAGGAAATGGAGCAGTCTCTTCTGCACTGAAGTTCCCTCTGAATTTTTCAAAAGTTTGTGAACATAAACAGGATAGAAAACCAGACAGGAATCATTCTTCAATGAATGATTGACTTAAAAATCAACACAAAAATTCAAACTGAAAAATGCAACACAATAGTTCCTAGCATATTGTGGTAGTCCATCAAAAAAGCTCTTGCTTACTGAAAAGTACATGATGCATGAGAGCCAGTTTCTAGCATGCACAAGAGGGGACAATTAAATCCAAACAAACACAAGTACCAGCTCTCCCCTACAGCTTGCTTTCAGTCTTGACATTCTGTAGTCATTCGTGTTTGCCAGCCATCTCCGCTTTATTGTTTTCATTTTCAGTTCATATTAGCATAATGCAAGCAAGAACTAGGATGACACTGAAAATTAGGAGGTTTCTACACATCAGAGACCAGAGGGAAAAGGACTATTTAGGAAACTTCGATTGTCTGTCTGTAACATATAACTAGATCATTCAGTTATTTACATCCCTCTCTCCACGCAACCTCCCTCTATATGAGCACTGCAACAAGTAGCTATCACACTCTGCCAGTTCCAAGGCTGCAAAGTCCTATCACTCATACTACAAACTCTTGTGGGAAAACTCAGATGAACATCGCACTTCAAGACAAAAGGATTATCCTCTGGAATTAATAGCCAGACCCAAGTTTGAAAAACAGGCTTTATGGTAAAAAATACAGACAATGCAAACACTTTATTCTGAGATGAGAAAACGGCATACCAGGCAATGGTAAAGACTGAAGACAATACACATTTTACCAGCACAGAACAAAGGAGATCCTGTGAGGGTATGAGGCATCTCCTTTTTCGGCTCTAGCCTAGCACTCCAACTATTTCTGCTAAAAATAAATTAAAAAAAAAAAAAAAAAAATTGAAAAATGCTGTTTGCCAATTGCTAGGACCAATATTCAAAATCCTGTTTTCAGGTTCTCACTAAATTATTTTTATGATTAAATCCAAATAAAAGATGATAAACAGAGACAGTACCCCTCTGAAACTGGAGCTGTATATAACAGTATTAACCACAGCAGAGGTGGGAAGACACAGTCCATGCCAGCAGCCTGTGTGCTGCCTCACATGTTTGGTTTATGTAACTACAGCAGCCCAGTCTCCATCCCACGTAATCACAACTCCATAACGATAAGGATCCATTGTAGAAAGAAAGAATCCTGTGTCCAAGAAAGCCATTGGGGTGGGGCAGGGAAAGGAAAAAGCATTTTGTTTAGAAGATGCTGCTATCCAGACAATTGCAACTGATGTCCTGCTTCTCACTGCATATGGAAAATTATTTTGGTGGAAGATGGAAACATCTTGGTATTAACCAGCCATTCAGAACGATCTGCTTCTATCATTATTTCAAGCGAACTAATGCCCATGGCAGGGGGCTTGTAACTCGATCTTCAGGGACCCTTCCAATCCAAACAATTCTGATTCTTATTCATTTTAAAAAATGTTGTACATACTCATGTCTTTTTCAGAGAGATAGATTTTTATAACCATTTTGATACAGTGGCACAACAATCACCTTCTAATGCCAAAATGGGCACATCGGAGCTATAACCTTGAGGTCTTGTGAAGACCTCACCAAACACAGAGGTCTCTTGTGAGACCTCACTTGTGATGGTCTAACCAAACACATCCAAGCCACTGTACCTTCATTATGCTTCCACCGCAGTTTCCAAATTTCAGCATAACTAGAAGAATCTATTCCTCAGAAACAGGAGACTTTTCAGTTTCTGCTACAGCAGTCTGCAAATTACAGCTGCTCAGATTTCAATATTAACAAGGGATAACTCCATTGCTTTAAAAAAAATTTGATTTTTGTTGGTTTGTTGGTTTTGGTGGGTTGTTTTTGGTTTTTTTTTTCTATTTTGAGTTTCTTTTTTTTAAACTTCTAAGACTTTAAAAGAGAAGAATCAAAGAATATCCAAGAGCTAGTGCCCATAGTACCTCACCATGATTAGGCCACAAGCAGCATTCTCTGATGACACGCACCTTCTCTATAATCAGCACTCTCAAAAACTATCCCATTCCCTCCTGAGAAACCAAGCACAGCAGTACATGCCTCCCATTATTTACATAAACTATTCTAATTTATAAACCAAGAATAAAAGCAGATACAGATCTTTGGTGTTTTCGCAGCACTACTCTCGCACCTTCCTCTCTGCACTCATCAGAGGCTTCAGGCAGGAACAAAACACTGACTCACGGCTCCACCAGCTCCACCTTTGCTGCTGGCTATAAGAATAAATCAACACATCAGTGACAAGATAACAAAAGATCACACCAAATACAGTCCAAGAGCCGTAGAAGGACTCTCTCAACAGCATGACCTTATAAACCTATAAAGCTTGGAGCCACCTAACTGGGTGAGAAGAGAAGGAAGCAGATGGGAAGAACAATTATGAGCGGTTTACCAGAAAAATTAAAGAGCACAAGACTTCATGCAATACATCATGCATACCTCATTATGTAGATACAGTTTAATTAGGAACTTTCCAACTACTGTGGTAATGGATCCAAAAGAGACTCAGGGCATATATTTTAACAAGATAATACCACATATTACATACATAAATAAAGTCTGTGGCATTTAGGAATTACACGCTATTGTTCACAGGAGTCATAAGCCACAGGCTTGCGTGCCGACTCGGCAGCTCTCACTGCCTGCCTGTGAACCTGCACCAACTGCTTTGGTTCAAGAGAGTGAAAATCAACACAGACGAGCGTTCAGTAAGAAAAAAACCACAACTGTAAGTTTATAGTGAAAACTAACAGCATGAACTTCATGATACAGCTCCTCGGTACAGAACAAACCAAGAAGTCCACATCTGTCGTTTCACTTCTTGTCAAGTAGAATTTCTCACTGGACTCATTACCTCTACTTGTGGCACTCCCAAACCCAATACACCTCTCTAAAAAAGTTTGGTACACAAAAAATAAGCGATCTATGATATAAAGTAACTCAATCAATACATACCCACTAACACGGAAAAAGCCTTATGAAGGGCCAAGGGTTAAAATAAAGAGAAATCTAGATTGGTAAAGTAAACAAAGGTGCACTCCCCACACTACAGAGCTTGGTCTGATCTCTAACAGAGCAGCTTGACTTCTAGAGCATAAGAGCATTCAACTTGTTACAGCTCTTGCCAACACTACAGAACAGACTTACAAAGCTTTTGACGTTACCTTTAACAACAGGTTGCAGAGTTTATCTACATTCCATTAAAGTATTGTTCACCAAAAGAACTCCACGTTCCCCTCTTCAAATAGTATGAAATGAGAACAGTGCTGATGTATTTTTCACTATTCATTATTTTATCTAACTTAAACATGTTCTGTCTTCTCTCTTTTTTTTTTTTAAGGAAAATACTCTCGATCTCTACAATTCCTCATTACACTACAGCTTTTGAGAGAATTATCATCATTCTGGCAATACTCTTTTACCAGTAAGTAGGAACAAATGCCCTACCACACTAGACACTAAGCAAATTTGTTCAGTAGTCTGCTGAACATCCACTAGTTGTCTACCATTCTGTTTCTTACACAACTCATTAGACTCATTACAGTCAAGGAAAGGAAGTGGATATAGATTTGACTGTTTGAAGGGTGCAAGGAAAAGTCCAGCACATAAATGTATTTTCATTGTTTCAATTACAATGTGCCAATATGCTCAAATGATAGAATCTGTCCCTTCATCTACAGCAGTATTTTCAATACGGAACTCTAATTGCTAGAATTAAAAAATTCTCCAGTTGCGCTTGTGTTTGGAACCTACAGCAGCTCTTGCAGTTTTCTGGGAGTGACTAGGAGAGCAATAAGATGCTACTGCTGGTTCCCCACCAACAGTCTCATCACCTAAGTCTCTTTCTGAGACATTGAGAAAAGCTTCCAATAAAGCAGCAGGGGGTGTTACCGTAGTTTGAGATCTTAAATCATATCCCTTTCTACTTTTGCAATTTAAAAGTTAGACACTGCTTAACAGCAGCATTCAATAGTTACTTATTCTCATCCAAACCACATTCGATAAACAGAAAAAAATTAATGTCTGGAAATTCTCCAACTTGCCACTAAAACAGGTAGCCTTGCTCCACAGAATAGGCTTCTCTCAGATTTTGAACTGTAACTGTATCATAAAAAGAGACAGGAAAAGAGAGTGAACAAAAGAAAGCAGTGCAAGATCAATCCCACTGAAACTGGGTACCACTCAGACATTAGCACACGACCAGCACATGCTGCCAGCACAGGCAGCCCAGCAGTTTGCACAAGCAGCCCCTCGTGTCCTGCCACCTCAGTCTGCTCATACCTGGCACCTGGCTCCTAAGAAGCTTTGAAGGAGCCTGACCTGGTCAATTAAGAAATAAATTTTTTTAAAAATAAAATTAAATATCAAATCTGTATGTTAGTCTAACAAACTAAAAATTGCTAGCACATTTTCCAAGCCTGGTGTAAGACAAATAGGTAGGTTTAATACCTGCATCGAGCAATGCTGCTGAAGGAGCACCCAAATGGCATGCAATGTGGCTTTTACACAAGAAATAACTGACATTTTCTGGACACACACAAAGCCAAAAAAAACACAAACAAGTAAACTACTATCCTACTGTCACTGGAGACAAGTAACAGTTTCTTTATCTGCAGACTAATGTTCAACATGCCATGCCTGTGCTCCCTTCCCCGTGTCAGCCATTAGTCAACTGCCGCCTTGCACACACCTCTGCTTAAAAATAAACCCCATCAATTCACACAGAGTTTGTTCTAAGCAGGTTTTAGAGCCCACTACAGGTACTGCACTGATGAAAAAAAGACAGCACCATTCAGTAAAAAGCCGGGAAGATTTATTTTTTTTTTTTAACCACAGAGCCCACAAGCTTAAAAATAAGAAGGATTAAAATAAAAACATTCTAATAAGATCAGAATGCAATTTTGCCGCAGGCAGTGCACCAGGTAGAGCTCAGCTGCAATGTCTGACACTGTTACTCAGCTGATTTGGTGTTCAGCTGGGTCAAGATCAGCAGCAAATTTGTAAGGAAACTGCCTTGGAGCCACACCTAGTGATGCTCTAAGAGGGATCAGTCAAGGCCCCAAACCTCACTTCATGGCAAAGGGCACCACAGGGCAGGACTGGCTTGTTAGAGGAGGGCATGAAATCCAAGTTACACCCTCATCAGGTTGCTAAAGCACAAGCTCAGAGCATCTCTTTCACTCACTAGAAGGAGTCTCACTGCATCAAGATACCTATATGACTGCCTCCCAAAACATTCCCTTGTATGTTTAGTGACATAAAATTAACTTCCAGAATTCGGACATGCAGCTGCACATATAGTTTTGAATTGCCATACTGCACCTCAGGAACAGCTGTAAGGCGATCAAAAAACAAGTGAGGACTACAGTCATACTAAAGGCACTAGCTCCTAGTACTCTTAAATTGGATTTTGATCACTGAGAGCTTTCCAATACACAACTGAAGTTTACTTGTTCTTTATGTTTCCTCTCTTCATTAGACACCTGTATGTAGAAAGTTACCATCATTTAACAAATAGCTACCCCAATATTTTTACCAAAACATTCTTAAAAGTACTCTAAAAATTCTAATGCATATTAATACACTTAAAAGATCTGTGCTCTTTAAAATGAGAATTAGGATCATGTAACAAAGTTTGCTTTAAACTTAGAAGTTCAAGGGGAAAAATTATCAAAATTAACTAAAAGATACCAAATAACTCCATATGTAATGAAAGTTCGAGCTGTATAAATACTACCAAAAAAGAAGCCCATGTTATTCATCAGTGTGTACCATCTGGGAAAAACTGAAACAATATTTTTTTATATATATTTGCATATAACATATAAACACTAAACTCCCCACTGCAAAACACAATATCCATCCATACATTAACTTAGCTTCAGCAAAACAAAATCTTATTGCAAATGCTTTTGCAATGTAGTCGATTCCTTTATCTACAGGGATGTAAACGGAAGCTTCAGTTCTAATTCCATCCATGTAACTTAAGATCATCTACATACAAATACACTATAATCTACAAAAGCATCTACAGGTGTTCCTATTTCACATATTTTAGTGATTGTCTAGGGTCAATTACACAGCATATTTAAAAGAGAAAGTTTTCAGAAATCCGGGAGGGAATGGGGAGTAGTAGGGAAAAGAGGCACTAAATGAACAAGACCAAAAAAAAATAAAATACAACATACACTGTTCACCTTCGTCTTTATTTCCCCTCTCATCAAGATGGGACAGGATTTAAAATCATACACACTCAAGAACTGAGAAGAAATTCTACTTTAAAGCTACTTTTGACTACCTATTCCTTTTTTAATGCACTTAATTCCATTTTTTCTGAAATTTCTCAAATGAAACTACCACACTCTCCCAAATGTCATCAAGTAGATCTATGATTTCACCAAAAATGTGTTTGAATACATGCTTTACCCATGCCACATGCTGAATGCCTTACACACTGCTGCAGTCCAACATGCTGAACAGCTGCAAAGAGCCTTACACAAACATTAGAAATGTAGTCATATCTTTCTATATCTCAGTCTATTTTTGCTACAGAAGGTCTCTTGATTGGCACTGAAACCAGCACTGGGTGTACTAGCAAAGTTAGTACCCACACGTAAGGAGACTTGAGGCAATAGAACAATCTATTCCCCTTCCCCTCCCAGAAATGAAAGAATTCTATCAAGATTAGAATTTCTTCTGTGAACAGTTTAAGGATCTGAACATAAAATTTGAGAAGAACAGTTAGCTGACTCATACTAGCAAGCAAAATTCTCGCTGAAGCAACTGTGCTGCAATTAATACCAGCATTTAAAAACCAGACAAGATACTGTGTGACCAGTCCCATTACAACTGTTCTGCAGGGAATGGCTAAAGCATCTCTAGAATTAGAGCTTATGCAAACAGAATCGGTTCACATTTCAGTCATAACTGATCACAGCCTGCTTTAAAAGTTTTTATTTATCAATTGTAATTGATAGAATTGTAACCCAGGCTTTTACAATACACGTTATTTGAATGACTGCATACAGAACACTACTGCGAGGAGACTGCGAGAGAAAGAATGGACATAATTGAAAATTTAGGACCTGTTACAAAACCAGCCCGAGCTTCTCCCGACTCTTTTGCTCCCTACTTCCTATTGTTCTGCTGTTCAGCCAGTAATGCCGTGTCACGGAGGAGGGAAACCTAAATGACAGTTTGCTGGATCTTTCTTTAAAACGTTTATGTAAAGCAACTCCTTTACTCGGATCCGTACTGAGAACTGGTCGGGTATAAGAGATTTTTTGAGGGCGTCTAAATCCCCGGAAGGATCGGCAGACTTCGGTTCCTGAAGCAGCCGGCAAGAACACCCAAAATGGTGACTACAAGTAATAAATCAGACAAAAACAGGGTTATTTAAAAAAAAATAATAATACATCCAACCCTGTACTACGAAGCTGATGGCTGGGCTGAACGTTTTAAGCAGCTACTCATTTATTCACAATGAAACCCCGTTAAGCGTTTTCCTTAATCACGTCGGTTTTTCTCCCAAGCCTCCCCGTACCGGAGCGGGGCTCCAGCTCCGCGCCGAGGGGCTGGGAACGCTCAGACAAGAGACCTACGGGGGGACCCAACCACAGCCCGGACGGTAAAATGAGGGGTTTAA
>VZRU01001350.1:35207-53943 GCA_013398155.1 Pedionomus torquatus | reverse complement strand
CTAACCATTCTATGATTCTATGAATAATCAAATTGCAGAAATAATCTGGTATTTTACAATCTTTAAAGAAATTGGAGTGTGTCTATCTGTGTATATATAGTTATATATGAAAAGAAAAGGAAAAATATATTTTTTGTTGGTTTTTTTTTGTGTTTTTGTTTTGCTTTGTTTTGTTTGTTTGTTTTTTAAAGACCTCACTTTGTGGCTGGTTAGCTGCCAGATGAAAGCTGCTTGGGGAAAAATAGAGAGCAACACCCAATTCTTTAGACAACCAGGAGTCACTTGAGTCACGCAGGTAGAATGACATGGTAGGGTCATTTTGGTCCATCATAAGAAGCCAATAATGTGTGGTATCTTTTTTTTTTTTATACATGTAGGTGGACTTGCATGTAAAATCTTCAATGTCAAAGAAGGACTTGGAGTCCACAGGTTATAAAGCTGCAAAATAATATTCTTTGATTTCAAAGTAGTTAGTGTTTTTTCAAAGAACTGGACTGTATCACAAAGGGTTCCTGGGAAATAGTTAACTTTAATGCTAACAACATACATTTATTTGGAGCAATTGTCCTTATCATGGTATCATTGCACATTTAATACTGGTTCTTTTATAAAGCTCAAATGATGTCTAGAAAATGTAGTCTATCATGTTGTTATGATATCCATCTTCAAGACAGCATGGAGAGGGAGGCACGGCCAGGGTCTTTGTCCTTGTGGTGTTGGGTTGCTAGTCTGAGAGAGGGACAAAGGCGAGCACGGTGCATCTCTGGTTGGACATGGGGCATATCTCCACCACAAGCTGGATGAACTCCCTTGGGTGTAAGAGCTGCTCAGGCAGTAAAGGGGCAGAGCAGGAGGGGAGGCTTCTTTCCCCCTCTCCTGACAAAGCAGCTTGGGAGTGGATATGGCCCATGTGGCCAGTTCTGTGTCTGGGTCGTGTCCGTCACCACTCAGGGTGGGGAACACTCTTTCAGTTAATTCCTTTCTGCAGCTTGAGCTGTGGAGCTGAAGTGCCCAAAGTTGAACATAAGAAATCCCATCTAAACATAAGGAGGAACTTCCTTATTTTGAGGGCAGCAGAGCCCTGGAAGAGGCTGCCCAGAGAGGTGGTGGAGTCTCTGGAGACATTCTAAACCCACCTGGACACATTCCTGTGCAACCTGCTCTGGGTGACCCTGCTCTGGCAGGGGCATTGGACTAGATGATCTCCAGAGCTCCCTTCCAACTCCATATCATTTTGTGATTCTGTGAAACGGCTTGTTTCTGCTCTGATGTTCTGGGGTCCCTGTGTTTCAGGTGGCTGGGGCTTCCCTCACCTTGTAGTAACATCATTTCAGTTCTTTGATCTGTACTGAACAGAAGCAGCACCTGCATCCATGTGCTCCAGAAGCAAGGTTGCTTTTGGGGCAAGCATTGCCATTAGGAAATACTGCTGATTAGCACAGCTGAGGTAGCAAGGGGCTTTAATCCCTGGAAGAAATCCCATGGGGAGGAATGGGGGAGTCGGTACGGAGAAATCTGGGAGTGGAACAAGAACCTCTCTCAGCAATTTGAGCTGCTCCATCCTTCTCCACGCTGCTGACCCTCACTGCAACCTGCCTTTTCCCATTACCAGGCAGCCCTGGGAGGAAGCACAGCTTGACCCCTCCAGGGTGTGAGCCTGATCCGGGGAGGGAGGAGAAGCAGGCTGGCGGGGCGTCAGGACAGTCAGATGCCCACACCGCAGGTCGCCTGTCAGTCTGGGCCCTGGGGATGAGGCACAGACGGAGGGAAATTCAGCCTCCTGACAGCTGATGTGGGGCTGACAGCTCCGCAACAGACACCAAAAGTAATTGTTAAGTGCAGCTTTGTGGAAGAAAAAGATCTAAGACTGAGTGAGGCACAAACTGTCACAAGCTGTCCCGCCATACAGCTCCCTTTCGAAAACTTTGCCTCAAATTCTGTCAATTATTTTTTAAAAAAGACAAAAATCCACCAGAGGTAGTACAAATTGGAGTTAGGTTCCAGGCAAATCTGAGTTCATCTACTGCAAACCGAATCGTAGCTGGAAGACCGTCAGCTGGAGAAAATAGTGGAAGAAAACTTGACAGCCCAAGTTCTGAACCTGCTTAGAGAAGCAGAACAACCTGCTTGGGTGGAGAATGATCCTGGGCAGTGGTGGGATGGGAAAAACAACCCTCGGGCTGGCACGGTACAAGAGAGATGTGAAAACTGGGGGAAACTCCTATTCGCTGCTATTTTACTGACAAAATGGGATACGTGAATATTCAGTAACAACAGAAATGCTCGTATGGTTATAGATTGGTGTATTTAAAATACACTTTTCATAGGAGGACTTGGATTGGTGTGCTGTTCAGTGCAATTTCTCTTCTTGTCCTCTGATCTCCTTTTGTATCATTTTGTGGCACATTTCACCTTGGTAAGACTGATTTAAAAAAAAAAAAAGGCAAAAAATACTCCAATTTACATTAACTGAGCAAATAGTGCAAGTTCAGGGTTCCTCTGTGATCTCTACAGAGATGGGCATCTGACTCCCTTATGGATCAATGCTTTAGGCTGAAGATCCTTCACAGCTGAAGTCTTCACATTTTTCTAAGTCCACACTTTCTAGGTGTAAATTTCTGATGTGACACAAAGAAGAACTGAATTGTGGCCTTGGATGTAAATTCCATACTTTCTCTACTAACTGTTTAGATCTGGAGTGACTGTTTGACTACTTCAGAACAGGAAGAGAGAGAAAAAAATGACAAGATCTGGGGTAGAGAATAGAGCATCACGATCTAACTTTAGATAGTGCTCAGGTCTGCAATTCTGGTTTGGGAAATTTGGCAAATGTGCATCTTTTCTGGATGGACTCAGATTGGCAATTTTGGGATAAAAATACAGAATACGTAACTTCTTGCTAGGAATCTGTTAAACCTTATGGCTATTGATCCACTGCAGTTTTGTTTAAAATAGAAGTGTACAGAAAGGCAACAGTTATGTGCAAACAAACAAACAAAAAAAATTAGGGTTTTTCCAAACAATGAATCTGAATTGAATGTAAAAATATCCATGAGCAAGTTGATGTGATTTTCAGAGAAGTCTTTCACGTTCTCTCAGTGTTTATCCTTCTTCTTATCCCTGTAAGTGTGGCTGCAGACTGTATATGTTTTATTTTCAAAATATGATGAGACTGAGAAGTTTAGAAGCAGAATACCTATTTAGAATAGCTTTCAAATTCAGCACATTTGTATGCTTCGTACTAAACAAAGAGTCCTTGGATCTGTAAGAGGGAGCTAAAACAGGAGAAAGGGATGGTTTTGGTGAAGAACTGGAGCTGAGCGATGCTATTCACTCTGCAATTTTCTGGTTTATCACATCATCCTGTGTGTTGTCTGCCTTGATAGATAGCAGGGTGACAGATGACATCTGCCTGCATCTGAACACAATGTTCAAACACCCAGATGCATTCAGGAAGGATCCATTGTCCCAGTGATGTGCCACCCCTTGAAAACCTACAAAAACCTCCAAACCCTGGGGCTGAAACCAAAACTTTTTTTTTTTTTTTTAACTGAAATATCTTAAATTATAGAAATCATGCATATGTACAAGACAATTCACGATTTTTTTGACTGATGATTAGACATGCTGGAATGACTGGATGCCTTGCCAAAGATTTAGCAGAGTCTTTCTTACACCTATCAGTTCAAGTGTTTCCCAACCCTTTTTTATCTGGGCCCCATTATCACCACTTGTTTCCCTTTTTCTGCTTTTTTCCCCCTGAACCATTGCAACTGTCTTCTTCTCCATTTCATTTCACTCTGGCCTTACACATTCTTGCTCTCTTGCCTCACTGTTTATCATGACCTGTATTTTCTGTCCTTTGTTTTGACTATGTTCTCAAAGTAAAAACAAACAAACAAAAACCCCCATCAAACTCACCCCAAACCTTCTCAGTTTTCAAAATTCTCTGTAATGAACGTAGCTGTGGCAGTACTGCTCTTGGATGGTGATAGGACAGTTCCTAGGGAATAGTCTTTAGTGAATAAATGAATCTTGTATCATCCCGAGCTCTTCATAATCAAGACGTATACTGCCAAATGTATGAAATTAATGGATGAATTCTCTACATGGAATAAACTTTCTCTTTAATTGCCCATTTGGAGTCCTATGGCACTAATAGAACTTGTGTTATTGAATTATTATAGATGCCAGACTCATAATGAAATGATTATCATGGACTAGATGGACCCAGGCAAGGGAGACAGACGACATGTGCCTTCTTCTTTTAGCCCTATTTTCTATGATTATACAACCTGTGCAAATCAGGTAGAGAATTACTAAACCTAGGGAGAACACGCAAGGTTTCTATGCAAATGTTGATCCATGTGCAAGATTTACGTTATTACATACCTCATGATTTCTCTGGAAATAGATTCAAAGTATCGTGCAGGTTAGAAATAGAGGTCATCCAGTGCAACCTACTGCTCAAATTATTTAATAAGAAGTAAATAAAATATCTTGTTGCTTTTTTTTTTTTTTTCCCTGGTGATCCAAGCAAATACAGAATCAGAGAATGGTTTGGGTTGGAAGGGACATTTAAGATCATCTTATTCAAACCCCCCTGCCCTGGGCAGGGACACCTCCCACCACACCAGGTTGCTCCAAGCCCCATCCAGCCTGGCCTTGAACCCCTCCAGGGATGGGGCAGCCACAGCTTCTCTGTTCCAGTGCCTCACCACCCTGACAGGAAAGAATTTCTTCCTAATGTCCAACCTCCTTTTTCAGTTTAAAACTGTTACCACTCATCCTTTTGCTACAATCCTTAAAAAGTTTCTCCCTATCATTCCTGTAAGTCCTCTTTAAGTACTGGAAGGCTGCTCTAAGGTTTCTCCAGAGCCTTCTCTTCTCCAGGCTGAACAACCCCAACTCTCAGCCTGTCTTCATAGGAGAGGTGCTCCAGCCCTCTGAGCATCTTCATGTTTTTCTGTTTCAACAGGCCCATGTCCTTTCTTATGCTAGGGGCTCCAGAACTGGACACAGTATTCTGGTCGGGGTCTCACCAGAGCAGAGTAGAGAGGCAGAGTCCTCTCCCTCACTCCACTGGCCAACTTGTTTTGATGCAGTCCAGGGCCAGCACACATTGTCAGCTCATGTTGACCGTCTCATCCATCAACATCCCCAATTCTTTCTCCGCAGGGCTGCTCTCAACTCTTTTATCCCTCAGCATGTATTTGTGCTTGGGATTTCCCCAATACATTAGCAGAACATTGCACTTGACCTCATCAAAGTTTATGAGCTTCACACATGCCTAGCTCTCAAGCTATGTAAAAAAAATGTTAGTTATTTAATTATTTAGATTAATCTCTTATAGTTATGAGGCAAGACTTAATTATAGCATCATTTTGTTACACCTGAGCACATCTCAAGCAGATTGACAAAAAATCTTCCAGGTTCACAGGCATTCAAATGTTCAAAAGAATACCAAAGTCAAAACGGAGTAAGTATTACCTGATAGTGTTTGTCAAAATGTTAACCCCTTTCTCCCCCCTTGCATGGTTTGTGATCTCATTTTCATCTGCACAACTGTATTTCTTACTCAGGAATATTCATCAAATAGTTCATACAAACAATTACTTTAAATTACCTTTTGCTGGGTGGTTGATTTACATCACCTGGTATTGCAGACACTCCTGATTGCATGACTGAAAACCAAAGGTTGAAAAAACACCACATGGCAAAGAATACCCCATGGTGCAGTCAGTTAACAAAGTCAGGGATTCTGAGACAAGACTGCAACACACAATGTTTGTTCAAATATCAAAGATCCCCAAAGACTTCTTGAGCTAATATTCTTTGTAGAGCATCTTTGCCATGCCCAAGATAAGAAATTTTTGTCAGTTACCTAACCCAAATATCAGGTTTGTTGCTCTCTAGGTTGCATATGATGGATTTTCTTAAAGATATTTTAAATTTCTCTTATAGGGCTGGCTAAAGTTGAGAACAGGAGGAAAAAAATACTCCTAATTTTCAAGTACATGTCCCAAAGGGTTTTACAGTAAATCTCTTGAAGGCTTTATCTCAGTACTGACTGAAGACTCTAATGCTGACAGAGTTGCTTGTTCTTCTACAAAATAATCCAGTGACTTATACCTCATATATTCTCATGGAAGCAGAAAAAGCATTAATGAGTCTAAAGTGATCTAAAATAATTCTAAAAGTTTCCAGTTACCTAACCATTCTCTTCTGGTTTTATCATTAAAAAAAAAAAAATAAATTAAAAAATCCATGTACAATGGTTGTTTAAAAATGAAAGAGTCCTGATTGAGCTGTTAGAAGTCAGTAACAACTCGTGGTGAACTTGAAAAAAAAAACTGTAGAGGTTTTGTTTTACAAATTCTTCAGAACATTAATTTCACATCCTGTTCTTTAAAATGTGTTCCCTTTTGTGGCGATAATTATTGAGGATGTGAGTGAATCAGAGTCTGAATCATTTAAGACCTCTACATCCATGAATAATGTTCACCGGTGACTATTTCTCAGCTCCATATTTATGCAGTAATTCCAACAATGAAGTCTTGTTGTGTTTCAAGAAAACAAACATTAAAGTAAACAGCTTGTTCTGTATTGAAATGATTAGAGGAGGTATTCAACAAAGACGAGACTTCTGTCAGTCCAGTTAGAAGTTTATTATCCAAAGCTGTTGCAATAACAGTGTTATTTCAGTGAATACAGGCTGTTCAAGTTTCCTGGGATTTAAAGGTGAATTCAGGTCATTCATTACTTTTGTTGGCACTGTAAATCTCTAGCATTAGGAAGGAGTGGAAAGAGATAAATACAATACAAATAAAGATGGAAGAGATCACTTTAACTCCCTAATGCTTCCCTTATAAAAAGCTTTCTTCCCTCATTCTGGAATCAAAAATAAGGTGGAAGAAAAAAATACCAAATTTCCTTTTCTAGCCATACCACGTACACTTTCTTGTGCACGCAGGGCATCCTCTGAAGGCCTCAAGCTTGTACGCTGTCACTTGCTGTAGGGTTCTTTGAATGATGGAGTTCAACACCACCAGTGTGAACACCAGAGAAGCTAGAGAACCTGCACAATAAACTAATTCTTGAAGAGTGTGCTGTGGTTTTTAATGACTGTAATACATACTTCCCCATTGGATGAGACTTGTGAAAGAAGCCGTTTTGAAATTTGTGTTGCAGTTGCAGTCTGAGTAGTTCTACTCCCCAAAAGCCTTGGACTGAGTATAGTTGGACATGTATCTTCATCCTGAGTACCATCCTCTTCTTTTTATTCCTGCAGAAAGTGAAGCAGCAAAAAAGGCACCTTTATCCCCAAGTTTTCCAAACTGATAATAGAATCTTCCTCTTTTTTATTGGTTCCTCTCAGATTTTTTTTTTTTTTTTTTTTTTTTTTTTTTTTTTTACCATTAAAAAAATGTTGAAAATTAATTTCTGTTACATGGTGACTAGATGGATAACCTCTAAGAAGACTGATCTTGTTTGCTCCTTGCTCCCTTTTGCTAATTTTTTTGCAGTTTGTCTACTTCTAATTATAGGATGAAAGCTGCTTATCTCCCTTCCTCTGATTAGCCTTGGTAGATGCCATATATACTTCATTCTACTCTGCATGGGAAAGGTCTGGTGGATATCTAAATGCTTTAAGTGTTTGTGGAAGGCTACAGGACTCAACTCACCAGAAATTTCATGCATGGAGATGAAAGCTCAGTTTCTGTCTATAGCAGTGTTAGGACATCTCTGGTTTGAGATCTCATTTGAGCATCCTCAGATGGTCAAATATGAGTCTTACAAGTGATGTTTTGTTATGAGGAATTTGCGCTGGAGTTAATTGCTGCTTTTCAGTACCTGGAAATCAACTTGAACTTCCTAGTTTTTCAGGGTTTTGAGGTTTAATGCCATCAGTACTGAAGTTTCACTTTGAAATACTGGAATGGTCATCATCCTAATTACTCACATTTGATGATGCAAGCTCAAAACGCTTTGCCATTTTGGGATCTATAAAGTGTTTTCATTATCAGATTGTGGTGTATGATGATATACTTGGAAAAGATAATAATTAAAAGGTAAATAAAGCATCTGTTACTGTCCAAGTAGAGATAGGCTGATACTTACAAAAACCATAGAATGTAGAACAGAAATGTCCTGAAACCCTTTCTGTCATAAGGTGTTTTAAATGAATATCCCTTGTAGAGTGTGAAACAAGGATGCTCTTTTATTTTGTAGGACCCAGTCTGAAAGCTGTTCGAGATCTTAATTTTAGCATTACATCTCTTGTCTTCTTCAGCATGTCTCTTCCAAAGGACCAAATTCAAAACAAGGTGATGACCTGAGCTGAGCTGAAACGAAATGAGCTGAGCTGATGCAGCCAGTCAACCCCCCCATAATCATCAGAGGACACATTTTGAAAACAGCTTGGATGCTCAGCTTCCTTCTCTTGTCCTCAGTGTGTACAGAGTCTGGCAGATGACATGTTCACTCAACCCTGTGCTTACTATTAAACACCTTTCAACAAACACAAGCAAAAACACTCCACCGTAGTAACACTAACTCCTACTTCCAGTGAGAAGCTCTTGCAGCTACGGGGAGGGGAAAGCATCAGCTGTGTGGGGAAAAGCGTGCCCTTCCCTGAGCGTAGCTGCTGTCAGGATGGTTAGGTGTCTCGCAGGAGGGTTTGTGCCGCCTGCATTTCAGCACAGCTGGGAGTCTTGCTGCCCGACCAGCCCGTTTAACTGCGGAGAGCACAGGCTGAGTGACACCCTTAAAGGCAAATGTAGAAACTTTGCTGTAAAGCCTGATATAGTTTTTGACATTGATGGGTATGAATAGTGAGAAATGTCAGTTCAAGCTGAAAAGCTACCGGTGAAACAACGTCCTCCAAACATATTCCCATGATACCACGGCAGACTTCAGCAGCCTTGATTTTCTTGACGTGGAAGCTGGTAACTAAAGATCTAGATGTAGCTTCAGTCATATTATTTTCAAACAGTTGCTGAAAAGGCTGTAGCCTGATTTGGAGAGCATATTTTTACTCTTAATACAGAGAAAGCTTGGTTTTGTGTTGTCAGGTACATGGAATATAATACACATATATGCATGTGTTAAGGGATGTATGTCTGATTTTAACATATAAACACGGGGGAATAGGACGTGCTGCAAAATGGTATTCCCTTTCATCATTTTTTTCATCATTTCATCATCTCACTTTTCTCTGTCTCCCTTAGCTGCCTTTTCTCCAGACTGAATAGGTCTATCTTTCTTCCCATATGTCAGATAGTCTGGTCCCTGAATCATCTTTATGGCCCTTCCCCAGACTTTGTGTGGGAGAGCCAAAACCTCATCCCAGTACAGTCCCACTGGGGCTGAGTAGAGGGCAAGGATCACCTCCCTTGACCTGCTGGCAACACTATTCCTAATGCAGAGCCACTCCTCCCAGTTTTGTACCATCTGCAAACTTGCTGAAGTTTCACTCACTCTCTCTCATTGTCCAGGTCATTAATGAAGAAGTTACTGGACTGGACCCAGTACTGAACCCTGGGGTACACCACTGGTGACTGGCCTCCAGCTGGGCTTTGTGCTGAAGCTGGCAATTCAGCCTGTTTCCTGCTTACTTTACTGTCCATTTACCTAGTTTGTGTTTCATTGTTTTGTCAATAGAAATGTTATGGGAGACTTTGTGCTAAAAACTTTGCTGAAGTCAAGATAAACACCACCCACTGCTTTCCCCTCTTCCACCAAAACAGTTATCTTATTATAGAAGTCTATCAGATTGGTTAAGCATGATTCCTCTTTCATAAATCCATGCTGACTGCTCCCAATGATTTTCTTGTTCTTCTTGTGTTTGGAAATGACTTCCAGGACGAGTAATGCCACCACCTTCCTAGGGCTGAGATGAGGCTGACTGGCCTGTAATTCCTCAGATCCTCCTTCTTGCTCTTCTTGAAGACAGGAGCAACATCCAGTCCCCAGGAACCTCACCAGTCACTTTGATCTTTCAAAGACAATTGAGACTGGCCTTGCAATGACATCTGCCAGCTCCCTCAGCGCTTGTGAGTGCAACCTGCCAAGTCCCACACAACCATTACATAAGTTTCGGTTCGTCTAAGTATTCCCCAACCTGATCCTTCTCCACCAAGGATAAGTTTTCCTTGCTCAAGACTTTCACTCTGGTGTCAGGGGCTTGGGATTCCTGAAGACCAATCTTACCCATAAAGACTAAGACAAAGGAATCACCTGGTACCTTGGTCTTTTCCATCTCCTTTGTCACCAGGTCCCCTGCCCCATTCAGCAACAGGCCCAGATTTCCCTTAGTCTTTCTTTTGATGATTTTGTCCTTGTAGAAACTTTCCTGCTTACTTTTACATCCCTCATCAGATTCAACTCCAGCTGATCATTGGCTTTCCTAATCCCATCACCAGTCGGTCTCTCTATACTCCTCCTGTGTGACCTGACCCTGCTTTCACCTCTTCTATGCCCAAGTTTAATCAGGAACTCCTTGTTCATCCATGTAGGCCTTCTGCCACCTTTGTGTGACTTCCTGATCATGTGAATGGATCATTCCTGATCTTGTAGATGGTGGTCCCTGAAAATCAACAAGCTCTCCTGCACCCTTCTTCTCTCCAGAGCTTTATCTGATGGGATTCTTCCAAGTAGTTCCATGAAGAGGTCTAAGCCTGCTCTCCCAAGTTTCAGAGCTAGAGATCCTGTTATTTGCTTTGTTCCCCTCCTGGAATCTGAAACTCCACCATTTCCATGACCACTGCAGTCAAGTCTGCTCCCAGTCTTCACGTCCCCAACAAGCCCATACTTGTTTGTTTAAGGTGCAGCAGAGCATGTCCCCTTGTTGGCTCTTGATCACTTGCTTTAGGAAATTATCATCGATGCCTTCCAGAAACCTTCTGGACTGCTTGAGCCTGGCTGTGTTGCCCTTCCTACTGATAATATGGTGACTAAAGTCTCCCAGGAGGACGAGGGCCTGTCAATCTGAAGCGTCTTTTTGTTTGAAAAGTGAAGCATCCTGTGCTCTCTAACAGCCAGGTTGCACAGGCTCTTTGTTTTGGAACAAGATATGTTTGCAAAATGTTTTGATTTCAAGATAGTACATTTGTTTTTGCCAAAAATGCCATGCATGACCTACTTGATTTCTGAGAAAAGATGGTGGTGTGCAAAGAAACATGACTTTTGAAAAGATACACATAATCATTTCTGACATACATGGCTGGGATTCAAAACCATGCCATCAGTGCTCCGAAGGTAATCCAGAATATTCTAGTCCATAAACTCAAGGAGTGAAAGACCAAATTTATCTCTGATTATAAGTTCCTGTTTGACATTTCCTATGTCTTTATTGGTATAAGTCTCCTGGACAACATTATATACCTCTGGCCAACCCTGTTCCTTGATATGTAAAATAATTTTATAGGAGTTTATCTAATTTTTCTGCATTCAGTTGCAAACTCTCTTTAATCTTGTTTTCTCAGATAACTTGTATCCCCAACATGAAATGTGACATTAGAGGGCATAGAGTATCTCTTCTTTTGTGCTGCCACATGCTTGGAGTAGTTCATGAGAGTCCTTGAATCTGCAGGATTAAACTTGCATTTCTGATGCCCACCACATCAACCAAGGTTACTCACCAGACTAGAGTTTTTCTGTCACACCACTTTTTGCAGCTAGAGCAGCAGTGTAGCTAATATTCTCAGATGTTCTCAGCTCGTCCACCTCTGGCTGGGCTTCAGCACTGGTCTGATTTGAATGTAGGTCTGAGGATGCAAAAAAAGCCTAAACATCTCTGATAGCATGCAATGAGATACCTTTTGGGAACATCTTTATTTGTATTCTACCTTAAAATACTGTTTTTCATTGTGTTATGCCATCACATATTTCACTGCCTACCTTACGGTAACATACTGTGACACTCTGGCTTCTCTTGCAGCAAGTTAAATATCTTTGTGATGTTTATTAGTAATTCTCAGTTATACCTATTTATTTTTATTTAATGGCTGATTTTGAATTGAGATTATTTAAGGGATTGCATGTAGATAGTTTTTCTCAAGGGATTATATTCACATTTTATTTTTTTTTTTTTCTAAAATTTCCCAGAGTAGTAGGCTTGCCCCACCACCGAGTTTTATTAAAATATGCCAACAGGGTGACTGTCATCTTTCAGGACACAAAAACGTGGGGGGAAAAAATCTGTTCTCAGTAGTTTATGATGAGGCAGAAATTAATGTATTAATTTTGAAATAATCAGATTACAGTGTTTGGATTTTGTGCCCTCTCTTCAGGTTCACTTACCTACAATTTAAACCCTGGTCTTAATTCTGTGTTAATCCCATACCTTAAACAATTGTGTTAATAAAATACTATGATGGCAGGAGACGTGTTCTGTAAGATTGTTGTGGGTGCATCGCATGGGGTTACTTTTCAATGGGGTAATTTTTGAGGCAGTATCGATTTCTGTAGCTGGATTGTAACTGCAGTACTGGATTTTGGCCACTGAGTGTCAGACACTGAATAATCTTTTGACATAGTTTGTTTAGCCTTTTTGCTTCATCTCTTTCCCTCTGCAGCACAGTGTTAAAAAGAAAAAGAAATGGCAGACCTTTCTGGCCCCAGTTTAATCTCGGAATGATTCAGATTATTTAGTAATTTGTTAATTCCGTCACTGAGACTGAAAGAGAAGAAATTTGAGCTGGCTAAAAGGCAAGCTTTATGCAACATGCTACAAAAAGGAGTGCCTTGTTGCGTGATTTACTGGCAGCACAGCACAGAAGAGAGTTGTATTTCATCAATAAGAAGTTACACAGGCTGTTCTGTTCCTGTTCTTAGTGTAGCTGTTAACGAGCTGTTTGTTCTCCTCAAAAGCAGAGGATAGATGTGACCATAAACTACTTCCAAGACTTATTCTGGGGTTTATTATTCTGGGACTGTGAGATGAGGAAACCCTGCACTACTTGCTGACTGCCTCTGTAATGTGCTAAGGGTATGCATTTTATGCTAGAAAGGCTTGAAGGGATGTCATGGTTTTGACTGGATTGACCAATCAGAAAGACAGATGGTGCCTCCCTCCCTCCTCTAAGAAAAACAGAGAAGAGGAAGAAATAAGGAGATTTATGAATTTAGAAAAAAACTAAACTACTTTAATGAAAATATAAATAAATAATAAAAAGGAAATGAAATAAAAATAAAATAAAATAAAATAAAAAAGTGTAGAATATATAGAAAACCATATCCAGCTTCCAGGATGACGATCACATCACCAGCAGGCATCAGGAAAAGTCCCAGAATGGACTCAGTGACCAACAGGAGCTGGATTCCAGATCTGGAGTCAGGAATGCTCAGATCAGGATCGAAAGCAGATGAATAGACAGGGTCCTCCTCAGACATTGGACATCGAACAAAGAGAGTTGACCCTTTGATCCCTCAGCTTTTATACTGAGCTTGTTGTGGATAGGATGGAATACTCTGTTGGTCAGTTTTGGGTCACCTGTCCTTTCAGCTCCTCCCTACAGGTGACCCCTTGATGCTTTTCTGCTTCCGACCCTCCAAGGGGGCAAATAACGAAATTCCCTGCCCTTGGTTGTTCTAGCAATAAGTCTAAGCAAAGGCCTCTCTGCACCATCCCTTGGTATAATCAGGTCTTATCACTGTGAGAGTGAACAGTTTTCTGAACAATTTGCTATTATTTCAGAGTTTAGTTAGTTAGAAGAGGCCCAGCTGAAAAAGTAAAATTACAAAATGGTTTTGTTCTACCTCAAACAAGGACAAGGGATCTTTGTGAGCTTTCTTGGTGGGGACACAATTTAAACAATCAATAACTTCTTTGCTAGCATTTTCTGTTTATTTTTTTCTTTGGGCTTTTATCTATTGCAACTATAATAACAAAACACTGAAGCATAGACCAGACCTTGTGGCTCTATTGTTGTTACCTTGGGGAATCCATTGTCATGAGATGCAACTGAGACACATGCTTAGTAACAATGAAATAATTGTCATATTTGTGTTAAAATTAAAAGACACGGTTGTGGGAGCCACCACTGCATCTGTTAAAGACAGAGGTGCTAACGATACTGTCTGATCAGGTTCTCTAATGCTTTTCATTATAAGTCTCTGGCTTTCAGCTGGTCATAGCTGCTGAACTTACACACACGGTCTTGCTCTCTTGGGGCTTCCCTTCAATGCATCTGCACGATAAACAGGGGGATCTGTCACACTGGGTTGCAGAAGAGATAGTGGAAAGGCAGAGGCTGGAAAAAACTGTTTGGAAGAGGTGGTAGGAACTGAAAATCTGAGCTAGCCTGCAGCAAAGAGATCACCCCGACTGTGGCCAGGAACAGAGGGAGAAGCTGAGGTGACACAGGGCGGATCTGAGGGGTGCAGGGGTGTGGGACACAATTTACAGCTGTGTCTACAGTGAAACCCTCAGCTCTGCTTCAGTTTATGCAGAGGGAAAACTACAGTTTTGTGCAATGAAGGTTACTTCAGGGAAATACCTAAACCAGTACTGCCTGTGCAACCTTCAGTCAGCCACTAATAGACATTAAATTTCTAGTAATGGCCACTTAATGGTTTGCCTGTGTCATGCTTTAACCCAGCTGGCAGCCAGGACCATGCAGCCACTTGCTCACTCCTCCTTCCCCCACCCCCCCATGCTCCCCTCCCTCCACTGGGATAAGGGAGAGACTAAAAGTGACAAAAAACTCATGGGTTGAGATAAATCAGTTTAATATGTAGAGCAAAAGCTGTGCACACAAGCAAAACAAAATAAGGAATTTATTCACTGCTTCCCACCAGCAGGCAGGTCTTCAACTTTCCTGGGTATCTCCAGGAATGCAGGGCTCCATCACACGTAATTGTTTATTGGGAAGACAAACGCCATCACTCCAAACATCCACCCGTTCTTTCTTGCCTCAGCTTTGACTTCATGAGCATGGAATATCCTTTTGGTCAGTTGGGATCAGCTACTCCAGCTGTGTCTCCTCCTAGTTTTTTGTGCACCCTCAGCCTACACGCTGTTGGGGCGGTGCGAGGAGCAGAAAAAGCCTTGACTGACCAGCAACAATCAAACCCATCAGTGCTATCAATAGTGCTTTCATCCCAAAGCCAAAGCATAGCACTGTACCAGCTGCCAGCAAGAAAGTTAATTCTGTCCCGACTGAAACCATGACAGTGTGAGACATCATCTCCAAAATGTCACTTGGACAAGTAGGTGGGATCTCCCTTTCTGCTATAGAGCTAAGATGTTGTGCTGCATAAATGATGCGTATTAAAATTGTTCTAGGCTTCTCTGCCACATGACATTGTACAATGTTAAACGTTGGAAAACCAGCTGAAGGGCAATGAACTAAACTGGACCCAAAAATCCCCTGTGCCTCAGCTTTCCTTTTTCTCTCATCTCTGGGACATACAGGAGAGACAAATTCAGAGTGGCTGTGGAACAGTTGTTGTGAAGTGACAACATCACAGAAAGTTCCAGGAGGTAATGAATAACTTCATACTTGAGAACATACTGGGCTGTGGCACTGAAAACAATGCCCAAACCATCCCTTGAGGGAAGGTGCACTGGAACAAGAGTTTGCACATCAGCTACTCTAGATATTGAGTGAACCTGAGATATGATGCTGTGGCCATGTCACAGCATGTCCTCTGTGTCACACAGTAGAGTATTTCATCTCACAGTGCTTTTAGACAAAACTGAGGAAATGTGGACAGGCAGCTTTTTTCCTGTTGTAAAGTACTGAGAGCTTGGATTTTCTGACTTTAATTTTCTTTTAACATGATTTTGAATCTCACAGCCCACTTGTGAGAAGGCAGCTTCTGCTCTGCTCTCCTAAGAACAGGCTGTTGGTCAATTTACTGTCCACTGAGAACAAATGTTTCTGGCAATGGTCTCTTCAGTAGGGATCTCCCTTTCTTCTTTCCCCCATCTATCAAAAGCTAGGTGTGTTGCTTTTATCCTGGTTTCTGCAGAACTTCCATCTCATTTTAGTCCATTGTGATCTTATCACTTACAAAATTGCCCACAGAGGCACATTGCTTCCAAGAAACCTAGAGTTTTCACTCAAGAAGGAATGATTTGGCTTGATGCTATAATAAATAGGAAGGCTTAAAATCCGTCTGGTGGATTTGTGGGTTGTAAGTCTTCAAGACAGTAGGAGAGGGCGGAGAGAAATGCTGCTGGACCACAGTTTTATCTCCCTGGTGAGAAGAGTTCTCCATATAGTCTGCTTGACCATCTGGAGGCACAACATGCTTACTTCCTTTGGGTGGTTTTGTGGCCTCCTGCTCTATAAAGCAGCTTGTGTTTTGCCTTGGCACTCTTTGTGGAAGACTTGCTCCTTAGTAAAGTCCAAAATACCCTGTGCAGTCCCCTGAAAGAGACTGACCCTCTGCTGCACAGCACTATCTAGTTGCTTTGAGACAGAGAGAGGAGCTGAGGCAGAATGTAAACCTTAAAAGGGAAAAAAATAATTAACTGAAAAGTAGAAAATTTATTTAGGCAGGAACAGGGCCTTAATGGAGAAAGCCTTGCCTGCTAGAACATCTGACAAGGGTGGTGCTGCACTTCATGTTTCTGATGGTTGTAACAGGTACAGTGACAAGGAAAGCAGTGATCCAAGGGTAAAAAGAAGGTACATAGACCTTTAATATCTGAAAATGAACTGCAACGCTTGCTGTCACAGGATCAGGTCTCTTTTCAGCTGTAGAACTAACAATAGAAAGCTCCTGGCTAAGGAGGACTCAGCAGGACTCAGTTTTGCACAGATGCAGCTGGTTTTGGGTCAGGCCCACAAGCTGTCGGACCCCACTGGCACCGCTGATCTTCATCTCAAGATCTTGCTGGTCTGGAAAAGGCGATTCAGACCATTGTCCAGAGGGTGGCACACTTAGACCGGTGGTGGGGGAAACCTCCTTCCCCACCTCCCCCATTCCTTTAAACATCACATCTGGTTAGAAGTTCTGCTGCTTTCCGCAGGGTTATCTGGGTCTGTGCGAGCAGACGTAGCTCTTTGGAGACAGGAATGCAAATAGTTGAAGCAGTGACTACAATACGCTCTAATCAATTTAATCAGGAGACTGCTGGTCTCTATGGAGTATTTCTAAGTGATCTCAGAGGAGAGCTTAAAAAGGCAGCTTTATTGCCTGGAGGCTTGACAGAAGTTAACGCCTCTCCTTGAAAAGCGCAAGTCAAAAAGGATGAAAATCGCTACATCTAAACCACGGATGAGTGAGTTTGATGGAGGAATCACTAGGAAAAACTTTACAAACTATTATGCAAGAGGACAAGCCTAGGGAGCTCACTACTGGCCTCTAAATAGCTATGAAGATATTTTTTTCTGTAATTGTGAAAACCACGGAGATAGTGTTGAGACATTTACACTGTTTGCCTTGGAGCATGGGAAAAGCCATGTAAAACTCTGATATTTAGGTACTACCGACTGCAAAAAGCTTCTAATAACGTGAATCATGCCAAATAATGTTCAGCCTGTAGTGAATCACAGAATCACAGAATCACCTAGGTTGGAAGGAACCTTTTAAGATCATCTAGTCCAAGCAATGGGAGAAAAAAAAAAAAAAAAAACAACCACAAAAAAACACAAAAACCCCAACAACCATAAACAACACCCCACACCACCCAACACTAAGCCATATCCTTGAGCACCAAGTCAACTTCTCTCTTGAATACCTCCAGGGATGGTGCCTCTACCACCTCCCTGGGCAGCCCATTCCAATACCTGATAACCCTTTCAGTAAAGAAATATTTCCTAATATCTAACCTGAACTTCCCCAGGTGCAACTTGAAGACATTACCCCTTGTCCTTTCTTCTGGGTATGAATTGCTGAGTCCCAAGGAGGGAGGAGTGACTCAGCATAAGGGGCAGGAGGATGAGCTCTGCAATCACAGTCCTGCAATCCAGGGCTTCTCTGGCAGGAGGCTGAGTTCAACAAATGTGCTAGATACCTGGGGAAGAGAAAAAGTGTCCAAGTCTAGGAATGAACTACAGACCCGAGAGCTTGCAAGGAACCTCCTGCAGGGTGGGCTGTGAAGGTAGGAGGAGATAGGAAGGGTGACCATGTTGTCTTTGATAAAGGATATTTAGTACCTTATAGCTGATGGTGGCTGGCTCTAACGTGGTGAGAAACTGGCCTCTTACTCTCTGGGCAGCCAACTGCTGGAAGAAAGACTGATTTACCCCGGGCATGTTCTCTTATGTGTTTTATTTGACTTCCTGCATTTTTAGTTGGAAATTTGGGGGTATGTGGTCATTGTCAAAGTCGCAAGCTAGAGTGGTAATTTTAAAAGTCCTGAAAGATCTTCCTGTATAGTATAAGTTACAGGGGTGAGTGGGGAGCATACAGAAATACGCCTGTTATTTATCTTGAACACCATCAGGTTGACTTCTCTTGTTAAATTTCGCACAAAATCTAGAAATGTCCAACCTAAATCTGTTCCCAGTTTAATTCTGTTTCCTATTGATCTCCCTTCCCTCTTTCCCTCCCTCCTTCTTGCCACCCCAGGTGCCCTGAATATCGTTGAGTTGCTGCTGAGCTTCCCTCTTACAGAGGAGTTTCTGGAATGACTTGTGGATCAGAGTTAGGTTTCCCTCCAAGACCATTTCCTTTAGGGAAAAAAAAAAATATTCTGCATCTCTTCACAATGTCCTTTCTAGAACAGTCTAGGAAATTATTTTCTCATCCTATGAAAGTTTTTTTCAAAGTTTAAATT
>VZRU01001350.1:3568-34872 GCA_013398155.1 Pedionomus torquatus | reverse complement strand
GTCTCACGACCCTCATAGCAAAGAATTTCTTCCTGATACATAATCTAAATCTCCCCTCTCCCAGTTTAAAACCATTCCCCTTGTCCTATCACTCCACTTCCTGACAAAGAGTCCCTCTCCAGCTCTCCTGTAGCTCCCTTCAGACACTGGAAGGCTGCAATAAGGTCTCCCCGGAGCCTTCTCTTCTCCAGGCTGAACTGTCCTCATAGGGGAGGTGCTCCAGCTCTCTAATCATCTTCGTGGCCCTCCGCTGGACTCATTCCAACAGGGCCATGTCCTTCCTGTGCTGTGGACTCCAGAGCTGGACAGTACTCTAGGTGGGGTCTCACCAGAGCAGAGCAGAGGGGTACCTCTGCTTGCACATAGCAGCCAGGATTAAGTTTTTTACTCCTAAGTCTTACTGCTGAAGATGAGATAGCACATGGTGAGAAGATGCAGGCAGATGTGCATTGTGGGTCATGAGTTTTTATTAATATGAATTGCCTACTTACCAAGATAACCGAAATATAATTCTCATTTACAACATATGGTGCCAGGTTCCCTAATGGAGCCCACGTCTGAGCAAAGGTAATGTACAGAAATACCACAAAGTTGTATGAGGCAGCATCAGGCAGACAAGCTAGGACAAAAATGGCTTATTTTGCAGTCAGTTAATTTGAAGAGAAAAATATCTATTTTGGATTGAAATCTAATCAAGTGTTTGAGACAGTTCTGTTTGGAAAGGGCAGATGATTTTCACTTTGAATTGCTTCATTTCAAAATCTCTGCCAAATCATCTCGCTGGCAAGACGGAGCCACCTGGCATTTCTGAATGGCTGCTGGGGGTGGCCACATGCCAAATATTTGCCAGACTGCAGCGATTAGTTTTAAAGAACTTGGCCTAGGCTGTTTCTTCTCTGCGCAATGCCCTCAGGTCCCCTGAGCCAGGCAGATTCCTGCATGCATACCAGGAGGGACATGGGGCTTTTGAAGCTAGGGATGATGCTCTTGCATCACCAGCAGGTAACATGGCAAATAGTACAGGTGTTCCCAGGAATCTCCTTGCGTTTTCATAGAATCATACAGTCATAGAATGGTTAGAGTTGGAAGGGACCTTAAAGATCATTGAGTTCCAACCCCCTGCCATGGGCAGGGACACCTCCCACCAGACCAGGTTGATCAAAGCCCCTTCCAGCATTGCCTTGAACACCTCCAGGGGTGGGGCATCCACAACTTCTCTGGGCAACCTGTTCTAGGGTCTCACCACCCTCACAGGAAAGAATTTCTTCCTGAAATCTAACCTAAATTTCCCCTCTTTGAGTTATAAACCTTTAACCCTTGTCCTATCACTCCATTCCCTGATCAAGGATCTTTCCCCATCTCTCCTGTAGCCCCTTCAGATCCTGGAAGGGGCTCTAAGGTCTGCCTGGAGTCTTTTATTCTCCAGGCTGAACAACCCCAACTCTCTCAGCCTGTCTTCATAGGAGAGGTGCTTCAGCCTCTGATCAACTTTTTTGGCCTTCTGGTGGACCCGTTCCAACAGTTCCATGTCCATTTTGCCTTCGGTCTCCCACTTCAGAAGTATTTGTTTGTTGAGAAGCAGAAGTTGTGTGGAGTAATTACACTTCTGCTTGTGCTGATGGTTACAAAGGAACACATATCCCTGGAAGGGAATGCTCAGCCTCTAAATTATATGTAATATTTAGTAACAGGTCTTTTATTGTTTCCTTAATTTTGCAGTCGAGGTCCACTTGTGACATTCGTAATGAGTTCTGTGTTTTGGCTTTGAAACTAGAAAGAAGTTTTCTCATCAGAAAAAAACCCACCATTGTTTACATTTACTTTAATTGCCTTTCTTAGAAGACAACTGTTTTCTAGGTGCAAGTGCTACAGGGATGCCTCATCTAGTTTTAAATGCAGTTGAAGCAGAGTTTGTCCTGACTCTGCAGCGTAGATGTAGTTTTTTACGTGTAAAGCAGAAACTCAAACAAGCCGGGGCTATAGAAAGTGAATGAGCTTTTTTTGCTTCAAAAGTGATTATTTCTAGCAGGGGTCAAGACATACTGCCAGCATGGATGGAATGGGGAAACTTGTGACTACATATACTGCATTTATCGTCAAATAGAAGACTTCACTCTGGATGCAAGTTTATACACACTTCAGAAAAGACTTCTTGTCTTTGTTACACGTTTTCATATGAAATTACCCTTACTCCTGCTGTGTTCTCTGTTGTTTAGGGGAAAGGAAAAATAGCAGGGATAAACATGAATAGTAATTTATTCCAGAAATAGTCCAGTAGTACCAGTGGGAGTATTTTTGGCAACTCTCTCAGCTCAACCTAATTTAATGATTAGGTTTTTATGATGTCTTGACTTGGTCAACTAAAACCAAAGAGATAGTTTGGGCAGTGAAATGATATTCAGTGTGAGAGTGGCAGATCCTGATCATTAGTAAGAGTCTCTGTGTTCTCTCTCTCTCTTTTCATCCAGCAAATCAGCGTTAGCCAACATCCAGACGGTTAATTATGGAGCTAACTTCCATGATTTAGGTGGCCTATAGATAGCAGAAAATTTTTGCAAGCACTCTTTCCTGTTAAATACAAGTTTCTACTGTTTGCACTCAGAAGCATCTGAATTTATAAGTAAAATTTTTACTGAGAAAAGCACACTTCCAAGTCCGACATGGGAAGAGTGCAAGCTTGCAGGTAACACAGAACATGTAGACCTTCCATTGTCTCCTGGGCAGGGGTTTAAATATTCCACCTGTAAACAAAGCTTAGAGCCAAAGTGGGACACTAAGGACAGCCCTTGAGGCATATAAGCCTGAAATTGCGTCCGGAAAAAAACATCTGCCAATCTGCTACCCCATGAGTCTGGGAGTTGCCTCTCTGTGCATGGCAAGGGCTGCCACAAGCCTCTCCATCACCTTATAGTGTTTAGTAAATAGATTTTCCACTTCTAACTTGGCTCAGGGGCTCCTTAGTAGGCGTTTTTAGATGCCGCCTGATATGCTGTGACAGTATCAGGCTTCTCTTGAAATGCAGCTGACAACAGTTGCTTTCTTTTAAGACAATGTTAACGCTTGCCCACCTTTTCTTTGTTGTGAGAACATATGCAGGAAGAGGAGCCAGGCTCATGTCTCATTTTCTGAGGGGATGCACACTTGGGATTCCTTCGGCAGCACCTTAACCGAGTACTTCTTACTCCTGGTTGCTCATGTAGAGCAATGCAAAGATATGGATGCAGCTTCTCTTGCAAGTCTGATTTATTTGTGCGCCTACAAAACGTACACGCAGGTGCTTATGAAATGGAGTTGCAAAGGCTAAGGAGGAGGTTTCTGGTGCGATGGCTGTATTGTTTATTAGTATTTGCTTCTTCTGAAGTAGGGGGTTGCTTTTTTCAGGCTGTGTTGCTTAGAGACAGAATTGGGTTATGGTCTTGGTTGTATTTTTGCAGCCCCTTTTCCATTGCTGTTGCTTACCTTCCATTGTGTCCCTGAGTGATGTGCTCAGGGCAATCTGCTTTGGCAGGGAAGTTGGACTATATGATTTCTAGAGGTCCCTTCCAATTCTGACAATTCCCTGATTCCGTGATTCTCTTCTGAGAGCTTTGTTGATGGGTTCCTTGAAGACTTCTCCACACCTGACATTGTTTGTCCGTCGTCATCTCATTCCTAAGTTACTGCCTGCCCCACCCCTCTAACCACTGCACAGCTCCTGCTGCACAGGAGAGGGATGCCCATAGTCACAGTTGGCACATCTGAGCAGAAGACCACATGAGGTGGAGATAAAAGAGAAAGGAGAAGGTTGATATGCTGTAAGGTCACAATGGGAGGCAAAGGCATCTTTGGCTGTCCGTTGTGAACACTCCCAACGAGGAGGCTCATGTGCCACTAATTAGGAGCACTCTTTGTTGCAGGGTACCTTTCCCTTAGCAAATCTGTAGGTTTGATAAAGCTCCCACATGCTGAGTAATGAGCTGACGCCAAACACCAATTAATACTCTGGTTTATAAATGGAGAAGGAAACAGAATCTGCCTTTTAGCCTTTGAATAGCAAACCTGCTTTCAATGGCATGACTGACACCTCTTTAAAGTCATCCAGAAGATCTGGGGGCTTTAGCTCATCCTTTGCTCAGATCCTTTGTGCTCACAGGCAGGTTTTCCAGGACCTTGGTGTAAAAGAGGCTTAGGCCTGCTATTTGTGTGTTACTGAAAGTTCTTTCAAAACTGCTGTGACAAGTAGAACAGCACCATTATAAAGCAAGAATTTTGGGAAATGTGCCTTTGGAACTTTTTAGGAAGGAGGAGGAGAGACCATCTGTTTTGCTTGTCACAATTCTTGTTTGTTTAAGATGTGAATTGCCAGAAATGTGGAAAGATTGGGTACAACGACAAGTGATAGAGTAATTTTCACACTGGACTTATGGGAAGCATGTGTTGTCCATCTGTGTGATTCTCATTTTATGCAAATTTAGGAAATATAGTCTTATGTCTAATTGTCCAAAGGTAGTTCTGAACATTCAAATGGAGGAAAGCTATCATGCCATCTCGTCAGTAGGCCTCCCTTTGGCTCCCTAACACGCCAATGCGGAATGCTGCTTGCTTGAAACTACAAATCATAATAAACATTTATATTTAGAATCCAATAAAATAATGTTTCAGGGGTCTGCAAAACACTTCAGACCCATGCTTGGGTTTTCCTGGAAGTGGAAGAGGATGCCACAATTTTGCTGACCCTCCTAAGCAGGTGTTACCAACCTGCCCAAAGCCGCATATGGTTCAACTGCCTGCTGGTTCAGGATGCTGGGGGAATACTAAAAGAGGCTGGTGCAAGTCTTTGGGCTAAAAAAATGCATAGCTGTGTGTGGTTAAAGCTTGTACAGGGAATATCCGAGCTTCTGAAAGGAAACTTTAATTCAAGGTTTGTTCTGGGGGAGTGAAGCGTTTATCTGCCTTCTTAAAAAAAAAATAAAAATAAAAAAATCACACTCCACGGAAGGTGGTGGTAGTTTTACCTGGAGCATATTGTATTTTTCAGAGCACATGAAAATTATGTTTCCCCTTACCTACCCTAAGCACTTTCAGTGAATAGCTCCCAAAAGACGCAAATAATATTTTTTCCTTTTTTACTTTTTTTTTTTTCCAGTTCATGGTTTGTTTACAAACTGCAAATGGTTCTGCATTTTGTGACCCGGTATGGCAACTGTAAATTTGTCTGGAAATAACACTTAATCCTACTGCCATTGAAGGGCAAATATTCCCAATTCAAAGTGCACTTTTTGAAAGTGTTCAGTCAAGGAATGCTTCAGTGTAAAGGCAGACAAAAGAGATCCAAATATAATGAAAATGAGGTTCAGTATGGAATGTTTACTGGAAGTTTCCATGAAATATTTTCTCTTGTTGCTGGTTCTTTAAAGGATACAATGTCAGCAGTGCCAAAGATTGAGGTTTGTGCAACGTCAGCTACTGAACCCTCTTTAACCAAGCACCCTGGTTCTACGCAGAAGCTTTCTGATTATCTTATGTATTCTTTCAGTTGTTGCTGTTTCCATTGTTTCCAGGCAATTCCCATTTTTTACTTCAGAATTATTCTGGTTTACGATATGGTGTATCATTAAGGCAGAAAAAAACCAACCAAGAACACAATCCTTTCAAATAAACAAGAATATAGTGATGATAATTCACTAAAACTCAAGAAGAAACACTTATTCTGACCCCTTGCAGTCTGGCTGGCCTTTGAGGGGAGCTCTGTTGGGTTTGTGAGCAGGACAGAAACCTTGTGCAGAAGACACAATTTATTAATTTAGGATTTAGAAAGAAATTCTTTACTGTGAGGGTGATGAAACACTGGAACAGGTTGCCTAGAGAAGTTGTGGCTGCTCCATCCCTGGAGGTGTTCAAGCCAGGGCTAAATGGGGCTTTGAGCAACCTGGTCTGGTGGTAGGTGTTCCTGCCCCTGGAACTCTATGATCTTTAAGGTCTCTTCCAACCCAAACCATTCTATGATTCTAAGACTCTGTGATGGCTGATATTGGAAAGACTGCCTCTGTATGTTGGGAAGACAGTAGTAATGGACCTCAGGGTTTCACTGGGGTAAGGGTACTGCTCTAGTAAAGCTTAGAAGCTTTTAGGTGTATGAAGCTAAAAAGAGGTAGGAGAAATGGAGCAGCTGAAGGGAAGAGAGGGAGCGTCACAACCAAAGTAAATGAGAAATTAAGCAGCCTCCTAACTTGCTGCAGGTCTCACATGGTGTAGAGGCAGAAGGAAGAAAAGTTGGGTCTTGTGTATCCAGCAGAATGAGGGAGAGCAGCAGGGAAGAGGTAAAAGCCCACATTTCATTGACTGAAGTAGAAGTCTGTATTTCATAGAGCAGCCCATTTTTTGGAGAGAACTCTGGCAGCAGGAGAATGAAACATGCCTCCTTTTGTCCTGTGGGATTATTTAATCAGTAGGTTGGCTGCCTTTCAGCTGGGAGAGGCTGGGGAAATGTTTCAAGTCTCTTTTGGTGGCGATATCAAGGCGCTCTTTTTGGTGGTGGCAGGAATCAAAGATGGAGGAGGAAGAAAGGGAGGAGTTGAGATGGCAGAAGAAGAGAGATGTTCCTCTGCAACTCAAGATGGGTGGACTCAAAGGTAAGGAACTGCAGCCTTGTGAGACAAAGTCTTTTTTTCCCCTCTGTGTTAGAAGCTGAGTTCTGTGGCAGCCTCCTACTGATACGTGTCTTTTACCTGGAGGGAAGGCTGGTCCAGAGGTAGTCAGCTCAGGAAACTGGAAGCTCTTTCTCTGGTTCTTTTTCTGTCCTAAAGAACTTGTTAACTGCATGTCAGTGGTGGCATGCAGATAAGTACAGTGAAGATTACAAAGTTCTCAGATATGTGTAGTTGGATCTATAACTAGCAAGTTGTTTGAATATGGTACAACTGACTCTTTAAAACTTTTAAATAGAACAATCAAGTATCTTTTATATGTAGCTAATACATGCAGGCACAGTAGAAGGAGCTCCATAATTCAGAGGGTTTTTTTTTTTCTGTTATCAAAGTATGCAAAATATGTTAAAAATTATACTAACATGTAATTTTATAGGTTCCAAGTTTAAGGAGAAATCAGGATCTTTAAGCTAAACATGGCAGCTACTTTGCAGTAAGCGTTGGCTTATTAATGTCTTTGGATACTGAAAGTTTGGCATCTGAGGAAGGAGTGAACTGCAGTCCTAGTTCCGTTTCCTCCTCCTTTGAATTATATAAGGATGTGTTTAAATTCCTCCTGGTTCACTGAAAACCCTGGGTTTTCTTTTGATGCTTTCATCGCACATTACCTTATTCATGCTAAGCAAAGAAGGAACGCAGGAGATTTGAATAAACAACTTGTAGCTGTCGATGCTTTCTGCTTGTATGTTTTAATCAAACAATCCTGGGCAAAATGTTGCCGTGTTCCTGCTTTGTCTTTGTCTGCCTGCCTTCAACAGGACTAATTATTCCCAAAGCTGCACCGTGCTCACGCCGCGCTGCAAAATGCCCTATAGACATGTCCAAAAGTGAGTCCACTGCTGAAGTAGCTCCGTGTTGTACACTGATTTTCAGAGAAGCAGGAAAGAAGAGGTACACCTCCTCTGTTCCACACCCAAAATATTGTGGAATCAGCAACCGCTTCAGAAACGCTCGCGTGTTGCTGGAGGTGGTTTCGGTTTTCACACCAGAAGTAATTTAATTTCAGCACTTAAAACCCAAAAAGCTCCAACATATTGCTAGCGTGCAAAAATTCCATGTGTGCTAAAAAACAACAGCATATGGTTGGGTGGGGTGTGACCAAAATGAACATAGTTATCACATTGTGAACTTTCTTTTTACAGNGGGTGGCGGGCGGGCATCTAGGACGAGAACCTGGAATTCTCCTAGAGTCTGCCTTTTCAAATGTTGTGTAGTTAACGGAGAGGTTCATCTTGCATAAACTGTGGCTTAAAATAGGAGACTGACATTTCATTTGAACATGAAGAACACACACAAAAGGGAGGTGGAAAGAAGGCAAGATGTCTCTGGGGTGAAGTGTTGGAGGAGAGTGGTGCAGAGCACGAACTGGAGGGGGACTTCAGCCCTGGCTGCTGTTAGAAGGCGGGTAGATTGGGATTATTTGCTTTGCATTTATAACCTATCACCTGGTCTGAAACTGGGTAGAACAAGTTTTAAGTGGACTCATTTGCTGGGACTGTATGTTTGATTTAGGATGTTTCAACATTGCCATCGATTCTTCTCGGCACAGTTCAGTGCTAAGGTAATTGTTGGCACAAAACCCAGTCATTTTTTTGACTCAGGATTTTTTTCTTTTGAGTCCAGTGGCGTTTAAGATCTTATCAGGTCCTCCTACAGGAATATCTAAAAATCAAGCACACCAAAATCAGAAATACTTTTGGAAACTGAGACCTAGATACTTGACTTGTCCTCCTGAATCCCTTGTGGCAAAGCTGAAACCCTTTAAAATAGTAATAAGAAAACGCTCAGGGGCTAATGTTGACCTGCAGTTGTTTTGTGTGATCCTGTGCTTGCACTTAAAGCCACTTGCTGGAGTGTACCTCTCTTGGGTCGTTGTTGGTGTAGGTTGTCTGCCTAGTTTCCTTGGCTCTTGTCTGTTTTTCCTGTGCTCTTCTGGGCGTAAATAAACCTGGAGAAGCAGAATCCTTTCCTTCTGGCACATGACTTGCTATTCTATCTGCCATTCAGCTGCTAACAGGACAGTAGCCCAACCTTGCCAGGTAGTGGCTCTTTGCAGGCTGTTTTACTGTCAGGTTTTGGGTTATCTGCATGATGAGCACTGTAGTCCTGTGGGCAGCCAGGGAAGATGCCTTCTACTCACGTTTCCAGTCAAACTATGGAATTTCTGCTGCAGAAGTCACACACCATCACTGGGCCAAGTGAGTATTGTGCAAAATGTGCTTTATTTTCTGCACACAAGCATGTCAGATGGTTAAAGTGAAAAAAAAGTCCTAGTTTAACTTCATTTTTTTTGAATAAATAGCAATTTCCATGAGCTCTATAATCTTCTCTCGTCTCTAATGATGATTTTTTTCACGCTTTGTGTTGTTCCCCTGGTCTTCTCAAGTGTATGGTTATCCTTCAGCAGCCTTAATGATTAGAGCTTGGTCTGCTTTTCTTTATGTTCTTGCAAAGTGGGTCTTAGAAACAGCAAAATAACATTTCACATAAAAGGATACTCTTCCAACAAAGGTAAGAACTGAAAATTACTTTGGATGCTTTCACAACTTTGGAAAAAACTTTAAATATTAAGATTTTTACCCAGAAAGATCATTGCTCACATTAATTATGTTGGCCAAGGCAAAGCATCTTTTTCAGTATAAAACTCAGGTTACTCTGTGGAACAACAGGGTCTGTCAACATGTGACAAGGCTTTCATATCTCGAGGGGAGGATCCAGTTGATGCAAAAAAGCGTCAATCAGGATGTAGAGCTGCAGGAAGTTAACTCATGCGTACTCCAGGGTTGTCCAGATCAGATGAGGAAAGTGCCAAAAGAGGTTACCCTTCATCACCAGCTGAGAGATGAGCTATATATGAAAGACAGGACAGCTTGAAGGGCCCTGAATGGTGATCTCAGGAGATGTGTCCCTCAAGAGACAGAGACATGCTTCATGTCCTTGTACACTCACTTGAGCAACTTGACGTGAAAATACTAAATAAAACATACCGAAACCCCAAGAGGGTGTTTCACCAAGAAGCCCGAATGGGGAATTATCCAGCCTTTTAGCAGGTGTAGGGCCCTGCCTGAGAGTGGCATCATAGATGTCTCCTGAGCCTTCCCAGTAAGCCCGTAATGGATCTGCAGCTTGCCAGATAGTCTGTCATAGGCTGTCAGCCACGGCTGGGAGGAGGGAAGGCAGCCTCTTTTGTTCCCATGTCAAGCATGCAGAGAAGTGACTACTAAGTAGATAATTCAAGGGGAAACAGCTGCTGAGTTCTCAATTCTCCATGACTCTCTAATTTTGCCTTCTTCTCTTAATGTATTTGCCTGCTGCTGGATGGATACTGCCTGCTGACAGGCAGACAAATAGAAAAATGCTGGAAACTTCATTGAAAACTACTGTGAAGTGTGGCTATTTTGATGAAAGTTGAAAGGCTTTCCTGAATGTGTGGGGTCATGGATGGATAGTTTTAAACAGCTATAAAAGGGCACACTAACTTGATCACCCTAGTCCTGATCTTTTAAGTCAAATGAAGTATTACAAACTCTTCTGACTTTGTGATTGTGAAGGGATTTTTTTTTCCCTTTTAAAAAGCCACAGTGCCTGACATCACTTTTATATATAAGAAACAAACATTTAACTTAAAAGTAAATATTTGAATTGTGCCTTGAAAATGTAAAACCTGTAGGCATAAGAAGCTAGACAATTTATAAACAAATCTCCCCACCTGATTACTGTGGCTTTGCTTTTAGGCTAATATCAGGTGCCTTACTCAGAGGTTTCAAATATTTTGGTTGAAAGTGCTTCATGTTCATAAATTGCAATAAGAAAAACTTTTATTGGGCAGTTTGTCCCTATGAGAAACTAACTGGTGTAACCAGAGTTATATAAACATGTCATTACAACCTCGCAAATAAACCTGCTGTTATAGAATCACAGAATGTTTATGGTTGGAAAGGACCGCTGAGACCATCAAATCCAACCATACACACACACATCAAAGGAAAAAACACCACAAAACAACAAAAAAACCCACAAAACAACAAAAAAATCCCACAAAACTAATCACCCAACCCAATCTCAGCCACTAGAGCATACCCTGAAGTGCCACATCTACACGTTTCTTAAATACCTCCAGGGATGGTGACCCCACCACCTCCCTGAGCAAGTCATTGTGGTGTCTGACCACCCTCTCAGTGAAGTAATTTCCTAATATCTAATCTAAACCTCCCCTGCTGCAACTTCAGACCATTTCCTCTGCTCCTGTTGTTATTCACTTGGGAGAAGAGGCCAATGCCCACCTCTCTACAACCTCCTTTCAGGTAGCTGTAGAGGACAATGAGGTCTCCCCTCAGCCTCCTCTTCTCCAAACTAAACATGCCCAGTTCCCTCAGCCTCTCCTCACAGGACTTGTTCTCTAGACCCCTCTCCAGCTTGGTGGCTCTCCTCTGGACGTGCTCCAGCACTTCAATGTCTTTCTTGTAGTGAGTGGCCCAGAACTGAACACAGCACTGAACACAGCTGCCCTTGTCGGCACCGATGCTGCCGTCTGAGGTATTCCTTGCTTCAGTCCTGGGCCATATCGAGTTTTTATTTGTAATTTGTAATTGTTCTTTTGCAATTGTTCTGAGCCTGGTTAGGTCTGATGCTGGGGCATTTCTGGAGCTGCTAACTAATCACGTTATGCAGTAGCTGAATATGGTATGGGGCTGTTTTGTCCTCCCCTCCCACCTAGTTTCTATGGAATGTTTGCAACTATGTTTTAAGGGAGATAAAGGTAGATTTGGGGCCTGCCTTTTAATTTTTGCGACTTGGCCTGCATCTCTTGTACATTGCCTGATTTTGGGGTGCCATTGCATGGGTTTTTCCCTCCCAGCAGTATCTGCAGGGGCATGGAGAGCTGGGTTGTGTGAGGGGGGGAAGTTGCAGGGGCTTCCTGGACCATGATTGTCAGTTCTGTGATGGGCAGTGCCAGTCCCTGTGGGTCCTTGTAACGCCAGTCACGGCACCAACCATCACTGGTTGATGCAAGGACCCACAGGGACTGGCACTGCCCATCACAGAACCAACCAGTGATGGTTGGTGCCGTGCCGGTCAGTGCTGTATTGCTCTGTGCTGGTCGGTACTGCGATGGGCAGTGCTGTGCCAGCCAGTGCCCGTCCATGCCGTGCTGGGGGGTGCTGTATCAGTCCGTTATCAGTAATAATGCTTGGCATCCTGCTGACTACACCAGGTGTCGTGGGCAGAGTGATTGACTTCACTTGTAAGAGAGAAGTAGTGAAATATTTATTAAGGTGAGGCAGAGATTTGACAAAATTAGTAAATGCAACAGCATTTTACAAGATTCAATGCCAAGGTGCACTTGTTCATTTACTGCACAGAGGACAGGGTCAAACAAGCTGTCAGGGAGACCCTCCTGTTGAGTCACGAGATTCAGAAAGGACCCTCTTGCTTTCTAAACTCCTTCTCAGAGAGGAGTCTGGGTGCAGCTGGATCCAGTCCTAGTCCCAGACTTGGTCAATGGTTTATGTCTAAAGGATTGTATATGCACAATCAATCCTTTATATCACCTAGCTATGATTTCAAAGTTTTAGCATGCTGTTAGTCACATACTGAGAATCTGTTGCAGCAGTGGGTTTCTCAGCCTCGAGGGGCAGAACCTTAAGTGAGCATCCTCACAAAAGGGGAGATCCTGGCATGCAGCCCCCTGCCATACAGGAGAGCTCAAAGGGCTCTTAGGCTGTCTAATATTTATAGAATAAGATATATTTACTATAGTCAAATTCTTATGGGAACAAATTATCCAGGTCCCCACTCCAGCCAATGTTTTGGCTGTGTTGCCAGCCACCCCCCAAAGTCCAGGGGCAACTTATCGGAACCGATGTTGTGATGGCCATGATGACCATGGCCCGAGCAAGAGCCGGGCTGGGGGATAGAGGGGAAAAAACAGGGAGAGTGCACTGCCACAGCCCGACAGTGCCCGTCGGTGCCGGTGCCGGCCGGTGGCAGCCCGCGAACCGGTCACTAGATGGCACCAAGCGACCGGGCTGGGAGCGGGACTGGCGGCTCGGGCCGGGGGCCGGTGGGGGAGGCAGGCAACCCCTGCTCGGTACCACCGAGGACACCGGAGCCGGCGAGAGCTGGCGTTCGCCCTCCTGCCCCTCCGCTTAGCCCTGCCGGGGTCGCATCTCTTCCGACAGGCCCGGGGAGGAGCGGGGCCAGGAGCCGGCCCGGGGCGGGGGCTGCCTCCGGCCGGAACGGCACCAGCATCACTGGGACCACCGAGTCCTGGAGTAGGCTCATTTCACCGGACAGACCAAAAGCCGAAAGTGTATGAGAGCCGAAGTGCCAAAACCTTGCAGAAACATGAAATGGACCTTCGTTCTCCTAGACACCCACAGGTGAGGGCAGGCACAGCAGCCGGTTCAGGTGGCATTAGCCAGTTTATTTATTTATTTTATTTATTTATTTTATTTATTNGATAATAGAAAGCTCCAGAGAGACCTTCTAGCAGCCTTTCAGGATCTGAAGGGAGCCTACAGGAGAGCAGGAGAGGGACTCTTGGTCAAGAAGCAGAGTGATAGCACAAGGGGTAATGGTTTTAAACTAGAAGAAGAGAGATTTAGATTGGATATTAGGAAGGATTTCTTTACTGTGAGGGTGGTGAGGCACTGGAACAGGTTGCCCAGAGAAGCTGTGGCTGCCCCACCCCTGGAGGGGTTCAAGGCCAGGCTGGATGGGGCTTGGAGCAACCTGGTCTAGTGGGAAGTGTCCCTGCCCATGGCAGGGGGGGTGGAATTCCATGATCTTTAAGGTCCCTTCCAACTCTAACCACTCTGTGATTCTATGATTTATGCACGATTCAGAGGATATAAGGCTAAAAGTCCAAGAGTATCTTCATGTTGTCAAAGCGTTTCCTTGTTTGCTCCTGGACTTCTGACAGTCTGCGTGACCAGAGCCTCTGTTCCATCGTTTCAGTTTGGATCGAGAGTAGATATTATGACCTTAGCATGTTTTGATGCACACCACAGGATGGTCTCAGAGCACACAAACTGTTTTTCTTTAGGATTAGATGAAGAAATCCTTGTATGAGAAGTACAGAAGGTACACACACCAAATACACATACTACCTGCTACAGCTGTCAAGGCATTCAGACCCTAGCCAAAGATTAGACTGGAATGAAGAACTCTCTCACCCCTCCAAACTTTCTACGTGAATGTCCTGGTTTGAGGTAAAATGAACCAATTTTCTGTTTTACAGTTTTGCTTTCTTAGCTAGGCCTCTTCTAACTAGCTAAACTCTGAAATTAACAGCACATTGTTCAGAACTGTTCTGTCTCACAGTGATAAGACCTGATTATACCAAGGGATGGTGCAGAGGTCCTTGTTTAGACTTATTCCTAGAAGAACCAAGGTCAGATAATTTTCAGCATTTGCCCGTTGGAGGGTCCCACCTGCAAGGAGGAGCGGACAGGACAGGTGACCCAGAACTGACCAACAGAGGTATTCCATCCCATCTGCATCATGCCCCATATAAAAGCTGAAGGATCAACAGGTCAACTCCCCTTCGCCCCTTCTTCGATGGCTGACGTCCAAGGAGGGCCCTGCCTGTTCATCTGCCTTTGATCCTGATCCGAGCATTCCTGACTCCAGATCTGGAATCCGGCTCCTGTCGATCACCGAGTCCAGTTTGGGACTTTTCCTGAAGCCTGCTGGTGACGTGGTCGTCATCCTGGGAGCTGGATATGGTTCTGTATATACTGTATACTCCCTTTTTTCCCTTTTTCCTAAATTTCCTTTTTATTATATTACTTATATTTTCATTAAAGTAGTTTAGTTTGTTCTAAACTCTTGAATCTCTTTAACTCCTTCCTCTCCTCTCTGAACAAAAGGGGGGAGGGGGGAACATCTGTCAATCAGGTTTTGGTAAATTTGGCTGAAACCACGACAGTGGATGCTCTGGGATTCAACTGTTTCACTGTATGGATCCACTCCTATCAGGCTGTGATATGCACTAATTTTGACATAGCTTAAATTCACTGTGTTGTAAGCTGAGAAGGATAGCGATTTCTGTAGGGGAAACAGAATGCCTCCAGTTTAGACACCTGCGTGTGCCTCAAGCAGGTGATGGGGATCAACCCAGTAGTGACGAAAGGCTTCTGGTTGCCAATAGGCAGTGGGGGCACCACGTTGGCAGTACTGCTTGTATTTTGTGCTACTGGATGTTCACAGAAGAGGTTCAAGAAATAAATGTCATTATCTTGTTAGGTGTTTCACTATTACATCATGGGCTCAGGTTTCTGCACACCCAGGCAGTTGTTTCTGTAGGAGTTATGCTGAGTTATGCCAGTTTTGAAGGCCCTTTTCTCTGCAGTCTTAGGCTTGTCACTCTTAAATCCGAAACAAAGACTGTGGAGAGCTATTGAGAAATTAGTTCTCGTCCCCCTTCCTTTGAAAAACAACCTCAAAGTACAGAGATCTTGACAATGGTGGTGCTTTCCTTCTGCAAGCTGATAGCACTTACTAACTGATATTTTTTGTTACAGTAAACCCTCAAGTATGACATTTCTGGAGATGAAATTTTTAGTTGCTGGGTAGAAGAGAGTTAATAATCCTGTATTTATTTAAAGGTTATGTTTTCTATTTCATGAAAAAATTGTACTCAGTGGTGCATAGAGATGGGTGGTAAATGCTACAAAGCATCCAAGATCCTGGTGAGTGGGCATCCAGCACCTCCTTTCTAGAACATGTCCCAGCATCATTGCTAAATACATTAGAGGTGATTTGCATAGTCCAAAATCCTGGGAGCAGGAACTACCAAATTTGGGTTTCCTGCATTACTTTCACTCCTACTGTCTGAGCTGTCTGCTGCAGTCATGGGTGGGAAAAAGGATTTTGTGTGCTATTTCCGTGATTGTGCTGCCAATGCCGCGGGGAGGATGCAATGAGTCTTCCCAGACAACTGTGGTTCTGGCATACTAAAACTCCTTCAAGTGTCTGATTTTTTACGGCAGCACTTAATTTTTTAACTGAGGGGCTTTGAGTAAAATGTCATTCTGGTTGTACAGAAAAAAAAAAAAAAAAAAGTTATAAGCAGTTAAAAAAAAGTTTTGACAAGATTTCAACAGGACTACTCTGGTGCTGAAAATTAAACGTGTTTATAAAACATTGTTGAATTTATCCTTGGGGTTTTTTTTGTGCTCTGAATGATTTTCCTTTCAAAATATAGTGACTAAAATTCTATTGAATGATACTTTCATTGAAACGTTACTCGGCTTTCTTATCCAGGTATTTTGAAGGACCACATAAACCCAGAAAGGAGCTCTGTGTTCAAAATAATGCTTAAATAATTTAAGCTGTTCTCTGTGCTCCTTTATTTAACTGGGTATCTTACCGGGGTGGCTTTGATTTGCTAAAAAATGAGCAAAAAATACTGTCATTTTTCTAAAGGCTTTGTTTTTAGTGAATATAAATTGCAAATGAAATCATAGCCTCAGAGCCTAATTTGTAATAGTCAGGGATATGTGACAAAGAGATTGTTTAAAAAAAAAAAAAAAAAAAAAGTTTCTTGTGTTTTATTCTTAAAGATGGATTGAAGGCAATATGTTGAAGGCAAGTTGTGCCAGCACTGCTTAACCTGCTGGTATCTTGGAGATTATTTCTGCTGGCTTTGTGGGTCTTTTCAGTGTGATCCTTGAAAATGCTAATTAATTTCAGGATTGCTGGGTGTGTGATATGCTTTGACATACACAGCAAATTAATAATAATATAATAATCTTTCTAAAAGAATTTTGAGGGCAATTTATAGTTCATGCCAGATGTCAGTTGACTGAGTAATTTAACACACTTGTGTAACTGAAATGTAATAGCTTTTGCGAGCTTGCCATGCTGCTTATGGATATGAATGACAAAATTTATGGGGCTTTAGCTATGTGCATAATCCGAAAAATTCACTCCCTGTTGCCTGGAATAAGCAGTATCACGAGTGAATGTGTTTTAATCATCTGAAACATATAGCCCAAATGCTACTTTATTTGTTTAAACCAGGAAAAGACATAATTCCTCTAAAGGAAGTGCTGTGAATGCAAGACCAAGAAAATTGTTTTTGTCCTATCAGTAGCTGCAGAGACCACATCTCCATAAAAGTCGTTAAAGTAGCAAAGACAGCACTGTCAGCTTAGAAATTGCTCTGGAAGATCTACTAAGCCTCTGGCCCTGGAATCAAGAGCGTTTCTTCCTATGTTTGTTTCCAGTGTAGTGGCCCTGAATCTTGCAGTTTTTAGACCTGGTTGTGACACTACAAATAGGAGTTAGGGAAAGTGAGGGTTCACCTTGCCAGACTTGAACTGCCTGGAAACCATTTGGCCTGAGCTGGACCTCCTCTCTAGTGTGGACAGAGACAGGCACCTCTGGGAGGAAGCTCATCCCCAAGAGCTAGGTAGGTGGATGCATTGCTCCTTGTAGGGATCCAGGTCTAAATAAGATTAATATCTCTGTCCTTTCGCATAACTGATGGTGAAATACAGAACTGAGTGGAGGGTGCTCCATTTACCTCTCAGAAAAATGATGGTTTCACCATCACCTTGCAAGTAATCACACTGAGCATTTTTAATGTGTTCTAATTTTACAAGAAGTGCTGGACTTCACTGTTTTTGTTTCACCCTTTAAAGCAAAGTTACTCCCTCAGCTCTAAGTTCCTTAAGAAGTGTCTTAGAAGCTCAGGTCCATCGTGCTTTTTGCAATGTGATGGTTTGTCCTAGGGCATTGGACGGTGAAAGCTTTCCTGGCTTTTCACTTTGCTGCCAGCTCCAACTCCTTCACCCTTCTTTTTCTCTCTGGGAAAATGTAAACTAGGTAGGATGTCATTCCAGTCATGAGGGGCTTGACAAGCTAAACTCAACAGAGTAACCTCTTTGGACCATAAGGAATGGAGTTACAAGTTCAGTTCCTGCCTGACTGTCACAGGTTTCCTTCAGCCAAGACTCCGTAACCCCAGCTCCTATAGAAACTGAAGTGTCCTGGACTGAATCCTGGAGTTTATTTTCTTTTTCTCTGTGTTTTTGTTTGTTTGCTTTTTAAAGTGTGTTTACGCTTCCTTTTTAGTCTTAAAAATAGCAACTAGCATATCCTGAGAACATTACACCCTGGAATTTCCCACACATGCAAGTTAGACGCCCAAGTATATCTTTGGATCATAAGTCTACAAGTAGAAGCCAGGGAAATTGAGGGGAGGAGGACTGGAAGCAAACTGGTTTAATCAAGAAGGGTTGAGAAGTCAGTGAGTGGTACAAGATGACATTATCTGCTCCACCTTTTCTCCTGCACTCGAGTCCCGCTGATCTAGAAGAGCTGTTACTCAGATGCACAAGCAAGAGGGCACATGATGTCCTTGATGTCTCCAAGAAACCTTACCAGCATTATGAATGTGCCAGGTTATGATTGCTATATTCTTATGATCTCCTTCAGCTCCTCACAACGTTTGCTGGTATCTGTGTTTTTTCATCTAAGGTTAGTAGTCAAGAGGCCCTTGAATGTAGCCCACGCACACAGTGCTTAACAGGAAGGAACCTTGGCCTTAAGGACCTTCAACAGCTGCAGTGAAAAAGAACAGTTACAGTGTGCACTCAGGCTGTTTAATGAGTTATTTTCCACTTTTTCATAGGAAACATTTGACATTATTATCCTACTGACACATGCTATGGCAAACTGCAGGACTTTTGGAGGGCTGGCCACGAAGAAGTGTTTCTCATCAGTAGCCAGTGAGATGTCTCTGTAAGACATCACAGCCTATACATGCTCTATAAGCTGATTGCAAAGAAGACCTAGATGTGCATTCCTGTGCACAAAAACAAGGGTTCAATATGGGGAAAGTAAGAGAGATCTTGCAAGTGCTGCTCAAATGTTAGTCTGGTGCATGAAACTGATCATAGACTTATAGAATGGTTAGAGTTGCAAGTAATCTTAAAGATCATGGGGTTCCAAACCCCCTGCCCTGGGCAGGGACACTTCCCACTGGACCAGGTTGCTCAAAGCCCCATCCAGCCTGGCCTTGAACGCCTCCAGGGATGGGGCAGCCACAACTTCTCTGGGCAACCTGTTCCAGGGTCTCACCACCCTCACAGGAAAGAATTTCTTCCTAAGATCTAATCTAAATCTTCCCTCTTCCAATTTAAAACTGTTACCGTTTGTCCTGTCACTACACTCCCTGACAAAGAGTCCCTCTCCAGCTCTCCTGTAGCTCCCTTCAGATACTGGAAGGCTGCTCGAAGCTCTCCCTGGAGCCTTCTCTTCTCCAGGCTGAACAGCCCCAACTCTCTCAGCCTGTCTTCATATGAGAGGTGCTCCATTCCTCTGATCGTCTTTGTGGCCCTCCTTGGGACCCATTCCAACAGGTCCATGTCCTTCCTGTGCTGAGGACTCCAGAGCTGGAACCAGTACTCCAGGTGGGGTCTCACCAGAGTGGAGTAGAGGGGCAGAATCGCCTTCCTCAACCTGCTGGCCACACTTTTGATCTTGTCACCATAGTATGAGACAGTCTCTTACTTTTTCTCCTGAAAAGGTATCCTCCAGATAATGCGAGTAGGCCCTGTGCATAATCACTGTTAGTCTGTAGTGCCTCTAAACCTGTATGTTCTCCCCATATCTGATGGACAGGTTCTAGTGTTTTTGGTTGAGATTATCTAGACATTGTTGATATAAGAAATAGCTACAGCTTTGGCTCTGACATCTGCATGTGAGGAATTTTGCCGGCATCACAGTAAAGCTGAATAGCATCTCTGAGGCAAGAACTGTCTTTGATTTGGGATCTTTAATCCAGCTCAGAAGCTCCTCTCACAAAGGTGAGAGAGGTATACTGTGTTTTGCTGTCTGTCTAAGACCAAAAAAATTAGGGAGCAGACTCACAGTCTACAGGCAGGGCTTTGGTTGGCTTATGCTGCTGCTCCAGGTAGCCTTTATCTTGTTCATGTATTCCTGCAGTTTTGCCTGAAATCAGCAGAGATGCCCAGGAGTGCATCAGTGCAAACTTTCTTCTGCATCACAAAGACAATTTAAAAGCAATCTTCATTCCTTGTAACAATACCTGTGTTTGCTTCAATTATAATGTTGCAGTGTTCATTAGACACAACAGTTTTGAAAATCTGCCCCATGGAAGTCCTGCCTCCTGCGCTGCTCTGACTTGAGCCATGTGCGCTGTGGTTCTAAGAAGGAATTTGCTTATTTATTGTAACAGCCCGTTTAATGGAACTTTAATGAAGAGCAGTCCTTATGGCAATTTTTGGTTTCATGTGTGTAGGAGGAATATTGGATCAACATCATTTTTGGCGTGGTTGATCGGTGCGTTAGTAGAAGGGCTGTGTTTCCAAGTCTACTTTTGTGGCAGTGCCACAAACTAAACGCAGTTTCCCGAGGGGCCAAGACCTGCCATATGCTGTCCTGGTGGCGAGAGAAGCTACAGGAATAGCTGCAGCATCAGGATAGCCACGGCTTGGGATGGCATGTTCCTTTTTTCACTTCTGAGAGGACAGGGGCTGTGCTGGGTTTGAGAAAACTAGTAGCAAGACTTGGCAGGAGTAAGGTGCTCTTTTGGGTTGCATGTATGTGTGTCTGGTGGCTCACTCCCCTCCCAGTAAGATGTGAGAAGTGTTATTTTTGCCTCTGATATAAAACAAGCATGAATTTGGGAATCTTAGCACATATATATTTTTTTTTAAATTTCCTTTCTGACCAGCCCCACTTTATTAAACTAGCATATTTATACCAAACAGGGACTTCTGAAGTTGGCTAGGGATCCCCCTAAGAATGCCACTGCCATTATAAAGCTAAAAATCTAAAGGAGGATAAATCCCTTTGTGTGGCAAGTAGGGCTGGTTAGATTTACATATCAAATGCATTCAAATCTTTGGTTTTTTGTTTTTTGTTTTTTTTTTTAAGTTCTGAGCACTTCTGAACTAAGCCTGTTCTTCAGGGCATTTGTTAAATTATGCTACTTAGGAGCTTACAGATAGTTCCTGGGCCATTGTAAAGCTTGACCAGTCACCAAGCTTCAGTGTAAAGTCCGATGTGTCTTTTCTCAGTGGCAGTGCTGCTTTTTCCCCATCCCCTTACACCCCGTAGCTTATTCCGTCCTGGTGCTTTTGTCGTTGTCCCTGTGCAAGTACAACTTGTCGCCATACTATTTGCTGAACCGTAGGAGCAAAATTCTTGGGTTTCACAAGAACCCTGCAAATTATGGGTGGCCTCTCAAACGGGAGATTCCCATTGCAGCTCCAGAGCTGAGAGCACAGTGGGAGAGAGGGAGTGTGTGGCTGGGACCATTGATGGAGAAAGTGGAAATGCCCTCACCCTGCCACTGTCAGGAAGAAGAATAATGTCTGGCGGTGCGCTGGAGCACACCTGGGGCAGTTGGGGTGATGAGGCTGGTGGTGATGGTCCTCCTCCCACGCTGCACAGGCTGTGGACCAGACAGCTTCCACAGCCCCTAGCACTGCTGAAGCCCTTGGTCACTGAATTCATCCCATTCTTGAATTTAACACGAATGCTCTTTTGCAGAAAAGAAAGATAAATGGTGGAGAGTGTTTTAGAAAGATCCCTGTTCACACTCAGGGAACCTTGTGTGTCTGAGCCTTGTGGAAACGGGGGACACTTTGCATGGGGAAACATCAGTTTGTGCCTCGCACACCCCCTCTCCCCAGAGGTGTACATGCTCCTGTCCACCTACGAGTTGTGACCATGGCCAACAACTATTCCCGACACAGTCAATGGTTACAGAACCACAGCAGCAGGCTGGGAACGGAGCTGTACATTGCTATGGATCTAATGGTTTGCCTAGAAGAGTAGGTCAAGTTTTCCAAAATAATTGCTGATGTAGGGTGCTCAGAGGGTGACTCTTTTGCAGTGAGCCTGATTTTCTGAAGTGGTGTGCTTCTGAAAACAAGGCTCTTCAAAGCCATCTTAAGCCTCGACTGTCGAACATGTGGAACCATCTTACCAAATCGTACTATTTGTCATCTTAGTCGTAAAAATGGAGAAACGTGAAAGAATATGAGAGCGGCACTACATTGTGAAGACATACCAAATGGAATTGTTTATTAAGGAGTGTTTATTAATACTGCTTTAAGTTATTAGGCTGATTCAAGAAGTCACTTACCTTTAAAAATGTCCTTAAGCATATGTTTAAGTGCTTCCCTGAGAAGAGATGTTTTTCTGAACTGATTCAGTAACAAAGGAACTGGATTAGAGGTAAGGGTGGACACTGAGGATGTCTTCAGACTTCAGTGAGTTAAATGTAGTAGAAGCACATGTAGTTAGGCGAAAAGAATAATAGAAGAAAATATACAATGACGTATTTTGGAAGGTATTTTTTTCTCTTCTTGTTTTGTATATCTAGTATTTTAAAGCTCCTCTAGTAGACGTGTTGTAAATATATGTACACAAAGACTTATATATACAAAGTCTATGCATACGATGTCCAAGTGTAACACATGGGAACAAATAAGCATGTAGCCTGCAGACATGATGCTGTAGCCTCAAGGGGTGGTAGCTGACAGGAAAATTTGGCTGTACGATAGTACTTCCCAACAGCATGGTTGACCAACTTTGCCAGATCTCCCCTTTCTGAACCGCTTTCAGCCACACTAATAATAAAAAGCAGGGGAAAATCAGGGGCTACCCAATTTATCCCAGTGCTAAAGTGGACTGCGTAGTGATAGGCATTAAATACAAATTTAATTTACATAGGCTGCAGATAAATTAGGAGAGTTCTTCACACTGAATATCCAGATTTTCTCATTATGCGCATCCCAGTCCCTAGAGCCCTCCTTAGAAGTTCGTTAGCAGCTCTGATCCCCACAGAGCTCTTAAGCTCCATCTCTGCCCATACAGAATTTAGAAAATGTGTGGCTTTGGATAATTGCCCATACGTTAGACTGTCCTGATTAAGCTGTCCCTACTGTCCCTGCTTTGCTATAAACAGAGTTGCCTCGTGTAAGTAGTAGAGAGCAGTGGAGAGAATCACATGAATTAGATCCTGAAAATGTCTTGTTTGTGACACTGCTCCCATGCCCTGCCAGTGCTCGACCTGCAAAAATACTTGGTCTGGTTTCTTCTTAATCACTTCCGATGAGAGAGCTTCTGTAATGAAGAGTACTGCTGTGGTCACGGTTTTCTTACACTGGGAACTGAGAAACTTTAGCTGGATCTTTAATAAGCTCTACTGGTGCTTCCCATACACTGGCACTATGGACAAAACCTGCTGTGCAACATATATAAACATGTGCTTATCCACTCCTGCTGGCTTAGGCAATTAAGGTTCTCAAGAAGTTTAGACAGATAGTCACTGAATCCTAGACTGAGTGCCAGTACTGAAACGGGGGCTTACCAGCAAGTTTCTCTCCCTGGAGTTCACCATGGTGAGAATCAGACTTTAAATGGAAAAAAATTAATATTGTTGAATTTAAATGCCAGTTGTCTGGCTAGCAATTGCTGTGTCTGAAGCTGCTGGCGTGGTTCTGCAACCTTCCCATGCTGTGCTGTCTTCTCAAGTCCTCCCCGGAGCTGTCTGGAGGAAGGGTAGTCAAGCCTATTGCATCTTATTCAGAGGAAAAAAAAAAAAAAGTGGGTAAACAATCCTCTTAAAATTACTTTTTCTTGTTTCAGTAGCTGGGCACCCCTGAGGTAGTATATTGAAATAATAAATTAAGATCCTGTCCACAAAGTTGCAATCTCTTTAGAAATGCAGGCTTTTCTCATAAGCAATGATGTGTTCCAAACACTTTCTAAATAATTCATAGTCAGAAGCCAGAATGTAGAAGACTTTTAGGAAAAGGGTATCTAATCACTTTCCCTTATTCATCTTGGTCATACTCGTAAGCTCTTGCTGTGCATTTTGCAGGGTTTTATTTTTCTGAAGCTGCTTGTTTGGGAGATGTCAGTCATTTTCGGCCCTGGAGGAATACCTATTTCATTAGATTTTTCTCTCGCTGCTGGGCAAACTGATGAAATAGGAAATTCAGTTCTGCTGAACCAGCTCTCCAGAACTGAACCAGCTCTCCTTAGATTTTTTTTCCCCAGAACCCTGAGAAAACACCATCCATTAGTGTGATGTCTGCCAATACCTCCCTGCCATTGCAATCCCTCTCTAAACAGGCTGTCTGTCAGCAGGGATGGCAGGGCACGGCAAGTCTGCATGCAACTCGGGCGTTGCGGCTCTAACCCATCTCACCTGGGGGGTAGAAGATTCAGTTCACCCAGATTTGCTCCTGATGCTGAGTGGAGTTGATGGTTAAACCCCCACCCTGTGGTTCTCAGCCAGAAGAGCAGTGGTTGCCGGTAGGACGGTTTCTAAAGTGAAGGGAAACGTAGGAATTGTGTACTGAAGGATGCAAACTCTGAAACACAACAGGGAAATGCAGAATTTTGGATGGGGAACACATGAAATATTGTATTGATTTGTGTTACATTAATTAGTGCGTGTATATGTAACACAATAACGTTTCTGTATAATTCTAGTAGATACAAAGCCAACTTTCTACTCCTCATTCGGAAAGGATTTTTCAGAAACGTTTCAAATGATCCTTCTCTTTCATTGATAAGGCTGTTCTGATTTACCTCTGACATTTGTAATTGCTTCACAGACGTCGTTATTGCCTTTTCCTGCCTGGATTCAATTACTGCTCTCTGTCTTTACTGGTCTTTCTAAATTCCAGTTCTGGATGTAGGAATAAGCAGAAGGAAGGATTTGTCCTCCTGTTACTTAGAAGCTTCTCAGATCCCCTCCTTCAGGGCAGACTTTGGGCTGAAATTGCAATCCCAGTGCTTCATCCCCATTCTTCATCTCCTCTGCCCTTCATCCTGCTTCATGTAGCTCAAGGGAGAAATAACGCTGCGGTTGGGAATCCAATAGACACAGCTTCCTCTGGCACGCTCAGCAGATATTTCTGTTTTCAGCAGAAAAATGCTCTTTGAAGGCATTCCTTACTCACTTGAGACCTGTCTGTGGTTCTTGCTTGTTGGACAGAATTGTTCTTACTTTTTGAGCTTGAATAAATTGAAAAAAAAAAAAAAACAACCACGTGCGTGTGGAGACATAAAAATCTAGTGATTTTTGTGTTTGCCCACAAAATGTTAATATTTGCTGGAAGTAAAGTTGCTTGCACAAATGTCTTAAGCTGAGCCTAAAAGGATGAACATGCACAACTGAAGAAAACACGTTATATATTAAAAAAAAAAAAAAAGTATGTAATTTTCACAGTTCTGTTGCTCTTTGAATTATTTCTCTCCTTTCTGCGCTTCTCCATATTGCAGTGCCAAGTTCTGAAGATGCAGAATTATTTCATCTGACTTTGTGCAGAATCCTCATTCTCATTTCTACTCAGGCCCAGTTGCAATCTTCCTAATAAATACCCAGCTTCTGTATTCCCCTAATATCCCGAGCACTTTTGCAGTTTCCAGGCAGATGAGCTTGCGTAGCCTTTCATCTTTGCTCCTCCACATCCACAGATGAGCCGTAGAATAGCCTTCATCTGGCAGGCTCAAGGGTTATATGTGGCCAGGCAGCAGATAATCTTGGTAAAAGATTGTAAAAACAGCCAGGAGTTTTCAGTTCTAACCTCTTGCTTTCCTGTATTTAGGATTTCCTCAAACTTTTGAATCCTTTTCTCCAGCAGCTTGCTTTGTCTTCAAAATTGAGGAAAAATAAAAACATTTTTGTTATATGAAGGTTACGCATTGCTGAAGCTTGTAACACGATGTAACATGCCTTTATGGACTGGTAGTTGAAAAAGGATTAATGTTAATATAGTTGATACCTGAGCTGTATTTATTTATCTGTATTTTTGAGGCTATACATGCTTGTGTGTGAGTCACCACGCAGCCAAAACCAATATATCTGAGCTCCGATGTGCATCTAATCATAATCATCCAGGATCTGCATTTTTTGCTTAGTAGAAGCTAAACCTTGCTAAATGTTCTTCTCTCAGTCTACAAAATCTAGAAACTAATTATCTTTGCATTCTCCTTATCTTTTTGTTTAAAATCAGGAAAAATAATATAGCAAAAAGCTTTTGAATCCCTTGATTTCGAGAATTTATTTCCAGCAGTGTTAACAAAGCCATAACATACCGTGATTTTCTGTTCTTGTAAGCTTACAATAATATTGACGTATTGAAGCCTATCTTATTATGCAAGTTTTACATAATGACTGAAGTAACACTTCAAAGAAGAAAGAGGGTCATTCGTATTGCAGTACGTTTAGGATTTCTGAGTATTTTTTAAAAGAAAGCAGTATTGGTTCTTTGAAACCAAGCAGTGAAACCGTACATTTTGATAAATTGCTTGGCTCAAAATTACCTTGAATTAATTGATTTAAACATCTTGTTGTAAACATTTTCTTTTATTTGAAAATATTTCTCTTTCCTTCCCTCTCCCTGTTTCTCCCTATTTCTCTTTGATTCTCTTCCTCTCTTCCTCTCTCTCTCGTTCTTGCTCTCATTCTTTCTCTTCCTTTCCTTCTCCCATTCCCTCTATCAAAACAACCTTTTCTTTTACAATTTTCATAGATTCAGAGCTCATAAATCCTTGTGAATTATTTTGCTTCATTCAGGCTGAGGTCTGTTCTATTTTTTTCTTCATTTTTTTTTCAGATTTCAACATGTTAGAAAACAGGACAGGAATAATCTTCCTAGTCAATGAACTCAGTTACTCACTCTTAAAATCAGTTTTCCTCCTCCACCAATTTATGAGAAGGCTGTATTTTAACTTACTTCTCATGATGCTTAGATTGTGGGGGTAGGGGGTGGGGTCAAGGTAATATTAGTGCTAGCATCCTATGGTACAATTAGTTCTTTGCCTACCCCAGTGTTGTTTCTTCTTGGGTATTTGCCAAGAACCATCATACCTCCCATCTGACTTCACTTTGCTGAGTTGATAAACCAAGTTCTTGCCATCTCCTCATGGACCAGGGGTTCTTCATCCTCTTTGCTGTCTTGTCAGCCCTTTGCCTGACCACAGGCTGTATATAATATTCCCAGTGGAGGCTTCCCTGTACCTATACCTAGGGGCTATAGCATAAAGTAATTTCCTCTAATAGCCTCCTACTGGCCTTTTATTTTCCTAGGTATATGACACATACCTGGCATACGGATATAACGCAACCAAACCATAGCCTAAATCTTTTTCTTCTCACTGCTTCCAACCATTTGTAATCTTAACTTATAACATCAAGCAATTTCATTTATTCCAAAGTGGGATCTTCCACCTTCTCATGCAATATTTAATGTTGTTTCTAATATTCCTGGTCCTTCAAGTAATTCGATTCTTTCTTATATAATATTCCACTAGTCCTATATTTTTCATGTATCAGGGAAAGTGTTTCTGGGCCATCTCTTATTATTATGCATTTCTTCTCTTAATGCAGAATTAATGCTTTAGTTTGCACATATAAAGTATTAGGAACTCCTTAATGCTAAATAATAAATAATAATATCCTCATCATAAATCCAGATGCATTTAATTGACTGCACTAAGCACACAGTGTGAACACTGGCTTTGGCCATGCCCCTTACTCGTGTGAGCAGTGTGAACCTTCAGCTCACATGGACTCCATGGTCCCAAAGTGCCAGCCCAATCCTGGCAGTCAGGGGGGCTCTGAGCACAAGGGGGGGGGCTCTTATGGAGCCGCAGAGCCTGAGCGCAGTTGGGGACTGCAGTACACGCTGCAGCGCCATCTCAAATCAAGGCTTCATGTAGGGAAGGGTGGAATTCATCCTACATGCTTCGAATCTTCACCTTAAGAGTGCAACATTTTGCTAAAAATTCAAACTTACTAAAACCAAGCTTGTGAACATATAAATGCAGAAGATCTATCTGAAGAGCTATAGAGTTTGTTTGGATTTTGTACTGACCACGATAAAGTTAGCACTTCCTTCTTCTTACCTGACAGATTAAAAAGTCAAAATTTCTAAGTATTTCTTTAATAATTATGACTTAAATCCTATAACTGGCTCCATCTTCTTGACTAAGGCAAGGAACCTGACATTTTAATTGCTTGAAATGCACAATGGATTGAAGTGCAAAAGAAATGCGAAGAAGTAAAAGCCTCCGATTTTCCTTTTTTCTTTTGGGATTTTGGCACTCTCTTCCAGGAAATTATTTATTCTGAATGGCCTTTAGAGTCCTCTACAGAAGAGAGATAAGGAACTATAAGTCTTTAAAATAGGCCAACATTTCACTAATTATTCTTTTAATTAGTGACAGCAACATCATTATTTTTTTTTTATTTTGATCCATTTACTAAGAGATAGAGGTATCTCAATTTTGCTGATTTTTTGCTGTCCTTGATTTTTACTGGACTTCACCCAGCCTGTCCGATTACCTGGAAGTGTACGTGGTGAAAAATGTAAAGGCTGTACCTTTGGTTTTCCTGTCACAGCCGCTCTTTTAATTTTATCCACAAACAGCTGTAGATAAACATACGTGGCCTAAGGAAAGAAGAAAGAGCAAAAAGTTCTTGATTAGGTTTGAAAACAACAGTGTGAAGGCAAGAGCTTTTTAGAGTGACTTGTACACTGACTAAAAAAAGGGTTTCTCTGTTGTGTGCCTTCTGCTCTGGTTGCACGCAGTAAATCAAATCATAAATCTTCAGTTGGTCCAGATAAAGAGCTGTAATAGATCTAGCTTGTGCGATCAGCATGCTGTGCGGTGGAAGTTTTAGGTTCAGAATAGGCTAATCGGTTCATTTACTCAAGGTATACAAAATGACATATCACAGTGGTGTGTCACAACCCTCTGAAGTAGGGAGGTAGGTTTTTTTCCATGGTCCGAGCACTGTAAAGATGCCTTCAAGGAATTCTGGAATTCCTTGAATTCTCCGGAATTCCTGGAGTTCTCTGCTAGAATCGCTACAAAATTACTGCTATTGCTTTGCCTACTGACTCCTTTACTGGCTGCGTTCATTAAGAGCAGTTTAACCTTGGTTAGTGGCTGTCAATAGAATAGCTCATAATTCTACATATTTGCTTGTACGCAACGGTTGCACAGAAATCGTTCCTGACACAGTTATCAACCTTAGATTAGATTGGAAGTAATTTTGCAGGAGTATTAAGTGCGTGTTTAAGTTGAGCCTGCACTTTCGCCGCCTGATGAAAAGAACTGCTTTAACGCAGCAAGTTATAAACCAACTTCAGCACGAACAGTACACACGGAGTCAATTCAGCAGTGTCCCGGTGTTCATCAAATTGTCCTCAAGGCGACATTTTCAAATATTTTATAGTAACGGTGTGTTTTAGATTTTGTGTGTGTTCCCTCTTTTCTGATTGTGGGACTTCTCTAGTCAGATTTTTTAAAGACTACTTCAGAGACGCAAATATTTAATATTAAGAAGTGCTGTACTTTAATACCCATCATGCTATTAAAGCAGTGCCTGATTAAGAGAAAATTAATTCACTTCAGCCTACAAATTACTATCTCTATTATCTCACTCCTTAGTTATTGCAGTAATTTATCAGTATCAGCAGAACTAAGTAATACAAAAGAAATGTAAGGGAGTTTGTGCCAAGCGGGAAAACGAATCTCATGCTGTACCTTGAGGGCTGGTTCATCTGCTCTCCTGCTCTGTGGCAGTCACAGTCATGCACCAGGCCTTGAAGTGCTGGATGTGGTGCTTCTCCTCTGCATCTCTGGGTGGAGGCATCAGGGAAGATCCTGCTCCTGGCGGGTTGGAGGCAGTGGGAAAGAATTTATTCTGCTGGAAGGCTTGCTTTGCTTATTGCCTGACTTACCTGTGCTCGGCGCCTTTCTTCAACAGCACCTTGAACGCAGGAGGCCAGGTGAAACAAAATGAAAAATTGCTATTTAATTACCCTGGTTCATAAGCTAAATTAAAGGCTTTGAAGAAGAAGCCTTCTGAAGAAGGCTGGCCTGTCTCTGTAACTGAGCAATACTCTGACTTTGCTATGGTAGAACCCTTTGTCCCTGAGTGAAACTGGTGCCCCAGGCTCCCTCAGCAGCTGTAGTAAGCAAGTAGTGACCCATTTCCCTTCATATTTTCGTGTCACAGCTAATAGTCTACACCATTGAATTTACGCGAGCAGGAGAGCCTTGATTTCCACTGGACAGCCAGGGAAAGATAATCTTTCCCAATCGACCCTGCCAAACGTTTAGAATGACGCCCGTTCAACGTCTCAGGGCCGTTTTTTGAGTTGGAACGTCGCTTCTAAATCCTCTATCCTTGGAAGTTCCTCGAGGTCGCCCCTCAGAGAGCGGGGGGGTTGGGGGGTGGTGCCGAGCGCGGCCGCAAGGGGGCGCCCCGCAGCGTCCCCGCGGCTCCGGGCGGGAGGCGCTTCGGGAAGGGAAAAGTAAAATAAAATAGTAAAGAAAAACCCCCAAAAGGGGGTATTTGGTGGTGGTGATGGTGGAGTGTCTTAACAGTTCTAACTGCAGAGGGGGATGGCGGGCAGCGCTCCCCATCTCCTCCCCCCTGGGAAGCCGTGATTGAGTTAGTCTCGGAAATCAGGCTACCCCGAGGAGGAATTGCTGAATTTCTTTCAGGGGTTTCTTTCCGTTTTCGGAGCAGGAAGGAAGGCGATGAATATTAAATGCAGGTTACTTTCAGACGCCAGCACTAGAACCTCAATACTCCTGCGGCAGCAGGATGACCTCAGAAGGGGAAACGCGTGGCTGTGGGTGCGGGGTCCATCACCTGGCTCTTCAGGCTTTGCTTGCATGCATTTTTTTTTTTATTATTATTTTTTTTATGTGCTACATCATCATCAGCACTGTCATTATGTCATTATTTCCGCTGCAGTTTAGAAGGCAGTTCCCTGTCCCTGGAAGCCTTCCAGAAGAAAGCTCCATCTATTCCATAGAAAGTTCCATATCTTTCCAAGCGTTAAGAAGCATCTTAAAGGCTGCACTGAAGAGACTGGTGGTGGCAGGTTCACTTTACGTGTTTATGTTTCTTTTGCTATGGAATAATACAATGTCTATAGCAAATCTCTACCACTGATTTCCAGGAAGGAAAATGGAAGTGCGTTATGGCAGACAGAGTACCTTGATGCAGGAGTGAGGTGATCAGCTCACATGTGTAATCCTGCAAACAGTTTAGCTGAGTGTTTCTGGGCACTCACATTGCACTTTTTTAAGCCCTCCCCGCTCTCTACCTGTCTCAGGGTCAGTGGCGGCTGCAGCTTGTCCTGGCTCAAACACGAGCAGGTGAAGATGGACTTTTCTCTGTTCCCTGCACGGCTCCCCTGAGATCCTGCGAAGCTCTGGGTCTTACAAAGGAAATACAAGTAATGAATAAAAATTATACCAGTCTGAGGCTGCATAGATAAACACACACAAACGTGCCTCTGTGTGTGTAGGCAGATCTATATATGCGTGCAGGTATCTCAAAGCCAGAAACGGGAACAGCTCTGCAGCATGGCAGGAGCAGGCAGGGCATCAGGAGAGACTCAGCCCCTCAACTGGCTGAGCTGGAGGGAAATGATGGAGGAGCCCGTGTGCTTCTTCTGTCTGCTGGACCACGCAAGGACGATTACAAGGGGATGAAGAGGCTGGAGACTAAGGCAAAGGCATGAATCGTCCTCTTTATACCCTTGCAAATAAGGATGACCAGTTGATCTGCAATCCAGTCTCTGG
>VZRU01001348.1:70732-88660 GCA_013398155.1 Pedionomus torquatus | reverse complement strand
TCCATCCCTCCCTCCCTCCATCCATCCCTCCATCCCTTCCTCCATCCATCCCTCCCTCCCTCCATCCCTCCATCCATCCATCCATCCATCCATCCATCCATCCCTCCAAGTGTCAGTGGCCGGGTAAGTCAGCCCTGATTTGGGCAATGAATCAGTCAAGACAGGCCTGGTGTGGGCAGTTAGGGTGGCTGTGGCTGGTCTGGCAGGGCCGTTGGGGTGTCGTGAGTCACCAGAGCAGCCTTGCTGTGGTCAGCCCACACAGTGGTGTGGTCCAGGGGTCAGGACAGGTGGCTCGACCCTGCTTGGTGCTACTCCAGCAGCCTGTGGGGACCCAATGACCTGCTCCAGCCTTGTCAAGGTCAGAGTCCTTGCAGCTGGTGTTAAAATTGCTCCCTGCCTCCAGGCAGCGCTGCAGAAGTTGTGTGAGTTTGCTGGTGTGTCACTTTAGCCCTTTCTGGGCTTTCCTTCCCTTCGTGTGCTGCTGTGCTCATGGATCTGTGCAGCCCCGGGCACTTCCACAGCTCAAATGTCTGTGCTTTGCAATAAAAGCACTGCGCAGTAAATACCGCATTAAGGTTCAGCCTCTGCTGCTCTCCCCAAAGCACATCACAAGGGCTGGGTTTGCTTTTTAATACTCTCCAAGGGCACTCCTTGCTCAGTGCTAAGACTCATCTGCTCTCCCATCCTTCTCCATCCCTTTTATTCCTGCTCCCTCTCCCACCTCGGCGGTGGTGTGCAGGGCAGCTCCTGCCCTGTTGTCAAGCCCCAGCACTCCTGCCTGCCCTTCCAGGCTCTCTTATCCAGGAAAAACAACAACCACGCGAGCTGACTTCTGGGCCCATCCCAAAATTTGGCAGGTGTACAACAAACTTAGGCGACTCTTATTAGCAGCAGATCCATAGGGAGGGAGGGGCTGGGGGCATCTCTCCAACAAAAATAATAGAGGAAGACCAGCTGAGTTGTTGTTGGGTTTGTTTCAGAGGAAGCTGAAGGAAAAAAAAAACCTTCCTTGCCTTCTTAGCGAGCTCTGTAACTTCATTATCCCTGACTCGGGGAAAGGAGAGAGCAACGATGGGCAGGAGGAGGCACTTTTCATCGAGTGAAGGGTCTGCCCACAAACAAGTTTTCATCCAGATGGACGTTTGGATCAATGTCACTGACTTGTAGTCGCTCTTGCAGACAATCCAGACAATTTATTTATTTCACGAGAGCTCTGCTGGCCTGTGGTGACAGATGATCTCATCCCTAAGGACTTCCAGATTCTTCTCTTTCTTTTTTTTTTTTTCCTCCTCCTGTTTTATTTCGAGGTACTAGCGTCGTGATGAAAGTACACTTCTTGCCTTCAGTCATTCTCACTTTCTCTCTTCTCTGACTAGTGACAATTTTTAGGTTAAAAAGCAAACTCATCCATCGTTTGTTAACCCACCAGGCATGAAGTCCCCCTGTATCTCATTCTTCCGACATTCACCTGATAAGCGACAGCTACCTTGGAGCAAGGCTTTCGAACTTTTAACTCCAGAACGTTTATTAGGCTAAATCACACTTCTGTGTTATGAGACATCGGCACGTAGTCTGCTGGCTCAACACCGCAGCGGGACACGTGAGGAATGCTGTAAATGCCTCTGTCGATGGCACTTAGAAGTCACAAAGAACCTCAGAGCCACAACTTCATTCACATACCTCTAGTTTGCATTTATCCCTTTGTTATTTGTCCCAGCCCAGTTTCTCTTCCCCATGTCTGTCCAAATCTTTAGGCACACAACATCTAAGCGTATAAGGCAGCCCGTATATTACTCGTGTATAGTTTGTTACCCTTTATCATGCTTTTCACCATCTTTTTTCGGTGTGTGCCTTTGCTAGTAAGTCTCATGTATTTCTCTCTTTATATTTACCTGGTCAGTTGGACCCAGTAAGTACCAGATGAAAGCATTCAGGTATAAATTCCACCCATCTCAAATTAAAGCTTATGGGATAGGGTTTAGGAAGTGCTAAGCAACCAGTGCTAAATCTGATTTTTTTTTGTTGTTGTGTCAAAAGACAAACTGTTAAAACACTTAAGTGGGCACTTCTGCATAGTGAGCTGAGGAGGGATGAAGATCAGCAAAGGGACTCAAGCCTTGTTTCAAGAATATAAAAGGTTTTCTAATGAAGGATAGTTATTCATGACCTTATTCAGGTAGCCTCTAGCTTCTCTCAGACTTCCATTTTTCGCAGCAGAATTTTGCTGGTGAGTAAGGAAATCTTTGTAGGGTTTTTTTTTCCCCTCTTCATGTATGGAAATGTCTTGCAAAATGTTGATTTCTCTGCAGTTCTTGGGAGAATTCTTCCAGCCCAGGTTTTCAGGCTCAAGTTGTCTTTAGGTATCAGCTGAATCTGGTACTGCCCCAGTTTGATCCTACGTACCAAATAACTACTTGTATGTTATTTTGAATGAAAGGAACATTTTTAATGAAAAAAGCAATCCAGGTTTTTACATGGATCAGCCATGAATTAATTGACACCGGGAAGATTACCATTCACTCAAGAGAAATAAAGGTGCAGGAGATAATGACAGAGTAGCCTGTGTCTCCATGGGGAAGTGTCCAGCTCTGGGAGCTGTCAGGGGCAGGATACTGGATTAAATTGACCATTTATCTCTTTTGTTATAAAAACTTCTATTTGAATGCGTCAGCAGAGGGTGACATTGTGCAGGTTTGGGAAATATCTTGTGTACCATCAACAAAAACTTTGAGGTCCAAATGTTTAGAGTGGATTAGAATTTAAAGAAAGTAAATTAGGCTTTGTGAAAATTGCTGAAAAATTGTAAGGAATTATTTTAATGTAGCATTGATATGGACTAAGAAAATATTTTAACTCTAAATACCATTATTTCTCTGCCTAAAAAGTCTTATTTTTGTAAATATTGTTTGGGTTTGTTTTTTTTTTTAATGTATGAAAATACATGCCCGCTCTAAGTTTGCACGTATTTTCGATGGGAACTTCAGTTTTTGGAAGAGAAGCTCTTCTGCCCTCTGGGAACGAAACCGATCCAAGTGAAATTCTGCAAGAATCGAAAAATAATATAGAGGTTAGATTGTGTTAGATTGTGCTTCTAGGAAGGAAAAGTCTGCGCCGTTCCCGCGTGTTTTCTAAGACTGGCTGTGGACAGTCGTTAGGAACCCAACTAAAACTAAGCGTGAAGGTTTTTGATCCAGCTGTTGGAATGTGCAGATGCTGGATTTTGCTGGGATCTGCGCGGGGACCAGGTACCATGTGCTTTCGGGGCTCTGCACGACACCTACTGCGGCAGAGCCCCCATGGCATCAGCGAAAGGCAAAACCTTTAACAATCCATGAGAGAGATAAATTGTGGGTACAAAGGGAGCGCTCAGGCTCTGCTGGTCTGAGATGGGTGTCTCCACCTAATACTAAGTAGGTGCGGGGCATGCGCCGCACTTTAAAAGGTTGGGGGTTATTTGATTTTATTTTATTTTTTTCCCAGAAATATCAGCATCTCGCGCAGATCGCAGAGACACAGTGTGCAAAGCAAGCCTTGAAAAGACCCAGTCATGGCCCGCGCATGGAGGTTCAAGGCTTGCTGGAACTTCTTGAGTTGTGTCTGTGTGTGTCAGCTGTCCCCGAGCCCAATACCCAACGGGACAATACAGACAGATAAGATAATGGATGAGAAGGGAGTGGAAAATCTCTCCTGTATTCTGGTGGCATTTCTAATAGTGATAGCGCTGGCAGCATTGGACCGAAAAGCGTATCCATCACAAAGGGCTGGTAAGTCCTCTCCAGCTCCCACTGTGACGCTAAAGCCGGTTGCAAATATCCAGTGCTGGGGCCCCTCGCAGTGGGGAGCGGAGCGGTGGCTACGTGACCCGGGGCAGCCCTGCCATTCCCAGAACGGGGCTCAGCTCCCGCTGCTGCCGATCGGAGCCCAACGCTTGAATATCCCGGTGGGGTTTCTCCCCACCGAAACCGCAGCGCGCCAGGGCTACAATTAATATCCGGGGAGCACGGTCCAGCTCTTCGGCTTGTGCTCTGCCGAGGCTTCAGGTCTAGGTCCGATGCTCACTCTTCTGACTGTCCTCCTGCCGAGTTCGTTTTGCCGTGCGGAGAAAGTTGCCTTGTCTGTTGGCCCGGCTGTTCTGACATTTAGAAACCCCCCATTAAAACAAATCTCAACGCTCGAGTTTTCAAAGGGCATCTCCGGTTTCGAGCTTGTTGCTGACCTGTGAGATTTGGTAGGTGGCATCTGCTTGCTGGCCGTGCCGCCCCGGGGTTGTCCTGCAAACCTCTGCAGCCCAAGAGCTTGTTCTCTCTGGGGTTTTTCAAGCACGAAACGGGAATCCCTAGGCATGGAGGAGAGTGTTGGAGTAAGAAGGGCAGGCGAATCAATTGAATAATGTGTTAGAGCTGCAGGTGATACTTGAGCAGAGAGGCGTCTTGCAAAAAGCCGTATTTTCACCTCGCCAGGAGTTTGGGAGCTGATAGGCAGCGGTTTCTGCAGGTTTAGTTTATGCAACTCATCTGGCGAGGTGCAAGGAATCAGACTAAGTCGTGAAGTATTTGTTTTTGGCATTATAATCTAAAAAGGATCAGCCAGTGGGTCCAGCAGGTACCCGGGACTCAGGACATCCACGTTTTATTTCCAGTATCGACTCAAACCAGTGCAAATGAATTGTCACCATCTCGGTTCCTCGTCCTGTCATCCTGCTGTCGTCTGTCCACGTTTCCTTCAGTAAAGTGCAACCCCCCCAACCCCAGTTATGGGCTGTAGGAATGACAGAAATATAAATAACAGTTAATAGTGTTTCACACTCCGAAACACAGAGAATCTGGACAATTCAGACAACTGCATTTTTGAAGTGTTTCAAATTTCAGGGGGAGGTAATTTCTTAATTTAGCTAAGCCAACTTACCTTATCCCAAGAGGAAAATCTCCATGCTCGCACCCTGAATGTCCTCAGCGTGCAGAATGAAGTTATTTGCCAGCTGAAGAAGTATGAATATCAAAAGGTTCATTAAACATTCCAGCTAATTTTCTCTGGTCTGTAAAATTTGGTTGGGAAGAAGGGGTGGATGAAAGGGGTTAGGCTTTTGCATGGTCAGTGCTCAGCTTTCAGAACCCTACGTGGCGTGGAACTAACTGACATATTAGCGGGCCCCTCCGAGGGCGAGCGATTCTCATGCGGGCTCATCAGTAGCTGGAAAAATATTTTTCCTGTGACACTCTGTGCACTTGTTCTGTCTGTTCAAGCCGAGGGTGAGAATTTTCCCCTTCTAACACTTCACTGCTTTTTTTTACACGGGTTTCTTTGGGTGTCTGACTTTTTTTTTTTTTGAGTGCCATTAATACCTATTTTATTTGCTGGTTTTGGTGAGAATCTGTTTTCGTTAGCTGCTAGTGCCAGTTTTACATGTAGATCATGAGATGTTTTTCACGTAGCTCTGACTGCCAGAAATGATGCTACAGAAGACTCCGTGTGTCTGCGCAGGTCCCAGAGCCAGGGGTCTCTCCACTCCTTCTCTCTCTAAATCCACTCCCTTTTGCACAGTACTCGTCATGGGGTGACCAAGAGTTTGATGGATGTTAGAGGCATCATGTGTCTACACAACAGGGTACCGACTCTTGGCTGGCTTAACTTCTGTAACTGGCAAAAGGCACATGGTCAAAACCAAATTAAAGCAAGACCAGAGGCCTCTGCAAAGATCCCAGGGCCATTTGCCACACGTGGGAAGGGAACGAAAAAAAAAACAATACAAGAGCTTTTCAATACCTTCTCAAATCCCAGCTTCATCTTGAAGTGAAGCTACTTCTTAACAGAAAAAAATCTAAGCAAATAATCTGAAAACAAAGCAAGATTTTTTTTTTGTTTCGGGTCAGCTGAAATGTTTCTACTGCCTCAGACTAAAATATTTTGATTCTTTATTTAAAAAAAAAACCAAACAGGCCAGTCAAACAGAAATGATTTAAGACTGTCTAGAAACACTCTCACCTCCCTACATTTGAGGGATTTGACTGCCAGACTTGAAAACTGAAGATCTGTGCAGTTCTAACCAAAATAGCTCTAGTGGCAGAAATACCTGCAGCCATCTGTGACCGAGAGGCTCGGAGATGATTCTGCACAGCGTCAGTCTCTGCCTGGTAGGAGCAGAGCTCTGCAGCACACATCCTTCTGGACTAATTGAGGCCGGGGAACGGTTTTGACTTCGCTCCTCATCTTGAATTTCTAAACAAGAAGTGGCTGTGAAAGGTGCCAGCTTATGCTGTGTTTCTCAGGGCACAGTTGCCTCGTGGGATCACGACCCAAGAGGAGAAGAGATTATCGCAAACTACTGGATGATCCCTTGTTACGTTTGAAAATACCTAAAGAATGAAGTCATGTATCCAGAGAAATAGTTGGCGGATAGAACCCAGAGAATATCATGCCCATATAGCCATCCACCTCCTGAAAAAACTCCTCTGGAGGCTTTGACACTTGTCTTGATTGTGGCTTCGTGGGGCAGTTGTGTCCTGCCTTCATCAGGGCTAAAGGACATGTTCAGCACAGGGGGTGGGCCTGGCTTCCCCCCCCCCCCGCTTTAGTGTAATTGGCATCTGAGGCTCCCAATATTTAATTTGGGCAAAATCGGTTCTAACCTTTAGCACAAAAATAAAACGTCAGAGCTGTGATCTGAGGGGAACTGGAGGCTGTGGACACTGCGTGATCTTCAGAGAGCTTAGTGTGGCTCTGAGCTTAACGTGGTTCTCTTCTCGTGCAGTGAGCTGCCTCGTTTATTTCAGCGTGGCATGTTCACTCTGGAACCTAGTGATGGAAGTTGTCAGCAGAGGAAAGCATTTTTGCAGCCAGTGGTAACCGGCATGAAAGTTCACCGTTGCTTCTGTCACAATGCTGGGATGCAGCAAGAAAAAAATCGCTACTGGGCTTCAGTGCCCAGCAAAACGGGCACTTGAACTCTGGGCTGGAGGTTTGCTGGTGGTGTGGCTGAGGCTCTGGTGCTGGTGGATGCCTTTGGGCACCATCACTTAGTAAAAGGCAGTGTGTGAAGAGGTGTATTCATGAATTTGTGCATACACTACGCCTGCTCGAAGCAAATACCTCCCAGGCAGGAGGTGGGATGTAGCCTTGGCACCTGGCACCGGTTCTGGTTTGGCTGTTGGGCTGCTGTCCGGTTTGGGTCTTGAAGGATATCCCTGTCCCAAGACGTGCAGTGGAACCGTCACACAAGCCTGTGTGCCTCTTGTCCTCTCTGGTGGTCAAGAATAACAGCAAAAAGGCAGGGAACGGCTACCGAGACAGCAGGTAGCAGATCTGCAGTGGTGCCTCCTTTCGGGCTGCCTTGCCCCAAGCTTGTGCGAGCGCAGCCTCCTCGCTCCTCGACCTCCTCTTGCTCTGAGCCTCCTCCTCCCCCCCTGCTCTCCACCCCGAGCTTATTTCCCGGCCGCTGGAGGTTTTAATATTCAAGCCGTACCTTCCACATGAGCTGTGCTGAAGAGTTGACGTGTCGGAGTTTATTGATATCACATCGGGCTGCGCGGGGCTGTCAGCTGCACATTCAGCCTTCAGCGACCCCCTAAGGTGCGGGCTCTGGCAGCTCTAAAGGAATCTGCACAAAAACGGCCTTTTTGTTTTGTCCAAGGTGAGACAATGCGAACAGGGCCCTGCAGCAGATGACAGGGCTGATAAAGGAGCAAGCGGCGCAGGGGTATCTTTCTTTCTTTTCACTCCTTCATTCAATCCTTCTTTCTGTCACTTGCATTCTCTCCTCCCTATACTTTTCTTTCTTCTCTTTCTTCTCCCGGCTCGGCGAGCAGAGAGCAGCAGCGACAAGCAGAGGGGTTCAGTTGCAGGCGAATGTCACAGCCCGGCTTCTCCACACATTTTCAGCGGCAGCAGGAGTTGCTGTTGGCCAACTTGACGAGGGGCGCGCTCCGCTTTGTGGGTCCTTTCTCCCGGAGCTCTTTACAGTCACGTACTTTTTGGGATTTTTTTTTTTTTTTTTTCTCCCCGGGGGTGGGNTTCTTTTTGGGATTTTTTTTTTTTTTTTGTCCTCCCGTGGGTTGGAATGAATGTGAAGCTGTGAGTGTTAGTGTGTGTTGGGAGAAAAGGAGGCAGGGGAAGGGCATAAATACGGAGAGAAAGGTGGGGGAGCCAGCAGTTAAGAGAGCAAGTGGAAGGAGCAGTGAAGAGAGGATGTGTATATATATATATACACATCTGTGTATATACGTATATATAAAAATAAAACCCATAAAGACACAGGGAAGGGAAGGAAGCAGAAGAAGGGAGAAAGAACGAGATGTTCTCCAAGGGCCACGGCCTCAATGTCTTTTGCTGCATCCCTCTGTTTTCACAGACACGGTAGAGGACAAAGTAAAGGAAGCCAAGCGGCTGCTCGTGCCCGCTCTCGCACACCTCTCGGCTTCAGGCGGTGGGGCTGACATTCAGATAAATGAAGCAGGGCTTGCAAACAGCAGGAGGAATGTGTTTCTCATGTGTGGTTAAGTGGTCTCTGGTGCCTCATTCTCACGGGCTGGTTTTTCAGGATTGGGAAAGGTTTATGAGGTTAAATTTGTTTATCTTTCCTGAAAGAGTCTTATATTGAAAGGTCTTTAACTTGATGTTTCCAGCCAGGGAGGGCCAGGGCTGGAGCAGCAGAGGAACTACAGGACAAGATTAAGGGCCGTTGGCAGAGCTGTATGGGGGTTTGGGGTGAAAATAAAAGAGGGTGTTGCGAATTGGGATGGAGGAGCAATGATAGAGCTGTGCGGGGACCCCAGGGTAAGAATAGCAAGGCAGTTATCGGCCAAGATTGAGATGTGCTGGCAGAGCGCGTGGGGCCCAGAACTGGAACAGAAGGGGTGGCAGAACTTCAAGTACACGAGCAGAGCCGTGCTGGGACAGAGCCAGGGGGAGCAGAGGTTGTCACAGACAAGAAACTGTGAAACCTGGATTTGTGCGCCTCACTAGGATGCTAGACATCTGAGATGGCGTGTCTGTGCACACACGACATGCTGATCAACACGTTGCAGCAAGGGGATTTCAGCCCAGATCTGCGGAAAGGTAACTTGTCCTTAGGTACCACCAGCGCCTGAGGCACAGCTACAGGGATTCTGCTCAGCTTTGGGGAAATTACTAAGTAAAAATGTACTAGAATAGGGTAAAGAAGGGGGATTGGGTTTGGGATAGAAGCACGCCCGCTTCTCCAGGTGAGACCCAAGGTGTGAGGGCAAAACACCCCAGAGGTGCCTGTCCTGTGGCTGGGGTCAGATCCCTGTGGATCCCAGTGCTACTTCACAAAGGTGTTTGAACAGTAAAGTATCTTTTCTGTCAGGGTATTTGTACCCCCAGGCACCCTCAGAGGTGGCTGTGTACCCGGGGAGCAGTTGTACTGCGCTCGGAACGAGGAGCCAAACCAGTGCAACAGGCTGGCAGAGGTTCACCCCTTGAGCGTAGCGGCTGTGATGTTGCACACACCCTCTGCTGGAGCACGCAGAGGGGGTTACAGCAAGCGCTGACCCACCGGGGTTTCCTTGCCTCTCTCCAGCTCCAACTGGAGCTTCGACCCAGTCGGGGCATGGCATGAACTTGGTGGGTGAGAGTCAGGGCCCCAGGCTGAGCGCTGGAGAGAGGGGCTGCCCGCTGATTTGGGGCCGTGCCATATCGCGTCCCCAGCGAGAGCCTCTGCCAGGAACTGCGCTGAAACAAAACACCGAGCTCAACACGTACATTTAATTTTACCCTTTCTGCAGTCACCTACTGGTTTTTCAGCCCAGGTACCATACACTCATTAGTCCTTATATTGGATAATAATATGGGTAACGGGCTTGGCTTCGTACAGGTAACCTGTCTTGGGTTCGCCTGCTTCTCGGAGTTTCAAGTCAGGGTGGTTATCAAAGGGTCAGATCTCCCATCCCATGTCCCATCTCCAGCATCCTGGGTACCTCTGCCCAGTTCTCCTCTGCAGATCATACCCTCGAGCGGGCTGTGCTGGCGCTGTCCCATCAACTTCCCTACGAGGAATTCTTTTAAGGGAACTGGAGAGATGCAGCCGAAAAGGGAAGAAAGCAGAAAAGGGAAAACTCCAGTGGAAGTGAGCAGAGCTTTTCTCCTCCCTGCCTCTTTATTACCCCTCCATCCCAGCTGGTCTCTCTTTGCTTCCCGATTTTGGGAGCACCATTGGTGCCCCTCTAACTAGATGGTTCCAATTCAAGCAGAGGCTGCACGCCCCTGCAGCCCCTCTGATGCAGCTCCCCGCTGGATCCTGCGCCTGCCGCAAGCACGCGGCTATGAATATTGAAGTGAAAAAGGGGCCTTTTATGGACTTCACAGATGTGCTGGGGAGTTGGGGCAGGCCTCATTACCTCGGGGTTCTTTAAAAGGCCAAACAAAAGCCAGAAGAAAGAGTGTTAGGGGTGGAGGGGGCAGGGAGGCGAGAACTAGAAAAAAGTTGAAAGAAAAGAAAAGAGGACTGGAGTTGATGGATATTCCATCTGTTTATGTTCAGGCCAGTGCTGGGAATTAACAAAGGCTGTTGGAGACATAGGCTCCCTTTTGCCCTCCCTCCCTCCCTCCCTCCCTATCTTCCTCCAAATGTTCTGGACGATTTCGTTTTGTTCACCGCTCGCAAGGAACAGAATATGCTGTGTTTTTTGTGACCATGTGTCTTTGCGTGGGGGCACCGCAGCTGGTAACTTTGCTGCCAGCCCCTGATTTGCGTTGGGCTTTGCTGGGGCCCTGATGTCTCTTACTACTTTCACATGCAGAGTAGATGGAGCCTCCGGGGCCAGATCCCTCCACCGAGATAAATGAGTACAGCTTCTTGGCGGGTACCAGAACCGCTCTGCTGTACGTCAGCAAAGGAGTTTGCTTGGTCTGTGTGCGTGGCATGGATTATGGAAAAGCATCTGGTCAGGGATGCAGCTCCCTCTTCTTTGTGAGCCTGGAAAAACCCTTCATCTAGTTTAGCTCCCAGCTTAGAGGCAAAGGTAGGTTCCCAGCCTGAATGGAGCTGGGGACATCTTCACCCACTGCAGGTCCTTGTATTGGCAAGAGCCTTTTGGTGATGGATGACAGTTCCAAGGAAAACGACTTTTTCTTTCCTAAATCTTGTAGTTCTCCACTTGCAGCTGTGCCTATGAACCTGGGCAAGCGCTGAGCCAAGAAAGCTGAGATGCTTCTTCAAGATCTTGTTTTTTTTATAGTGGAGAACAGAGGTGAAATGTGGACCTCTGTGCATCCCAAACCAGCACTCTAACCAATGAGAAGTTTATATTCTTTTGTTTAAAGGCGCATATGTATTTCATGGCCAAGTGCCAGGTGAGATATATAAGAATTTTCTTAAAATCCCAAAGCTAATCTGTGAGTTAGGATGCAAATTCCAGCAGAGCTGAGAGGAAAGGCAGTTTGGGGAAGCAGGACAGCCAGAACCAGGTAAAACTTAACACATGGCACCACCTTTGAGTCTTCAAGCCCGGCATGTGAATGTGAGGGCTCTTCCAATGTAAATCTTTGGGATTTAGACACAGAGAAGTCATCAGATCCCTTGTTCCAAGCCAGAACAGGTTGTGTGGTTCTCACCACGGATGTCCTACCTAACTGGCTGTGGCCCATCACCCACGCCTGAGGACATCTTGGATACCTTCTGCAGATATGCTTCCTTTTCCTCCATTAAACCTCCAGTTTTCCTTTCTCCCTCCTTCTTTATAGCTTCTCCTTCCACATAGGATCACTCTCGTTCAGCAGAGATCTTGACATGATGAGGGAATTATCCAGCTGTGAAACACCTCTCTCTTTGACACCCACACCTTTCTCCCCACACCTTTTTCTGCGCTCCTCCCAGACAGACAGACAGACAGACAGACACACATGCTGTCTCTGCCTCCCCATTCAGGAACATCAGCTCCACTCTGAGTATCATTTCCAGGTTGTAGAGCCCATAGTGGACATTACCTCAGTCTGTGGTTTGGTTACAGCTGGATGGTTCAATGCCTGAATTAAAAAAAAAAAAAANGTTCAGCGGGGGTGTTTCAAACCCTAAATAAAAAAAAAAAAAAAAAAAAAAAGAAAGAAAAGGAAAAAAAAAAAAGAGAAAGAAAAGGAAAAAAAAAAGAAAAAACCCCAAACCTTTATCTCCGAAGGCCCCCGCGCTAATGCTTTGCTGAACACTGCGGTCCCCAGCTGAGCTGTAAATGACTTTTTCATTTTCCTAGGCCTGCTACCCAGTCTGTTTGGTATTCAAGGGCACCCCACCAACAGGCGCTATCATTCTGCTTGGGCCGAATTACTTGATTAAAACGCATATCAACTATTATGTGATTCGTTTTCTGCCGCTGCTCCACACCACAGCCCTCTAAACCACGTTAAACTGCGATACAGCTGCGCAGGCAGAAGCCAACGGCTGGAGAACGGGGGGTTCACAGGTTGGAAAGGGGAGGGAGGGGGAAACCCAGGCTTTATTGTATGTGCTGTGCTGATTATCGGGTTTTGTGTCTGGGAATGCGCTTGGACGGGGGAAGAGGGGTGAGAGATGAATTTGAAACACCTCTGTCCCCCTGTGCAGTCCCACCTGCTGTTGGGCTGGTTTGGAGGTGAGTGGGGGTCATTCTGTGCCCCCTCTCTCCTTGTGACCTCAGGCCTTGATCGTTTTGTGGAAAAAAGAGAGAGAAAAGGGTGTTCTGGTTTTCATACTGAAGAGAAAAATGGAGGCAATACAATTATTCCGTGCTTGTGACACTGCCACTGTGTCACCCTTCTCTCAGGCTTTTCGTAGTCTTGTTTGCATTTTGATGGGTTTTGTTTGCTTTCTGCCTGATGGGAAGGCAGATGCTAAAACGTCAGGTAGAGGCTTCAGCCCTTGTTTCTGAAGCCGTTGTCTGCAGGGTCCAGCACAGGGGACGGGCTCTGTGAATAAACAGCTACATCTTGGTGGTCCTTGTGCATTCATCCCACATCCTTACGGGGGAGTAGAAGTTCTGATGTTCTGATGAGGCCCCACTGCTCCTGCTCCACAGATGTACTGTAGCTGAGGTCCCCAGCAAGGATCTCAGCTATAATATTTCTTGCTTGGTCAGGTCCTCATGACAAGGTACCCACAGTCAGGAGCTATTTTCACCTGTGAGGTGGTTGTCTCGTGGCAGCGTGGCTCCATTCATTAAGGCAATGTCAGGCAGCAAAAGCATCACGTGGCAAGTGAAGCCTGCCCTTTTCAAGGTCATTTGAAGACTCTTTAATTGTCCTCCACCATAAAATAACGTGAAGGTGTTTTACGTCTCTGAAGCTCAGGAACATCTGGGACTGGAAAAATGTTCATGGATACCCTTCTGTAGGGGTAGCCGTTGGGGCCACCAAGCGTGACAGCTTTGGTAGATGGAGAGCGTTGCGAAGAAGGGGGGGACCCCACTGTAATGTGGGGGTGCTCAGATCTTGCTGATACCTTCAAAGAGAGATTTTTCGTACTTCTCTCATGCCATTAAATCCAAGTTCCCCTGTGGCTGCCTTAGCTTCCCAGCCAGTCGTCTCCAGATGTGGCTTTGTGGAGCATCGCCGTTGCTCCGGCAGTGTCTGGGTGAGTTTGCTGAAGCCCGTTGCCATACAAAAGGTGCAGTTATAGCTAAGCTGTGCCATTCCCTTCCCCCTCTTCATCTCTCCCCTCCAACACACATTTAATTTTTAGGATGGTGCAGCTGGAAGCAACAGAGAAAGAGAGAGAGGAAATGAGATGAGACATACTGAAGAAGAGAACGTGCAGCTCCCCTTTACCCTCCAACAAAATCCGATCCCCACTTTAATGAATGCGTTTTCATGCCTGGTCCTGTCTGCCAATCCTTACAGACGGCACCAAGGTGCTTCAAGACAAGGCAGCAGGTCCTTGTAGAGCATCAAGGGCTCAGTCTGAGCCTGGAGGGTCTTGTTGTGGCCGATTCTACCTAATCCTGTTGATTAATTTAACTCCAGGGCTAAGAGGTGCCCAGAAGCAATGAATGGAGGTGGAGAGGAGAAAGGCAGAGGGGGAGGAAGAGAAATAGAGGCATGAAGGCAATGGGGAATGGGAGGACACATCCAGCCCATAATTACAGAGGGGTTTTCTTGTTCCTTTCCTCAATGTCCGGTTCACTTCTATTCCTTTCAAACCCCTCCAGAGGTCTCTGCCCAGGTCTTGATAACTGTAGCCCAACCTGAATCAGCACCATTATTCAGGACATATTATTCAGGACATTTGTGTTCGTGGGACATAATTTACATATTTTCTTCTGGGCCCCAGGACAAGCCCAGGGTTGTGTTTGTCACCTTGCCTGTGCCATCCTTTACACACACCTGCTCACATTCTTTCCATGGGGAGAAAATAATCCTTTTGGTTTATTCAGTTTTCCCCGGCTCATCCTGCCCGCAGACACGGGACTTGACACAGATCCATGCAAACCTTCAGCAAGTCCCTTCACGTGATTCTCTCCCCCCTTGCACAAGCTGTGCTGTATCCCTGCTCAAGAAGGTGCCTCTGGATTTGAATAGACCTCCCTGAGCAGAGGGAAGAGCTTTTATGAGTTTTCACCCCGGCAAACTTGCTTTCATTCCCTTAATGAAGCCCATGTCTCTCTACTTGTAAGAGTATTGCAAAGTGCAGAGATTGACCAGTTTGGGTTTTGTCTTTGCGAGCTGCAGAGCAGTTACACTAAATAATAAAGGTGGAGTTGCTGTGAAAAAAAACGATCTAGTGGGATCAGTGTCTGTGTCCCGTAACACGCACACTTTTCTTGTAGTTTTTCCTTTTTGCTGACTTACCCTCCCGTGAGATTTTCCTCACCATCCACCTCTCCATGCTGTTCTCTTCTGTCAGTCTTTAGCCAGTGTGATACCCTGGGGGAGCCACGTATCGGACAGCTAGCTGTTTCCCATCCTTCAGCGCAACTAGTGATGGCTGAGCCACACAAGAAGCTGCTGCTAGACATTTCTCCACCTTCGTATTTGCAGGGTGTTCATTGCTGCCCATGCTGAGTAACTGTAAAATGTTACCAGTGCACCTTAATGAGTATTTCTACAGCGATAGCCCTGTTGTGCCGGAGGCTGCAAGCTGGGATCCACCCCCTGCTCGTGCTGCTGCCAGTTATCACAGGGATGTGTCGCCAAAAAATGAAGCGTTACTTGCATTTGCAGAAATGAAGCATTATTTGGAATAAATCCCCCCCGGACTTGACTTTGGAGAGAGTCTCCTTGAGTCACTCTTGCAGTTTTGTAAAACTTTTCATTGCACAGAATGAAAGGTGATGGTAACAAAACCTTTTTCAGCTGTTTAGGAATGGAAAGGACCTGTTAGATCCTCGAGTTGCAGCTCAGGCAGGTAAAGGGAGACTGTCCCCTGATAACAGGGGTGCATTAGATAATCGGCTCGTACTGCAGTCTGTCTCAGCTGAAAGACTTTCTATATTATTTAATGAATCTGTGTCTGACAGCAGCAGCTGCATCGTCCCAAGACCAGCTGGTTCCAGACATACCCTGGGATTTTTCTTGCTCTCTTGGTTTCGTCTTTGTAGTCGGGTTGTTGGAGCCTCGGACTTGGCACGAGGAGCTGTGGCTTCTTTTCCCAGCTTTGCTCCCGACTCTCAGGGTGACCGTAGGTGGGTGACATCCGCCACCCCTGCCACGGTTGTAAAACGGGGATAACGTCCATCGGGAGCTGGTTGGAGACTTGTGGATAGAAAGGGTTACGGCAGTTTATACCGCAAGGTTTGGCTCTTCACCCCTTCAGCCCCGTAGCCAGTGATGGCCAGCACAGTCACCAGTGCTGCTGTCAGCAGGACTCACGGCAATCACTTGTCCTCTCCCAAAACTTTGTGGCCAAATCAGGGGTTCTCAATAAGGAACATAAAGCTGTTGAAGGACATTTGGCTGTTTTCCCTTCCAGNAAAAAAAGGGAGCAAAGCAAAGTGTGGGGGATGAAACACACTACAGACCCTTTTCTAGCGTTTTTTTCCCCAATTTGGGGGCGGTATTGGATCCCAGGTTTGTTGCATACTGTGTAAGCAGTTGGACCAAATAAGTGGACGAGCTGTAGGGAGATGTTCGAGCATCACTGCCAAGTGGCCAAGAGAATAATTAGATCTTTCCAGGATCTGAAGGGAGCCTATAGGAGANGGCTTGACAGGGTTTTGAGCAACCTGGTGTGGTGGGAGGTGTCCCTGCCCAGGGTGGGGGGGTTGGAACTGGATGATCTTCAAGGTCCTTTCCAGCTCTAACCATTCTATGATTCTATGATTCTTTAAAAAAGTCATTTTGACATTGCTGTCACCGTGGCTCTTGCCAAGCAGGTTGGGGCTTTGTTGCACCAGGCATGAAACATGCCACAAATGACAGCTCCCGTGGTAAAGAGCTCACAGGCTAAAAGTTGCTAGGAAGCCTGCATGCTGCCGACACGGAAAGGCGTATTTGCTGTAAAGGCATGCGCTCAGCTGCAGAGTTAAACGACATTTAACTTTGTGTGTTTTCCTTCCCCTTCCTCACACTGACCCTCTCACATCCTGGACCAGAACACGCCTCCGCTTGTATTTTTTTTTTTCATGTCAAGCATTTCCAGAAAAGATACCAACTAATTAAACCGATAGTAGTCGGTGACTTAAGCGATTAACTGAAAGAAATTTACTGTGTGCTGTAGGTTTCCAGATGTGCTTTTGCACAGCATGGTTCTCCAAGGTCCAGATGTGCTTCTACCTGCCCCGAATCATCTGGGATCCAGATGTGGAGGGCTGTTATTTTCAAGTACAGATGTTCCTTTGACACCAGTCGTGACTCTGGACCTTCCCCGAAAACGGACATAACCAAAGAGCTAGTTTGGGAACACATTCCTACTCCGTGCAGTGAAACTGCCTTTAAATTGTGGAACAGGTGCCGCTCCTCTGAAGTCAACAGGGAATTTCTCACTGACTTTGGTGAGAAACGAAGGGTTCTTGGCTCAAAAAGATGGAAAGACTGTGTGTATTGGTAGGCCAGAGCTGGAAGAAGGGAAGACCTCTCAGTTCTGTGTTTGTCCCCAAAACAAACCACCCACTTCTCTGCAGCAGCGCTGCTCTGACTCCAGCGCAACTGCGGTTCGTGTGAGTTCCGACACCGCATCCTCCCGGTGAAGCCCCGAGACATAAAAGCATTTTTGTGTTGCGGCGAGCGGAATGCGCTGGCATTTCGTGGTGATCTCAGTATAAACAAGTGGGCTCTGGTGGGACCTGTGCCTCACGCTCCTCAAACTGCTGCCGCTCTCCAGCAGCTGTTGGGGAAGTCGCAGCTGCCGTTCCCAGCCCCGAGAATTAAAAAAAGGCAGATTTTTGGATGATGATAGTACAGGAGCTGAATAAAAAGAGAGGACTGAAAAACACTGTTAGCGACTTGAGGGAACTTCATCTTCAAGTCGAACATATGCAAATCCAGCTTTAATCCTACATTAGCAAAGGTTTACTCAAAGGAAGAATAAACATTTCTCTGCGAGCAGGGGGTTCACACGGGCTCTGCCTCTTGGTCTGGCTGAGAGACAGCAGGGAAGCTCGGCAGGGGAAAAAAATAAGAGCACCTTTCCCAAGTCTCCTATTTTCCCGACTGAGAAGGAAAAAGGGACAGAGGCCGGATCTCTCCCCTGGCTGAAAGGTTTCATATATCATATTCCTCCTTCTCCGCTGCCACGAACCAGTGGCACATTTTTCACTGTCCCAAAGGCAGACAAAAAGCCTTGGCCTGGCTGAGATGCCCCCAGACATCAACATCTGCACCACAGGGAACCCACAACCTGCACATCTTTGAAAGCCAAGCTTTGCTCCCCGAGAGGTCTCTGGCGAGCACCGGAGTCGCCGCTAACGCTGCTCTCGGTGTGTCCCTCTAAAAATCCACTGGGTCTGACTGTAGTCTTGCTCAAGATCAATGTATCAAAAGCTTTCTGCTTTTCTTAAAAAAAATACAAAA
>VZRU01001348.1:9123-21341 GCA_013398155.1 Pedionomus torquatus | reverse complement strand
CGAAGGCTCCCAGCACCGTGGCTGTTATCGACCGACCCCGAAGTGGGAGCCCACGCCATGCCTGTGGCTGATTTGGGGCAGCAGCGAAGGGACGGGAGATGGAGAAGGGGGGGGAGAGAGACAAGGGATGAGAGGGAGGGGAAAGGGAAGGCTGTCAGTCACTGTGATGGACAGGCAGCAGATTTCCCTCCAGATAAAACCTTACAGATGTGAAGTGGGGATTGATTTTTAGTTAGCGATGATAATGCACCAAGAAGTAATAAATTATAGGAAAGCAAGGTCAAAAAGAAAAGGTAAAAGGATTTTGCATTCTTGAGGAGGGGATTTCTCCAGATGCCCCAGACTTGGCTAAGTTCAAAAGTTGCCTGGAAAATGAGTTTATCCAGCTGAAACAAGAAGTCAGATAAGGCTGGAGGGCTCTCTTATCCGTGCTGGGCGGCTGTGTGGTGGGGAGGGAACAGAAATCTCCAGTTCACTCTTGTTATTTCTAACACCTTCCTATCCTGGGGTGGGGACGATGGGATGCTGTCCTCTGACAGAGCCTCAGGGGAGCTCGGCCCCACAGGGCTCTCAGCGAGCCTGGAAAAGGCAAACACTTCCCACAGTCAGCTCAGCTGAAGAGCAAATGGAGATCTTGGGGGCTCCTGGCTCAGCCGAGCCCCGTGGCCACCACCAGGGTTCCTGTGCAGCACTCCTTGGGAGCAGGCAGCAGGGATGTCCACCTCCTAGCTGCCCTCCAGCATCTCCCCTGGCCGACCTCCCTACAGTTCCCTGTCCATTATCCACCCTGGCATCATCACAACGAAATATTGGCATCCTTATCTTTAAATCCTTATATTGGCTTCCCACGGGAAATTCCCCCCTTTTTTTTTTTTTTTTTTTTTCCCCCAGAAAGGGGTCTTAGGGTGGGTTGAATTGTCCTTCAGAAATGTCACTCTCTCTGTAGAGGGATTCTGGAGGATTAGCAGAGACTAGAAACTTAACTTCACATGGCTAAGGTTAGTTGAGTCGAGTCGTAGCTTAAGTGACTTGCACAAGCCCTTGTGAGTCAGTGGCAGAGCTGGGATTAGAAATCAGCCCTGATTCTGACTGATTAAAGCCAATTACTGTCTTTAGTAGGATTTGTGCAAGTGTCTTCCCCAGTCTCGGCTCCTCTGAATCTGAAGAGTGTGAATCTGGGTTTCATTTGCCAACGTTGCTTTACATCCCCCTTTCCTTTTAAAAGGGCCTTAGCGGAAGTGTTAATACGACTTCTGCTTGCTGTAAGAGCCTTTATTTTCCCTGAGTAATATAAAGCAGCTGACTCTTTTGGGGAGATGGCCAGGAGGGAGAGCGCTAGAAAACCCTCTGCTCGGTGAGTGGTTCCAGTTGCCCTGTGGTTTGTAGCCACCGTCCCTTCTCCGCACCTGCGGGCAGCACCTCCACCGTCAGGCAGCGCTTCCAGACCTGCACGGCTCCGGAACCGAGAGCCCGAATGGGCTGGAGCTTTCCAAAAATCTCTCATCATCTCTATAGCTGCGTTTTCCCGCATGCAAGGAGGATGTTTATTGTTTTAAACATCTGATTCCTGCTGGAGAATGAAATCCAATAATGGCTGGTGGCTGCTGTCCTGGGTGTCCCTCGGGGCGAGGAGGTGCAGGGTGTCTTGGCGATGCTGAAGCCACGAAGCCTGCAGATGGAGGGGCAGAGGAGGAGGACTCGTAGCTGAGACAGATCAAAGTTCATGACCCGGCTTTAGTGGAAGGTTACAAATAACTTTGCAGCTGGAAAACCCACCTTCAGTCTGCACTCCCATGATTTCCCCACTGCCTAAGACTCCAGGGAGGGAGGTTTACGTTACACCCACCCAGAAAAGCATGACAGCCCCGTTCTGGTATTAATCCACCCTGCCTTGCATATTTAAATGCAGTTTCCTTTCTTCTTTCTTTCTTTCTATCATGGGGCAGGGGTTTCCACGGGCACATTTTGCACAGCGATAGGGCTAAACGACTTCATCCAGATACCTGGAGTCGCTGTGATTAGGATGCTGTACCCGGGGGGTCTGCAGGGCTGGACGTGATTTAGGCTCTGTCCGGAGCGCAGCCTGCCCCGTGGTGTAGACAGCTAAGCTGGGTTTAACTTTTGGGAACCAGTATCAAACTCTGAGCTCAGTTCAGGGTGAAAACCTGAAGAGGGGAGGGTGAGTGAGTGCTGTCTGAGCTCTGCTGCTCCCACCGTGCTGCTTTTTACTGAGCGTGTCCCTGTGTCCCTGTACCGTGCTGTGGATGAACCCGGGTGCTGGGGTTAGGTTGGTTTTCCAGGCTTTTTAACTAACCCTCTCCCCACCACCTCCCCCTCCACGGGGTTCCAGCCACCCCTGCTCCCCAATTTCTCAAATGCCTGGGAAGGGTCTCGGGCTGGCTGAGTCGGGAGGNCCGCCCCGAGGTGACTGGCTGTCACCTTGCCCCCCCCGGCTCCCCGGCACAAACAGGGCAAGGCGAGGCTGCCGAGATCGACCCGGGGAGACCTGGGCTCCCCTTCCTTCCCTCGCCACGGCCCCGCTTCTGCAAACTCTTTTACACTCTCAACTCGGCAGCCCCGGGGGTCACTTTGCTGATGGCAGGAGGCAACGGCATTCAAGCGCCAGGGTCCTTGTGTGAAGCCCTGTAGGCGGTGGCCTTACCCCAAACTCACCCGCAGGAACGAATCTGGCATTTTTTTGCTGGAAAAGAAGGAAAAAAAAAAAAANGGGTTTAACTTTTGGGAACCAGTATCAAACTCTGAGCTCAGTTCAGGGTGAAAACCTGAAGAGGGGAGGGTGAGTGAGTGCTGTCTGAGCTCTGCTGCTCCCACCGTGCTGCTTTTTACTGAGCGTGTCCCTGTGTCCCTGTACCGTGCTGTGGATGAACCCGGGTGCTGGGGTTAGGTTGGTTTTCCAGGCTTTTTAACTAACCCTCTCCCCACCACCTCCCCCTCCACGGGGTTCCAGCCACCCCTGCTCCCCAATTTCTCAAATGCCTGGGAAGGGTCTCGGGCTGGCTGAGTCGGGAGGCGGCATCGCATCAAGAGAAAGCATCTTAGCAGGACTCCTGAGTCTTTCCGGGGAGGGAGGAGAAGCTTTTGGAAAGCAAAGGGCAGCACGTAGCCGGTCATTCATCCTGAGCCTCCGCTCGGGCAGGAAGGTGAGGGAGGAGGGCATGGGGAAGGTGGCGGGGTGAGCAGGAAGGGGGGATGCTGCTCTACACAGCCCCTCTTGTCTCCATCCAGAGCATGCATCCTCCGCACAATAGCTCACCAGGCCGCTGGTGGGGGAATAAAGGGCTCATTTTACCACTTGCCAGGCTCCAAATATTTCCAATTTGCCACTTTAATTGATGTCAATAAGGTTATGCTAAATTCGGAGGCTNGTCTCAAAGCCTTTGCGCTTTTGTGCAGATGTAATTACATTTTCAAACCAAGCGCTACGCTGAAATGAGCCACACCAGGACCTGGTATCCTTAAACATTGGAGGGTAAAAAAAACTTTGACATTTTATAGGCATTATGATAGGACAAGGGGTAACGGTTTTAAACTGGAAGAGGGGAGATTTAGGTTGGATATTAGGAAAAAATGCTTTACTGTGAGGGTGGTGAGGCACTGGAGGAGGTTGCCCCGAGAAGCTGTGGCTGCCCCATCCCTGGAGGGGTTCAAGGCCAGGCTGGATGGGGCTTGGAGCAACCTGGTGTGGTGGGAGGTGTCCCTGCCCAGGGCAGGGGGGTTGGAACACGATGATCTTCAAGGTCCTTTCCAACTCTAACCATTCTGTGATTCTATGATTTTATTTCCCAAAGCTGACTCTGCATCAAAGCCAGAAAGGGTTTGTGGCTGGTTTATTGAGGGACCTTTGCAAACCAGGCCCTGCTCAGACTTCCAAAGAAATGGGCTGTCTTCAGTGTCCCGTTCTGAAAATACAGACTTTTGCTCCTTGTCCCATGTGTCTCCTCTTCCACGAGGGCTGTGCATAGGAGGGGAAGGGGTGCTAGTCCACGGCAGAGTGTGTTGAGCAGGTTTGTCCCGAGTTTATTCCTCTCTCCAGCGTTCATTCTGAACAGCACAGCTCACGCTGTTGGCCCGTCAGCAAAGAAAGAGCAAAGATGGGGTCTGCTTTGAAGGACCTTCTTGGTTATCCCTATCAAGGTCTCAAATAGACCGTTGGAGATGGAGGAGCCAATTGTGGGGTCTGTCGGTTGTTATTGGGTGGAAACAGGCCTTCATTCTCCAGCCTGGCCAAAACTGCATTGATTATGTATATTATATGGGTAGAGCACCATTATATGTCGACTCTTTCTCCCTGGTATGCATGAAGGCAGCTGCACACCTACCCTTTCTCCTCCAGATGTCGACGCATTGTTTCCTGTGTTTCTCCAGGTGATGAGCATCCTGAGCAACCCCAGCGGGGTTCCTCCGCAACCCCAGGCTGACTTCTCCATCTCTCCCCTTCACGGTGGCTTAGACACCACCAACTCCATCTCTGCCAGCTGCAGCCAGCGAAGCGACTCCATCAAGTCCGTCGACAGCCTCCCGACTTCCCAGTCCTACTGTCCTCCCACCTACAGCACCACCAGTTACAGCGTGGACCCGGTGGCTGGCTACCAGTATGGACAGTATGGACAAAGTAAGTGCACTGGCTGTGTTCCCCCTGCATCGGGAACAGGAGGAGAGAGGGAGGGAATGTAAGAAGGTGTGTGCGTTGTGTTGAAGGGATTCTCATGGAAATCTGTCCATCTAGAGAGGAAATGGGACTCTGCTGGCCAGACACAGGTGCAGATTTCTCCACAGCCTCCCCGACACCCTTGCAGTCCAATTCAGAAGTCCCAATTGAAATATAATAGGTAAAAATAATAAGTATAAAATATTTTTTTATATATATAATAAAAAATATAATAGGTAAAAAATAGGGTTTCTATTAGAAAACGACAACTCCCAGACCTCTCTCCTTCCCCATCTCCAATTCTTGCTTCCCCAAAAGTCCTGCGACGTGTTCGCCCTCCTCAGCCAAAGGAAAGCTGGGATTTTAATGCCACCCTTAGTGACACAGGACTGTGTGTGCTGCTTCCCCCTCTGCCCTCGGTAAGGGAAGGGCTGGGTCCACGCTCGGAGGTTTTGCAACCAAAGACAGGAAGGCGAAGGGTGGCGACTGGGCTGTGGTTCTGGGAAAGCTGAAGGGAGACTGGGATTGTAATCCTGAACCCAAACCTCGGACCCCAAAGGCAGAGGGACCCTGGGAGGGTCTGTTTCTGCTCCAGAACGGTTGGGTCACAAAAACACCAGCGAGCCTGGCAAAGGGCTCACCTGCCGGTGTTAAACTAATAATAAGTGTGGTGTTGTGAGAGAGTGATCCGTGGAGGGTTAAAGGTGCATCCTCTTCCTCCGGGAGCGCTCCTGCTTGCCCACAGCTTGTCCTCAGTGACCTTTCCTTCCATTTGGCTGTGGCTTTTTATTCCCCTCTCTCGTCACAGCCCTTTAATGTCTTTAACTTCTACAGCTAAATGAGAACCGGCTGTGGCGGCAGACGGGATCAATAGCAGCTTCCCTCCACCCCTCCTTTTTTTGTTTTTCGGGAGTTTGATCTGTGACCCCTTGACCTTCCCCTCGCTTCTGGATGTGAGGCTGGACACACGTGCTATTGATAAAAATCTTAAACAAATTCCGATACCATGTATTTCCAATAAAGATTCCCTTGGGCAAGACGTTAGTCACACCCATGTGTGTAAAAAATAAAATAAGGAGGACGAGCTACGTTTTCTGAGAGAGAGAGGGACCAGCAAAGGAGAAGGAAAGAGAAAGAAGGGTTTGTCTTGGTTTGCTGCAGGAATTTTTACTTGGGCCTTTCCTTATGCTGCTGAAAAACTGTTCAGGCAGCCCCATTCTTGTGCTATTTTAGTTGCCCCCCCTCCTTTCCCGGTTTCTGTCGCTCGGCTCCCTCATTTCTGCTCACCACCCAGTAAATTTAGAAGTCTAGAGTCCAAACTGGGCTCAGTTTGGAGCAAGAATGTTTCCTCACGAGTCCAGGCTGCCAACAGACCCGTGCCCAGGTCTTGCCGGGTCGGCAGAGCCAGTCCCAGCGTGCCCCGTGCGGGATCGAAGTTAAGCACCAAATCCCGCATGTGTGCACGTCTCTACAGATATTTGTATTTACAGCTCTGTACAGGCCATATATAAGTCCACTTGTCACCACTTCACTGTAAACCTAAACCTTTTTTTTTTATCATCAGCCCCATTTATAATACTCTCTATGCAAGGAAGCACTTTTCATTGGTAATTAGTCCTGTTAGAGCAATCGCTTACATGAAGTTGACCTTGATTTAACAACAATTTTTCTTGTCTTTCTCAGTGCACGTTGCATTCAGCAGATACTTCTCATTCCTCCTGCCTTTTAATTCCTCCCTGCTTCTTTTCAAACGCTGTTTAAGCGTTGATTGGTGGGAGGTGACCATTATTTATTGATATTTAGTCCACATCATATGTTTCTTCCTTCTATGATGCGACAAAAGGTATCAAAACCCTTTTTAGGGAGCACTGATACAATAAAAATGGGGGGTGGCTATAGAGGGGAGAAGCTCTGTATAACAGGGGACGTGACCAGGGCTGGTAAAGAAGAGCTCCCTAGCTTTGCTGGGCTTTGGACCTGGCCTGCAGAGAATCTCTCTCTCCCCCCTTCTCTCCCTCTTATTCTGTCTTTAGAAACACAAAACCAGACGCACTTTCTCTCTCACTTAAGCAAATAAACACCCAGTGTATTTTTGGTAAGACGCTGGTTTTATTTTGGCTTCTACTGCATTAAACCAACAAACCATGTCTTTGATTCTGGTGTGGGACACCCTGTTGCCTTTGAACTCTTCCCACTAGCAAAAAGGCAATATTTAGCATGATATTCATGCTAAATATTCATCATATTTGCATTTTGCTGGGTACTGCCCGGAGCAAGATGACCTGCTCCAACCATTCCCCTCCCTCCTTTCCCCAGCACCCTGTGAATTCAACCACAGCTGAACAGGGGACGACCCAGAGGCACAATCACACCCACACTGTGTCCAAGGAGTGGTGTTTCTGTACCTGCAGCCTCTCAAAGACATTATTTAATGTGGTTACGTGGAGTAGAATCATAGAAATGCAGAATGGTTTGGGTTGGAAGGGACCTTTAAAGCCCCCCCAGTGCCACCCCCTGCCCTGGGCAGGGACACCTCCCACCACCCCAGGTTGCTCCAAGCCCCATCCAGCCTGGCCTTGAACCCCTCCAGGGATGGGGCAGCCACAGCTTCTCGGGGCAACCTGGGCCAGGGTCTCACCACCCTCACAGCAGAGAAGTTCTCCCTGAGATCTCATCACCATTCTCCCTCATCCTACAGCTCCCCTTCCTCATGAGTCCCTCTCCAGCTCTCCTAAATACCAGGGGACCAAGCTGGAAAGGTCTGGACGAGAGCCATAGCTTGGGGTCTAACCCTCTGTAGACCCCACCTGAAGCTGGAGGCACCGGTGCCCACCACTAGAGCTGAGTTACCCTGGGATCCCCATCCCTGAGGGGTGCCAGCTCCACTTGCTGCTCCGGGCTCCTTTCTGTGCCACCTTCAGAAGCCGTGCTCCCCAGCAGGGTTCGCTTCAGCCCCAGATAACCCACCCCGTGCCCAGCCTGCTGGTGCCTGCACGGTCTGTGCTGTCCCAGCCGGCCAGGAGCAGAGATGCCAGATTAATGTGGTCCTTGCGGTTCCCAGAGGCCGGAGCTGTGTTAATGATGCCGGTGATGGAACGCAGAAGCGTGAAAGGAATTCTAATAGATATGACAAGTCTAATAAGAATTTGTGTCTGGAAGGGACCTCCTCTGGGGCAGGCATCTGACAAGACGTTGATGGCTGAAATTTGTTTACTCATTGGCACCGATTGTACATCTCCTGCCAGCTCCTTATTAATCTAATTTGAGACATTAAAGCTAGTGAAAGGGAGAGACTTTGAGTGAAGCTTGGCTAATGAGCAATGTCACCATCCTGCCCTGGTCCCCTTCCCCCTCAGACCACGGGGCAGCCGGGCGAGCTGGGATACAGGGTCAGGCATGGCCTGAGGAGCTGCTGCTGCCTTTCCCACCCAGATGGAGATAAGCAAAGTGGTTTCCCTTAGGAAGGGGTGGATGAAGGCAGGCAGAGAGCTCTCAGAGATGAGTCAGCATGCAGCAGATGAGTCACATCCAAGCCCCGGCCAGACTTGGTGAGCTTCCACTGGAATCTCTGGAATCACTTACACCAGCATCACAAATTGCGGGAGTTGGCTTTTCCACCGTCAGATGACACAGGGAGGTGAGGCTGGAAGGCTTATCCTGCTGGGTTTCTGCTCGGGCTTTTCTTCAGGCAGCTCCCTTGGAAACACCATTTTCTGTGCCAGAAGTAGAATTTTAACTCTTCTCAGTGAGTCTGGGGAGACCTACCTGGGTGTTTCTGCAGGACCATCATCTGGTTGCACCCGTTCCTAGGGGTGCAGCAGGACCCTCGTCTGTGACATGAATAGACATGGACACCTCGTGTCTGTGTCTATTCATGGTAAGAATCCACCTGCGAGGTGTGTCGGATACGGGCCCTTTGATGCTGAAAGCCTCATTTCCACTAAATGCTGATGTTGTGTTCTTTTCTCACTCTCCTTTCTCCCTCCCCATCAGCTGCTGTTGATTATTTGGCCAAGAACGTGAGTCTGTCTACACAGCGTAGGATGAAGCTGGGAGAACATTCAGCCGTTCTGGGCCTCCTACCAGTAGAGACAGGCCAAGCTTACTGAAGATTCCAACTGTGCCAACAACCCGCTCCAGCAACGGGGTACCACTGGAGAAAACACCACCAGCCTTCCAGGGATCTACCTGTACCCGGACCCTGCTCCTTCCCAATTCCCTTCCACCTGGCACCAACTTGTGAAGGAGATGGGAAGAGGGGGAGGGCTCTCCAAGTATCTCCAGCTCTTCCCAGAGCGCTCTTCTCAGAGGCTTCTGTGACCTGACCCCCCCCGTGGCCAGAGACAACGGGTTGGGTGCGTTTATTAACCCCGAGTACGTGCCCTCCCTCAAACCTACCTGGCCATGGCGTTTTGCCCACACTTTAAGGACTTTCCATTGATCTAGGTAGTTGGCAGAGTCAAAGCCAAATCGATCTTTTTCCTTTTTCTCTTTGTAAAAAAAAAAAAAAAGAAAGAAAGAAATGTTTCCTTTTCTTTCCATTGCTGTAAATTTGGTGAATGTTGTATAGGAAGGAGTAACCAAGCTGATCAGTAAGTGTGATGTAATTCAGGACTGCAGAAGACCTATGGACCAAATGTAAGAACTTGTTTAAAAAAAAAAAACAAAACACCATCAAAACAAAACAAAACAAAACAAAACGAACGACAAACCACAAAGACAAACAAAACCAGAAAAAAACCCCACCGATTGAAGTGACAGCAAGTGTCCCCACCCCGCTCTACCCTCGCCGGTGGCTTCCCAAAGCAGAGCCCAAGCAGGCCAGGTTGCTGCTAAGCAGGGGCAGGACGTGAGTTCGTCCAGCCTGGGACCTTTGGAAAGATGTAAATGTAGATTTGCTGCACGAGGACTGGAGATGATGGGCACAGGCACGAGCCACATTTACTTTTCCTCTTAGGGACCAATGTAGAGCTGATTATCACTGAAAAGACACGGGCACCAGACGGCAGCAGGGGAGGCCGTGGCCAGCGCCAGCCTTGCGCGGGCAGAGGACGGGCACCAGATACCCCATCTCCTCGGAGCTTTTGCCCACCCAGGTGAGGAGGGTGAGGACTGTCGGTGGCCCTCCTCCCACGCAGCGGGGGCGAAGCTGCCTCTGAGAGCAAAGACCAGGGAGGGAAGAGCCAGGGGCACTCGTAGCTGCCCGCTCGGAGGGGTCGGTTCCACCTTCTACCGGTTAAGCACCACCTGAGAGAAAACGCTGCCTGTTCTGGAGGTGCTTCCCCGCTGCTGCCTCTCACTGAGGGATGGATGTGGCCGTGGAGTCAGAGGGGAGACGACCTGAAGAGTCTTTTCTAACAGCAGCCAGGGAGGAAGGTGCTCTCAACGCTGCACCTATTTGCACTGCAGGAAAAGCTTTCCCAACAGCATTCTTTATTCTCTGGCTCCCGGGAGGAGTGTCTGCTCCTGCCCATCCTCCCGGCTCTTCCCTCACTCCTCTCATTTCATGTCCTATTCCGTACAATTCCATCCCTCAGTCCCTTCCCTCTGCTTTGCATTTTGGTGGTGGAGCCTTTCTCTCTGGGAACCAGATCTTGTTCTCTGAATTCATCACCCCCCTTGCCTGTGGCAGCCAGTGCTCTCGCTGTTGTATCGGCTGGCGGTTCTGCTCGTCGCACTGCTCGGATGAAAGCAGCCAGCGGTGAGAGGTTACTGCTAAGTCACGACCCACGTGGGTTTTTAAATAATTTCCCTTTTGCAGATGATGATGATCCTTGATGATTCTTAAGCAGATGTTTTCTAATATTACAGACTTTTTTCCCCGCACCTTCAAAAACGTGCCAAAATTTGACCTGGAGAGGACGAGGAAAGCTGCCCCTGAGATAAACCACCCCCGTGCACAGAATCCATGCCAGCCAGGAGTGATGTAGAAAGTCCAATGCCAACAGGCAGTACTTAAAGTCATCTACAGACTGTTAGGGTTTATAATGCACTGACTGTTTGACGTGTCTGCTCCAGGATCATGAATGTCTGCTTTTGTCCACTGGCGATAGCAGGGGACCGCGAGGTCGGATGAGTTCTGGTCCAGCATATGCTCCCAGGTTGTTAAAAGAGACACTTGTCCTCTCTTCCATTCTTCTCAATCTGATCTTGTTTTTGCAGCTGAAACAACATTTTTGAGGGGGAATTGTCCCTGCCTTGCCCCAGCATCATTCATCATGAGCCACCAACCTGCTTTCTCTTGGGCCACGTGGGCAAGTACCTGTTGTGACCAAAGCAGAGTTTTGCTCCTTCCATTGCTCTGCATCTTATCAGAGCCCATGTGGCTCTCATCAGCTTTGCTCTATGGCTGTGCCAAAGCCTGCTCTACATTCCTAAAAGCATATTAATACACCAGCTTGGCTGCTCTGCCTCTCACGTGCTCACATGTTCCTGTGCAGGAGCTCTGGGCCAGGTGACGTCTGCATCCAGAGGCTGTCATTTATGCTCCGGAGATCCCAGTCCAGCCTCTGCTTGTCCAGCTGTATCACACCTAAAGCTTCTCTCTAGTTGCAAAAGATTTTCCAGGGATGGCAAAGCTTTTGAAGCAGCTGGATCTTGATCTTGCATTCCTCACATCCTTTCTCAGGGCAACATACAGCACCTGCAGCTGGATGGAAGGTGGGGCCAGAGGTACCGGGTCCTCGAGGTGACCCGTTGTGTTTCGCCCTCCTGGCTGTGCTCCGGCTAAAGGTGCTGGTTTATGTTGTTTACACGTTAGAGCTGATCTAAGGAAGAAATCCCTTTTGTACTCCAGCCCTGGCTTAAATGTCATTCCCAAGGACAGTGACCTCCAGCCAGAGCTGACCCGAGGGACGGAGGGAGGGAGCGAGGGTGTCTCCGAGCCACATCGCTTCACGACCAAAGCACCCGTTTGAGTTTCCTCCCGTGTCTCAGGACCATTCTGAGCCGACTGCTAAAATACCAGAACACTCTCCCATCACCTTTAGTACTATTTAAGGGTCCAAACGCTGATAATGGCCCACTTTGGGAGCACCTTCCAGTCCTCGTCCTCCTTGCCCCGGGAAGGTGGAGTGTCTTGTGGTGAGTGAAATCCCCGTAACCTGCCCCAGGCAGCTGCAGTCCCTTGTTTAGAGAGGAATTTCTGACCAAACGCCTTCCTGGCTGCCTGCTAGACTAGAAGGAAGATAAGATTGCAGCTTGTCACGAGAATTGCTCGTCCTCTGCTCCCGNCCCTCAACGCGGCACCCGTGGTCCTCGCCGCGGGCGAGTGGTCGAGGAGGACTTCAGCTGAGTGCAGGACCCCAAAAATCAGAAGTGTTCGGAAGAGGGAGCACCGTGGAGACCTCTTTGCCAATTACCTTCACCGGAAAGTCCGTGGCCACCCGGGCACTGCTGTAAATAGAGTTCTTAGAGGAATACGAAATCCGCCCCGTGCTAGTGCCGATAGCTTTTCTCTGACCTTTCCCTCGTGGTCGCACTTTGTACATTAGTTGGAAATTTGGTCATGTGCTGTATGTTTATAGAAAGTTGACTTTCTTTTTTTTTT
>VZRU01001344.1:69327-80922 GCA_013398155.1 Pedionomus torquatus | reverse complement strand
TTTTCAGTTTAAAATCATTACCACTCATCCTGTCACTATACTCACTGAATAAAGAGTCCCTCCCCATCTGTCCTCTAGGCCCTTTTCAAGGTACTGGAAGGCTGCTGTAAGGTCTTCCTGGAGCCTTTTTCAGGCTGAACAACCGCCTCACAGGAGAGGTGCTCCAGCCGTCTGATTTGTGGCCATCCTCTGGACCCATTCCAATAGGTCCATGTCATTCCTGAGCAACTCTCACCACTCTTCCCCACCATCAAAGAGCGACATCCAAAGCCCAGCATTAGCTCCTCTTCTCCTGGGTGCTGTCTCTACATAGTCAGCCGCCATTCTTAACCCTGCTCCTGCTCGCCTCAAGCGCCATAAATGACTAGTACTCAGTGTATGGTTGCTTTATATATAGAAGTGCATATATGTATATGTTATATGTGTTATATATGTTATAGGTTATATATGTTTTAGGAAGCAGGCCAAAGGACAAAGAGAACAGCCCAGTGAGGTAACTTTTGTCTTCCTCCATGTCCTTCTGTGGCAGCCAAATTTAACCAACGCTCTTTAGTTCTGTTTTCTTAAGAGATGAAACTTTGCTATGAACAGGCTTGGTGCTACATGTCCTTCCTGTCTTGAAATGTCCCATTAGGAACCAGATGAAGAACTTTGTTAAACGCATGAGTTACCCAAGCCCAAAGAACTGACAGGCAAGGACTAACAGACCAACTTAGCTACAGAAAGGCTACTTGCGTGGCTAGTCTGATTCCCACCAGTGCTGGTGGGAGTCTGTCCACTTTCCATTAGTGGGATGTTTCATCAATTTTTCTTGGTGTCACTTTGGTGCAAGGAGGACTGTGAAGAAATTGGTGTCATGGCAATAATGGATCTCATCCACCTCTAAATTCTGTAAGCTGCCAGAAAAGTCTACTCCATGGTATCAAAACCACATGCATTTTTCTTGCTAAAGAGTTAGATCCCAAACAACTTCACAACACTTCTGCAGGGTTATGTTTCTTTTATTCATATTTGAATTTCATCACTTCATCCACTAGCGTTGATTTTAAAAGTAATCTTTTTTCTTTTAATGATTACAACAGTGTCAGTCTCCCTTCCCATACACTTGAGCCACCATTTAATAACACACAGAACTAAAAGAACTTAAGACACATCTGGCATCATTCAAAAAATTAAAATACCAAACAGTGCTGATGCATGGAGAAGGAAAAGGAAGCAGCTACTTACTTCCTAGAAGATGTATCCCTCTCAAAAACTACCAAGAAAAAAAGGCATTCTGTGGGGAAGAGCAGGGAATGTACATACGCACACACTGCTATTTCTACATCCATATCCCCACCCATATACATATACACGCACACACATGTACTAGACTCGACAAGTAATTTATTTATTTTTCCCTGGGACAATATTATTATAACTCTTTATTATATTATATCTGTCTTTAAAACAGGAAAACTTATTAAAACAGAAGAAACAACTACTTTAACAGCTCCAACTTATTTGGCTAAACCTTGAAAAACTGCTTCTCTATTTAGCTTGAAATACATGAAAAATCAAATCATTTTAGATCTAAGTGTCTATATGAACTACCAGATTCATATAATTGATTTGGCTTGCTTTGCCCTTGGAACAGTTTCCATAATTATTAAAAACATCTTTATTTTCTTCAAAATATATATGAAAAAATGTCTGAACACTGACCACTTGTCTGTACTGGGTCTCCCAGTGTTATCCCCTTTCTAACACATTTAAAGCATGTAATTTAATAGCAAGCATATTTATTTTTTATACATAGTGCATCCTGTTTCGCAGTGCTTGCAGGTACCTCCTGCTCTCTGCTTCTGCTCTTCTGAAGGGATTAGTTTTCCATTAACCAACTCTTGGCTGTCTGTCTTCAGAGGGCATAGATGAGAGGTATCCTTTCTGGAGGCACAGAGAGAGGCCAGAAAGCTATGTTTTTGGAACAACATTGACCTTGGAGAAGAAAAGAGAAGATTAAAAGGCAGAAAGCCAGCTCTGAGACCTCACTTCTGGGAAATGTGAGAAACCTGAAGAACACAAAAAAAAAGGCAAAAAGTAAAAGGAAGGAAAGGCTTTTTGTGAGAGGGCTCCAGAATGTGTAATTTATTCAACCCCAGGTACAAAGGTGCTAAAAGACCCTTTTAGTCTATCGTTAATAGAGAGTCAGTAATAGCGTTCCCCAACTACAAAGGGCCCTATTCTGTGTGTTTTTTCCACAAAGTCCCAAGAATTTTCTTGTGCAGGATCCCTGGAACAATGTTTACCCCTTAGGTTTCTGCAGTTTTTGAGTAGGTCTCTGTAGGTCCCCGTAGAGTCACCTGTTGTTAATTGTTTTTCTCCTCTCTCGCTGCCATGTTCTTAATGAATCCATTGGTTGGGAGAATTAAATATCTCATCTGGTATAAGTTTTGCTGTTGAGAGCTTGACTTTTTGGAGAAAACTCAAGTTTTTGTAAGTATGCAACTTCTCCTGAATGTGATGGAGATAATAAATTTCACTGCTGTGTATGAGTGAAAAAATCCCTTTGACAGACCATTGGACTCCATCCTTCATAAAGCACATGGGAGGTTAGGTTAAGATTTGTTTCATGTTACATTAGCCACTACAGTGACACTAGCCTATGTTCAGACAAAGCAGGGGTTTGTAACAAAGCCCCTTATGACAGAGACGATCAATGAAAGCTATGAAATCTTTAATCATTGAAGGCATTTTCGGTATCACAGGAACCTTTCACACTCTGAAGTAAGGCTGGCTGTGGTATCAGGCAGCTGAAGTGATCTCTCTTACAGTACCTTGAAGCTTAACATTAACAGCATCTCTTAAGTACCACACTGAAAACAATTGGGTTTTAGGCAAGAAAAACAAGACCTGATTGAGAGACTAGAAAGGTGATTAAAAGAAAAAAATACCTCAACAAATGCAAAAACAACACCACCCCCAGTCCCAGAACCATATGAAATGCTGGAATGTTTAGGAACATACACAATTAACATCAGGTAGAAATTTTTGCTCAGTGGGTGAAATGGATACCTCTGCACTCAATCACATTTAAACTCAGTTCTCATTACATAGCCCAAGGAATCACACACATTAGGACTGGCAATTAACAACCCAAACATGCTTCAGTCCAGATCTGGCCCTGAACAAATTACTGATGAAGCTGGAATCCTTGAGCATGAGATCCACCAGGATTCTTCCCCTGTCTTCCAGATGGGAGGGGGCAATGTGATACTTCTATGGTGTGATGCCACATTCCAGACATTGTTCTTACAGGGATATCAAATACCAGGCACAGGAAAAGGAGAAATTGCCCATGGCATAAGCGGAGGCAAGAGGCCTGTTAGGAGGTATTCAGCCGAAGGCCAAACCCTGCCATTGGGAGAAAATTTATTCCATCACCCAACAAACTCCATGTGATCCCCAGCAGAATAAGCAACAAACACCAGTATATTTTGCACTTCTTTGTGCCTGGTTCAGCTCCTGGGCTGTAATGAGCTTTTCCCATTACAGGAATTTCAGCCAGGTCAAAGGCAAATCCTGCAGGGCTCAACTGTGCATTTCACTCCTTTGCCTCATACAGTGCGCTGCAGTAGAAAAGGAAACACAAGAGGTAATGAAAAACAGTTTTAGAAAAATAAAAATACTCCAACAGGCAAGTTTTGCACTCACAAAATGAATGCATTCACAAAGAGGTTGTGAAAGAAATAATTCAAAGCAACTGGGAACAAATTCTGCTTCACTTTCAGACTGAGCTACAGTGAATAGACTCAAAACAGCATGTGGTAAGTAGCATAATAAAATGAATAATAAATTATTCTATGCACAAAACACCATGATTTTAAATTGTGTAGTGATTTTGGTCTTTATGCACCAAATTCCACACATTTGTATCTTCTTCATGTCAATCTTTAAAACATAGCACTGCAGTACTGCCCAGCCACAAGAACACCGGGTGGCAACTGGCCACAGTGAAATTCAAGAGCGCCGTATCTGCCGCAGGTCCTTCTCCATCACTGCAACAGCCCAAGCACTTTAGAGGAACACATAGAATCCTTTTGTATGTGGTTGATGTTGCATTTCCAAGCAGTTGTCATCCATACCTATCACGTATCTTCTTTCAAAGTTGTACCATTTGTCAACATTTTTAAAATGAGGCAACTAAGCTCAGCAGCAGCCATGGCAATGAAGTCCAAAAGCAGGTTACATCCTGCAAAAGTGCCAGCAGGCCAGAAATTATCTGTGCAAGCATTCCAATCCCCAAAGAATAACCTGATTGCAAAGACTACTAAAGGCAGTGGGAATGCATTAGTCCATCCCCTTAAAAGCAAAGAATAATGCTGCCTGCATAATCCTGAAGGTGTAGCAAAGCCTCCACCATTGCTACACTGAACTTTCACAAACAAAAGCCCTTTATCCCACCAAAGATGTGATCACTAACATTTACAAGTCCTGTTTTAAGCAAGCAGGCAAGCAAATCAGAATGTACCGCAGTAAGAACTAGAAAATGTTAGCTGTTTTTTTTTAGAGCCTGCTACCCTTCTATTTAAAATGTTTCAGTCACTGGATTCTCTACAAGGTTTGCTCCTGATGCTGTTTCAGGAGATGTTATGTCCCTAACTCACTTGAGGGGTAGGCAACAACAGGATTCAGCACTTATTCAGGAAGGAGTTATCTTTCACAATAACACAAATGTGCAAAAGTCATTAGAAGGCACAGAACATACAGGTGTGTTCCACTTGATTCCCATTTATTCAGCTGTATCTCTTGTGAGCTCTCTCTTGAGTATTGCTTTAATTTATTTATTTTTGGAGAAGAAAACCTCTTGTGAGGGTGTATTTGGCATAGAAGACTTGATTTACTGCAGTGGATCCTTCCAGGATGTCCATATGTGTGTTAAACTGGACTGAGCACTGGAAAAAAATAATTGTGTCAATCCAGTGTGGAAAGCAAGCCACCCTGCTGAACACTGGTGAGATGCAATAGAGACTTCCACTTAATTCATCCTGCTGTAAACTTGGTACTACTCATCTTTACTGTATCTTCTTCTCAGTTACTAAAATTAAACTTCTTTTTCCCTGAAAAAATGAAATTTTCAGGTGAATGAGAAAGATCCCTTTTCTGAGGGGACAGAAGGATTTAAAATTACATGACAGACTGGTGTACTTCATAGGATACTTCAGGAAAATCCTGACTATAGCTATTTTCGTAGGTACTATTGAGATAATGAGTAGATTAGCTCCCAGTTACAGCATGAATTCAAAGAAAAGAATTCAGCACTACAGAGCTCTAACTGGATTCCTGCTCATGTAGCTGAGACCAGAAACTGTCCCATTGTCACCCAATTATGACTCACAATGAAGCACAAACTATGCGATCAGCTGAAGGACACAACATGTTCTTGGAAACACAGTGCTCCCTGGCATTTTGGAATCGTGGCCAAGCCTTGGGTGGCCTCTGGTGAGGGCTGGGGGGCATTAAACGCAGAAACTCTTCTGTGATTCCAGACTGTCTTCATATTCTGCTTTTGGGAAACAAAGTACACACCAAGAAACAAGAGAAAACACCATTGCAGCTAACAATGCAGTTTTGTTTCAGAACAACTAATCTGGAGGTCAGCCCAGGGATCTGAATTTCAGGAAAGCTTTAGCAGCAGGAGCACAGTATGTTGTTGTTCATGACTGAAGAGGTTTTTATCACTAATGAAGAAGCTCCAACTAATATTGATTATTATTCTTCTCAAGAATCCATGTCACTCAGATGAGGCTTCTAGCAGCATATTCAGGGTTAAGAACGCTGACAGCGGTGGGAAGCATTTGTGAAAGTCACGGTGGTTCCCAGCATTCCTGCTTGTGTGGATTAACAAGAAGGCTCAGTCCACGAGGGCCATCACGTCCTCCAACTCTGCAGTAAGAAGGAACCTGGACCTTGCCTTTCTTCATTTGATAGCTTTTTAATGACACATCCTGGATGTCATCTCTTTCTGTAAAACAAGGGAAAATTAAAAAGCAAATGTAATTTCTTGTAAAGTGTGCGTGCACCTCTGGCCAGTTAACATTTCTGCATCTCTGAGCATTCATGTGGGTTTATGTGCCACTGTGGTTTGGCTCCTCTCCATCACTTTCAAGGACAATGAACCTAACTGGCAATTAGCATGCAGCATTTTGTCAGTCTTGGCTGCTTTCATACCTTACTAATTCCCTTGCCATGTCATGTAAATGACACTGCACCCCACAAAAAAGAAATAAATCATATCAAAAAGCAGGAAACCTTTTAGCTTAATGTAAGGAAAAGGATTTCAATTTTTGCTGTTGAACCTGCAGCCAACAGGAAACATGTAGACACATTCTTTGCCCAGTTACTTCTGCCTACACATGCACACAAATCTGCTTTGAAACTTGGCCAGAGCAGTGGCATCAGTCTGTAGGATGGGCTCCTGGGCATTCACAGACTCCATTAGTATCTAGGGTTTGTGATCCATGTAGGATTTTACTTGATCTGATTTACAGGCAGACTGATACTCTGGGAACTGGCTGCCCCGTTCTATAAAACTTATTTTTCAGCAGATCTTCTGAAAAGATGTGTCAGATGGTCTGTCCAACAGCCACCCATGTGCATGGCAATAATGTATGCTGTTTGCTGTTGAGGCTGAAATTGTGCCACATATAAGGGTCACTAAATTAGTGCAGGTTGTCACTTCAGCTCCTCTTTTGTAGTGACTCTAGACTGTACAGCATTTCCCTTGGATTTACCATGTTATTAGAAGCTGCTAAAAATCTTCTTAGCTGCTGCAAGTAGAAAGCTCAGTAAAGAAGTACTCATTTGCAAAGTCTTTTGTTTTCATCCTGGAAGTTAAATTATTATTTCCCTTATCTGAAGATTAACTAAGTGCTAATGCTTCTTGAGGCAGTGTTCATCTTTGCAGACCTCTGAACTTACATGTACTCGGTGTCTGCAGGTCCATACTGTCCTGCCAATACCCACAGCTCATAGGTCTGTGAGGTAAAACACCAACACTTCTTTCTGCAGGTGCTGTTGAGCAGCTATTTGCATTCAATGGCACATTATCCTGTTAGAAAAGCAGTGAAGAGGGTCATGTGGACCATGTCTGAGTCACTGTGAACTTGGCCACCCTCCTTCAGGAGCAGCGGTAGCCAAGCTGCCTCGCAAACAGAATAATAAGCCATCAAAAGCAACACATTCAACTTACAAAATTCGTCTCCATTCTTACCTTAAATAGAAAAATATCATCAGAGGTGGGAGTTTAGACATGGATAAATGTGTCCAGGCAAAAGAAGGAGTAGGAGCCTAGACAATCTATGCATAAAATGTAAAATAGAGGCTTTGAACCAGTTAGCCATGTGAGTTTCTGAAATGCTTCAGTTCTGTGCAGCTGTGACTGTTCCACCACTCAAGAGTCATGAAGTGTGAACTCACCATGCCATACCTAACTTTTCTGTTGAGGCAGAATTTATTTTTCGTGGTAATGCAAATTCTCCTCAAGCCTCTCCCTGTCTTCTTTTCTGGATTCTTGCATGGTTATACAATTATATTCACAGTCCCTTATGTCCACTGTCTTCCCCCGAAATACTGTTCCCCCACTCTTGGGAGAATGCTATTGCAAATTGCACTGCAGTTTTCTCTCTACTTCTACTTAACAGTTCTTCTGTTTCACTAAAGCTGTAAAGTCAGAAAAAATCTCAACCCTTATAAAATGTCATCATTTCCAAATCACAGAAACTTTTCTCTATTGACCTAACTTGTTACTGGTAAATGAAGGCAAGAGAAGTACAGGCATGACCACAATTCATTCCTGCACACACGTGCATGACCTTTTAATGATTTCGGCTCATTACAATGAACTATATGTGCTTTAAAAAAACAACCAAACAAAACCAAACAAAACATGATCCTTTTAACAGTGAATTCATACATGCTTTGCAAGAGTGACCTACTTCTAGTTGTTTTGTTTTTTTTTTCTTAGAGGAATTTATAGCAGGAAAGAAAAACAAACAGGAAATGGTTTCTCAAAGAGACTGCTCTAATTATGAAGCTGGCAAAGAACAAGTTAGCTTGACTCAAACGACTGCTGACAATAGGAGGAGGGTTGGTACCCACAGCGTCCAGTCATGGCCGGACAGCAGCACGAGGCACTCTGTGTGCTACAGAACTCACCGCTCAGTCTTCTACAGAGCAAACTCCTCCTGTTGGCCAAACACTCCCTCTGAGAAAACAAACCTTTAAATACTAATCACCCACTCCTCACAGAGCCTGCTGAAAATCTCTGCCTCATTCTGATGGGTACCAGGGAACGGAGCACACAATCCCACTCCACCGAACTCAGTGGAGAAGTCCCCCTCAAGCCTCAACAGAGATCTGGCACCTCAGTTCTTCTGGTGGTGCACAGACAGTAACACAAACTCAAAGCTGGGTCTTCATGAAGTGTTTCCCAAATCTCCCTGGTTTTGGGAAACTTTACTGTTCATTGTAATTTGGGAAAGGTGGAGAGCTATGAACTTGACTAATAATTATCAAGTAAAAGGACATAAGGTTGCTTCCCAAACACGGGAAGCGACAACTAGATGTTGAATGAGCTTTGGAGAAGGTAGGAAGAGTAGAAATGCTGCCTCTTTGGTTTAAGGCACTACAGTACCCAGCCCCAGCTGGACATTAAATGAAATACCAAGGCTGGACAGACAGGCTAGAGAATCAGACACAGAGAGACAGACAGGCACATGCATAGTTTTAAAAGATATTTAAAACTTTCAAAGTCTTTCTGTGCTTCCTAAGCCCCCAAAACATTGTTAACAGAAGCCCTCCATACCAGAGCCTTTGATACCACACACGCCTCCTCTTGAAAACAAATGAAAAGAAATTCCAAAGCATTATTCTGCACTGATGCATTCAGACTTCTTCCTGTTCTCAATTTGGGATTACACAATTAACTTGAAAAAAGGAGACAGAAATAAATGCTGTTTTTCAAAGGCAAAATACAAAACAGAAAATAAAACCTGGACCAAATCTATGTGTTGAATATGCCCACACAACAGCCACTGAGGAGAATTTAACACAGAACTAAGTAATTGAAAAAGAAATATTTGCTCTTCTTTGCCAAGTCCTAAAGTACTTCCTCACTTGCTGGAGGTAACACTAACTCACAAACAACTTTATAAGTACCAGAATTCTGTCTGCTGCCTTAGTTTTCATGATTTCACAGAAGAGTGCAGTGCTCAATGTTTTTCAGAAAGCAGCAAAATGATTTCGCAGAAGAAGGGAAAAAAGTAACACACAGTCTTAAAAGGGTGATCAGTCTTTATCTCTGATGGGCATCTGGTCGTCTCCCCTCCCTACTGCTCTAACATGCATTCAGCACATAAGTCTATAAGTAATTATTTCACTTTCTGCTCCTTTACCCACCTTTTTATAAAGCAGAAAAAGGAGAGAAAATATCTTACATCAGTATGAATGAATAGCTGAAGAAATTTTTAATGGGCCAGACTTATTTATGAGGATATGTTGATTGAATCTGAATGTGTTACAAGAATGAGTTCCACAATTATGAATCATGTTCTCCTAAGAAAATGGTGTTTCTGTGCTTGGGTGAGTCAAATATGGAGCTGGCAAAACATAAGGCATGAAAAACACAGGCATCACCTCTGTACCAGTATTTAATGGAAGCAAGGAGTCTGTAGTCCATCTTGAGCAAACACCTGAAAAATTATAAAATTAAATAACCATCTTCACTAAAACCAGCACTGTTTTAAGGATTCAAATCCTCGCCCAGTGCCTGTGTCCCAAGCTCACTTCCAGTTCCCCAAACCACAGCTGAGCAAGGGCTGGATGTTCACACTCCTCACCTCCTCCTACTGCCTTTTGGTAAGTCCAAGGATGATGTGACAACAGCTTGCTTCAGCCCTTTGACAACTGTTTTAAATATAGTGAGGGTTTAAGATGTGGATACAAGTGTCTGAGCAAAAAAGAGGCCAAAGGAAATGTCTTGCCTCCTGATAGGCAGGGATACCTTGCCTGGTTGTATCCAGCAGCTTGGAAGTCCTGAACTAGCAGCCAACAGCAAGGAGATGTCAGCAACGGACACCATGCACAAGTCACTTGTCCCACCCTACCTACATACAAAAACCAACCTTCCACATGTACTCTGTCTTGTCTTCAAACTCTGTAACCTCCCAAAAAGGTATTGTCTAGCCCCAACCGTAGTCTTACTAAGGAATTTAGTATCTGTGTAACAACCCTGTGAATAAATGCATAGTGCTGGGCAGGAAAGCAATACACAAACAACCCCTCTGATCTATGGCTCATGATTAGAGGGCTCTGCTGGAGCAAACACAAACATCATTGGGACAAACCTTCTTCCTCAAGCATAAAAACAAGTCAGACCCTTGATCCTGTGCGCACGCAGAGAGGATCAGTGAGGTACCCACAGGGCCAGTTCGGTCTTTTTGGTGTTCAAACCAGAACCACAGAATATGTAGATAAAGAAGCAGAAAGTTTAAAAGAACATTTTACATAATGCTCTTCAAAACACAAATGGTTATGACTTCTGTCATCTTTTTGGTTTGTTGTTGTTTTATTCACAAAGATTTCAACAACTGACAAATAATCATGTGAACAAAGCTCTTTCTTTGTTCCCTGGTCACAAAAGAGGCTCTTTACTCTGCAATAGTACAGATCACAGGGTCTAAGATCCTGTGCTGCACAACCAATCTATATTCAGGCAGCAAACTGCGAGGAGTGGAAGGCTGAAGACAGATTCGTAACAGTTAAATCATTGTCCAAACTTTTTTTTCCTGGCATTTTTACTTAGAGTCATGACTTCACTCTTCATCTAGAAATTGTTTTCTTCAAAATTACTAAAAAAATTTCCTCTACTTCTTCAGTTGCCCCTGTCTTTGTACAATGACAGAAAAGACTCACAGACTGGCAATTGCTCTTGGAGGACATATTGATCACTTCTGTATTTCTTCTCCTAGGCTTCAGGAGGTCTTCCACTCAAATGAGTCTCAGTTACCATGACAGACAGGACTAAATTAATCTCTCCTACAATCTGCTTGCCTGCAGGGTCGTTATTTTGAAGCTAAGGATGGCCTGATAATAATCCAAGTTGATTACTCCTGAATTTATACAGTGATGTTTGCAGGACACAGATAATGAAATTACACTGCAAAAGTCACCTGTCGGCAGGGTTAGATCTGGGTAGATAACACAGAACATGTGGGTGTGTGACTGATGTGCTTAAGTGAATCGTACTCCAAGGAGGTACCATCACCTTCTGCATGTTTTTGTCTTCTGTAACAATAACAGTAAAGTCCCTCTGTGGTTGCCTTTGTTGTATCATCCCCTGTTGAATGGACATCAAATGTGCTGCTTTTGGCACTGAGGCCATGCAGCGTGAATAAGCAAACATTAACTCTGTCTCTAGCATAAAATTTTGCAGGCATCAAGACACATGTTAGTTCTCTGCTATGACCTACAATGTTGTTGCATATAGTAGATATTTCACATACATAATTTTATACACTAACAGATGTACTTAGATGGGACAACAAATACATCTGC
>VZRU01001344.1:41855-65685 GCA_013398155.1 Pedionomus torquatus | reverse complement strand
TTTCATTAAAGTAGTTTAGTTTTTTCTAAACTCTTGAATCTCTTTAATTTCTTCCTCTCCTCTTTTTTTTTCCCAGGGGCAGACGGGGGGATGGGACATCTGTCGGTCAGGTTTTGGTGGATTTGGCTGAAACCACGACAGTTGCCTGCCTAAAGCTTAATCCACCCAGACAACACATGGAACTCACAGGGAAGTCCAGAAGGTAAAAAAGCCAGAGGTATCTTTACAACACTGTGTTAACATTATTGTTGCCTTGCTTCTTGTAAGTGCTATGATACAGGACATGTCAGAAGGATCTGCAGGGCTGTACTTCGATGGCAATGAGCAGCAATATAAAAATAGAAATGGGTAGCTATAAAGAATAGCGATAACAAGAACACAATGACTTTAATTAAATTAGTTCTTCTCTGCTTTTGAGCTCAAACTGTCCACTGCTGACTGGCAAATAATTTATACGTCACTGTCTATTGATTAATGAGTACCATCACTACTTCCAAGAAGATTGTAAATGGACTTATGGAGAATATGAATATATGGAGAAAATGGACTGTTTCATCTGAGCGTACTCTTGACAGAAAGCCAATATTTTGCCCTATTTTGTTAATCCTGTGACTGCTGAATTTTTCACTGTGAGCACTGGATGGGCCTAGTGCCAGGCAGACCATATTTATGGTATTGCTGCTATGTCAGTGGCATTTCTGGCACAGACTTTCCTGATGAGTAAACATTTTCTGTGGTACAGATAAAGATGCAGCAAAGCTGCCAATTACTTTGTGTAAAGATACATTGTTTGTGGTAAATTGGATATGTAACAGCAGCTGCTTGGGCCTCACAAGCTGTAGTGACAGAGCTGGAGGACAGACATTGATGCCTTGCTGCAGTTCTGGCAAGGCAAAAAACCACATAAAAGTCTTCAGTGGTCACCTGAGCACCATCTGCCTACACTACTTCTAATTAGCTCATCCTGAAACATACAGGATGCTTGGAGGAACTCCAAGAGAAAGTGGAAACTTCTTGATTTGGTCCCATGAATTCTGGGTGAACCCCTGAACATCAGGCAGGACCAGCACTAGCAACTGCTGCAAGCCCAAACTCCCACAGGAAGGCAGGGACACTCACTCTTCCTGAACACAGTGAAGGACCACACCTTTGGCTGTGGTTGTGCTGTCAGAAGAGCAACTACTGGAAAAGCCACTGTCGCACCATCACATTTCCTCTGGCTCCACCTGTTTTGTGAGAGTATCAGTCTGTACTGCTCAGGAAAGTGTCCTGGCAAAAGATCCAGCTCTTCAAGGAGTTAGTCAATAGGAGGCCCTGGGAAACTGCCCTCATAGTCAAGGGAGCAGAACAGAGCTGGCAGATCTTTAAGGACACTTTCCACAAAGCACAAGAGCTCTCAGTCCGCAGGTGTAAGAAATAAGAACAGGAAGGCAAGAGACTGGCATGGCTGAGCTGAGACATGCCAGTCAAACTAAAGGACAAGAAGAAATTGCACAGTGGAAGAAGGAACAGGGTCTAGAGTATAGGGAAGAGTATATGGATGCTGCCTGGTTGTGTAGGGATGAGCTCAGGAAGGCCAAGGCACAGGTGGAGCTGAACTTGGCAAGGAACTCAAATAATAATAGGAAGGGATTCTACAGGTATGTCAGCCAGAAAAGGCTTAAAATGACTGTGGAACTAAAAGTTTTCCTGGCTTTTGAAAATAGATTATGGAAGATACTGGCTGAAAGGCCTGGAGATGTAGACACCACCTTTTCACAAAAAATGCCACAGAGATGGCAGCACTTCTGACATCCTGACTGTAAGTACAAGAGGGAAACCATTGTCGTTTTTCATTGTTATGCTAAATGTGCCTACAAACCTGTTGGGTAACACATCTATGGGGTGCAGACCACTCTACAGCAGTACACAAAGCAGCATATTCGAGAATACTTGTTGGTGGAAAATGAGCACAGGAACATTCCACCTGTGGCTGCAGGGGCAGATTCTTCCTCAATTTTTTGGGAAGATCTGGAATAATTCCACTGAATGAAAAGAAAGTGCCTCATATTAATGTCAATGTTACCAGAGCACCAATGCAGCTTGGAATCACAAAATATAGGAGGGCAGAATTATGGCCATTATGCAAATATGTAATTTTCTGAACAAATTCAACTTTGAAATCTTGTCACCCGGACCATAATAGGTTTTTGAAAATACTATACAACTGCATATAAACCCAGGCAGGTTTGTGCATTTGACAGTTCCTGGTAGCTGTGAGAGAAGCAAATTTACTCAAACCACACAAATAATTCCTTCCTTTTAGGCAGGGTCCTCCTTGCACATCACTTCCCACTGCTCATTGGCACCACTGGAATGCTGGAATGCTTGACCTGCCCACAGTTCTGTAACTGGGTGGCCAAACTGGGAGCTAAAACATACTTGGGTTTCCACTGGGTTTTCCATTTTTTTTTATCAGAACATGACTTTCAGAGTATCTATTGAATGCACAAGCCCTTGGGCCCTCTGTGACCTTGCACAGAGAGACTACATAGCTTTCTTTTTTTTTTCCTATTTCTCCACCTTAGAGATATAATTTAAGGTCATGTTAACACTTAATGCTCAATAGTGAGAAAAAAAGTGAGGTCCACACCTCCCACAAGTTTTAAAAACATATATGCATCTTGGGAACGTTGTTCCTTAAAGTGAATTACACCATGCTCATATCTCCAAATATAACACTGAAATCTCACCATGTTTTCAGCTGTTTGTTGGTTTGTTGTTTTTTTTTTTTAACACTGACAAACGGAAAAATCAGGCAAATTAAAATGCACAGATTTAGAAATCCAAACAAGATATTGCAATACAGATAATCAAGGCTGAAAAGTTGGGAGCAGGAGGTTGCATTACCAACTGACTGTCATCCTACAAAATGGTTTGCACAGAGATCCAGGCACAAATCCCTAAGGCCTCCGAATCAGAAGGCTCTTGTTTGAATGAAGAAGTGTAGCTGCTCCTTTGCCTCTGTCTCTCAGACAGGCAAATTCCTTACAGAGAGGGGATAAACCAACCACTTTTTTTGTTTAATACCTCTCTGGCACTAATTTTATTGCTTTTCAGGTTTTAGGTTCCTCTTCCCTCGACCATTTCCAGAGGTCCTCTCCCAGCTGCACTGGGCCCCAGGTTTCTTAACAGGATCTGTGCCTGCTCCAGCTGAGCTCAGGGTGCCACAGTGAACAAGCTTTGCAGTCATAAGGCCAAACCATGCACATCAAGGTGGTCACCAGCTATTGCTAAAGAAGACACCCCACCTCATCATACTGAGACCTTCTGTGACCTGATGCTGCCATATTACTAGACGATACTTTCAAAGGATAGGCTCCATCAGGGGGTACCCACCCTGTAGCAGTACTTTATCGCCTCTGCTTGGCCTTTCTCTTGTGAGATGGGAGTAATGGAAAGTGATGCATATCAGAGACAGTACTCGCCTCAAAATCATCAGATTTATGATGATAGATGCATTGTTGAGCTAAAGAAATCAAAAACTAGTTGTAAGGGATTATGTTGCCTTGCATACAGCAGCTTGTATTCTTTAAAAATGAAAAAAAATTATGACTGACCCATCCCAGCAAAATATATTTAAAACAGGACTTAAATTTTACCTTAACAAAAAAGAGCTACGCCTTTTGCTAACAGACTAACTGATAGACTGCTAGTTTCATGGGATGTCTACAGAGCTAGAAAGCATGACAGTGCTCACACACTTCCCATTTTCATCACTGGAACTCCTGGAACAGCAAAGCAAATCAGCAAATGCCAAGTTACAGAACATGAGAAGTTGTGGTCTTGCCATTTCTTTTGTATTAGGAATTAGAGGTGCATTACTTCCTGAAGCTGGGCTGCCAATTAAACAGCAAGTTACTGTTGGGTAACCTGTTAGCTGCATTAAGATCCTCACTTAAAAGCACTTTTAGTGTTTAAAGAACCCTAGCACCCACCTACACAGGGTGAGGGTGGGATGGAGGTAACAGGCACCACTCCACTAGACAGTTTTGGCCATGGGAAGAGGCTCAGAAATTAAGTAAGATGACTTACTGCCAGTGAAAAATAAAGCAGGTCAAATAGGAAGCCAGCACAAAGTATGTGCCATATCTTAAAATTCAAACCTCAGTTTATTTCCTAATAGCTTCCCCATGGAGGCATCCTTTAAAGGTCTTTTGAAAGGTCTCATGGTGCAGACTGCCTTGTCTGCCTGTTAGCTGCATAAAAGAGCAGATATGCTTTCAGATTTCTTTTTCCCCAAATTTCTAATTGGACATGTATTTTTTTCTTCAAGACCACCTGTGGGCTCAGTGACTATGCCAACTTCCTTTATTGTCCTCACATAAAACTGCTTTATGAAAGCCTGTGGAATCTGTCAAATTAACATAATGATAGCGATGGGAATAAGATAAGAAGCATTTTAAACTTCAGCCCTCTCTTTGACTCCAGAAAGAACAAATTATGTAACTCCCAAATGTGAGGGGGATCCTTATCTGACTCACTTGCTTAATTTGATTTTATAACTGCTGTACTGAGTTGCAAAAGCCTGATAAAATCTATTCTAAACAAGGAGCCTAAGTCCTGCAGGCTAATATTACAATTCATCTACTGCCTGCTTCCCCAATTATCTTCCCTTCTTGAAGTTATGTTGATAAATCAACTGCCTTCCTGTTTATTAAAGCATGTGGCAGTCTGTTTATTTAATCAGCTCTTAGCCCATTTTCTAATTAAGGGAGATAATGTGGGCTCATTTCCTGCCATGGTGAACCTGGCAGGGCACAGGTTGTATTCAAACACCGCATTAAAATTTAAGATTATTTGTAATGTCTGCTTTTCTTTGGCAACTCCTTCCCACCTCTCTGCCCAGCTGAAGACAAAAATACAGAAGTATGGGGTTGGGTTTTTTTTTTGCATTTCCATGTGGCTGACACCCATCCAAGTTAAGGACAGAAAGATGGAAGCAGCTGGAGCTTTGTCAGTTTGCTGACATGGTGCCTCCTCAGTGCAGGTGAAATGTTTTTCTAGGAGACCCTGCATCCCAGCAAAGTTAAAAATACTGCATCATATGATGTTTCTAAGGATAATTTTGTGAAAGAATGCAAGAGGAAAGCACACACCAGTTGGAGTAAGTTCTAGCCTGCTCTGCTGCTGGACTTGGGCCACCTCTTGCTCCACTCTGGCCCCAATCCTTTGTCTGTCTGCTTAGTGCAGGAATATCGCTAACCACCAACTGCAGTGTTTAATCATTTTTGTGCTCTCTGTGTCCCAAAGCAAGCAAGAATCTCGTAACAGCCTTTAGACAGACTCTGAGATATTCTGCCTTGTATTTTGCTTGTGACACATTCTCAACAATTAACAGCTACAGCTAACTTAGGATCACTAGTCTGGCAGCACAGCTTTCTTTTGCAGAGCCTCCTTCTATCTCTTAGGACAAATTTAGGGGGCATATTAAGTTTTCCTATCTAAAAACATAGCACAGATACATTTTACGTTATCCATACACACCATACGCAGTCTTTCAGCAGGACTTATGAACTGCTGAAAACAAGACCATCCATTTTGTCTTTCTTTACAGGTTCTCCTTCAATCCACATAGGCATATACATGCACCACATCTGTAACAGCTCCAGCTCCTGTAGAAAAGTGGGCAAATATCACTTTGCCAGTCTTTCAGGAGCATTTCATACCAAATAAGCTATACACCTTCTTGCAATATGCCTTTACATAGAACAACCGAAAACTTGATGTGGTCCTGGACAGCTCTATCTAGGTGACATTGCTTTGTGCATTTGGACTACATGATATCCATAGGTGCCAGCCAACCTCAGCCATTCTGTAATTCTGTGGGAGAAAAAAATCGCAGTGGTTCTAGCACTTCATCAATAAGCTGTACAACACAATATTTTCCAAACTCTGACCCATGGAGAAATGTCACCATGATCCGTTTTAATGCTGGCTAAATGCCCACAGTGAAGGTTTGTGCATAAACTGAACTGTGCCTTATTTTTCCTTCTCTCTGCTTACACTTTCATTTTATTTGCATTTTCAAGCAAGAGCATAAGGGTTTCCAATTCTGGAAGTTTCACTTTTGGAAACAATTAATTCAATTTTGATCTATTTCAGTCCAAAAGAAAGCATCTGGTTTTGTTACACTGCTAATTGTCTGAACCTCTGTCTCACCTCATCTGTTTCACTTAGATCCAGTGTGCTCTGGATCTAACACACTTGATACCCTCACAAACACCTACTTAAAAATTAAAAAAAAAAATCCCAAACCAATTCATGTTTATATAGACCTCTGTTTCTTTCATATGCATTCCAGTGATTTCTTTGAGTACCATGCTTTTACTGACCAAAGAAAAAAGACAGAATAAAATTATATATAAAGTGCACAGTGCAGGAAGAAGCAGAAGACAACCGAACCGCTATTTTCAAATGGCAGTATTTCCCACCTTGTATTTTTGCATACAAAATACATTGCACTTTTCTCTTTCTACTGAGCATCTCACAAATACTGCAAATGGAATGGGTCTCTGGACAGATTGTCTGTGTTCACCAACAGACTTTATTTCCAGAGGAAATACGCTGCAACAAGTGTGGGAAAGGCTCAGTGAAGGGAAGAGGAAAATTTCCTAGAGCTCTCTCCCAAACCCCAAACTTACCAAAGGCTCTAGCTCTTTGCGGTCTATGAGGTTGAGCTCTGTCACAAAGTAATAAAAATGCTTGTAACAGGTATTGACGTGGGCCTCAGCTCCCATAAGGATGATACGGTCAAAGTGATGGATGTAGACATGAACAAACACCCGAAAAAGCCGGCAGAGTATCTTCTTGCAGATCTGAAGGAAGTTCTTTGGAAAGGGAACACCTGTGAACAGAGAAGGCAGGGTTGTCATAACCATCCTGTCATCCTCCCAAAACAATAACTTTGGAGCAAAGTGTAAGTTTGTAGCTGCAAACTAGGCTATGACTTTCTAAGCCTCCTTTTGAATCCAGAGATCACTTAATGGATACTTTTATTGAACTGCTAGCACCAAAGATAACCAAAGACTTAGGCAACTTTAATGGATCAAGACCCACAGGTACTGGTCTTTTTTTTCCTGAATACTTTAATCAAGGAGCACCCAGAATTGTAATTTTCAGAAATGTGATTTTCTCTGCAGTGTACAATGTCCCATTAGCACCAATGGCTTTACATCCTGAAATGGCTCTTCCCCACACTGGTACAGAGGCCATCCTAGAAGGGACAGACATACTCCTGCTCATCTTATTCAACAGTGAATTTCACAGCAAATTTAATACCAAATTTGAAATAACTGACTGAAGGACAGATCCCTTTGCTTTCACCTTCCTCCCAGTTTGTGTGCTCTTTTAATAGAATAACTCTTGAAAAGACACAGAGACAGCTCTTCCAAAATACCTTAGGAGTTACATCTCTGCACTGGAGACTCCAATGCAGGAGTAAAAGCAACACTTGCAAGTAAACAGCCAGGCATCCACAATGTGGCACCAATAATTCCTTCAAAACCACCCTTCATTAAATACTGATCTTGCACAGTATCACGTACTGCTGAGCTGCTCCAAAGAGCCACATTTCCTTCTGTGGCTGTGCCTCAGACATGATGACTTCAGTGCCACGCTCAAAGCTCTACCTCTCATATGCTTTGTTGCATATCCTCTTATTTTTTAGTTACAGTTCGTGTTTTAGTCAGATTTGAACTACATAACTGCAGTTACTGTGTCTTTAAAAACAAACAAAGACTCTCACAGCTATACTAGTTCCATACTGTCTAAAAGCCCAATTCATGCTCTCAACAAGAAAAAAAATATTTGCAGAAAGGAGATAAGCATATTAAATTACCATTGTTGCAAAGTTTCTAGTTTTCATATTTTAGTTTCTTGCTAAATACTGCTTGCACTCATAAGAGCAGTGAATTGATGCACAAACTGCACAGTTTCTCTGAGGGGGCAATGAGGACATACTGTGAGAATTTCCATACTTTCAGTATTTCAGCAGTTTTTTGATTACAGATTACATAAATGATCAACTGTAGCTGTAACCAGTCTGGGTCCCATCAAGAGAAACATGTGCCTTGTTTTGGACTCCTTGGCCAGGAGGTACCAGGATATATCCACTATAGATGTGAACACTGCTGTCTGCAAGCACGACAGTGAGGAAGCACACCCAGCATTTACAAGTGTCCTGCTCTGTGTATCCCTGAACTACCTCTTCATTTGCCATTGCTGAGATGCAGATAATGTGAGAAAGTGTCTTGGGGTTTTTTTGGCCTGTAAAGGATTCAGAGGAGACAAATTGTTTTGATACAATTTCAAGCAGCTTTAGATACGCTGTGCAGACCCTCTTACCGCTGATATACAAAGCAGAGACCAGAGAAATAGCTACATCTATCAAAGCACAACTTCTTGATCACCTTAAGAAATGTTGGCTTTTGGTTGTCATATCCATTCATCTCAATTCTATGGCTAATATCGAAGGTCACAGAAGAGGAGGCCTAAATGCTCAAGCTATGAAGACAACATTAAGCTACAGAAATCATAATATGTACAGATGTCTTGACAATATTTGAGTCAAAACTCCTCACAATTAGCCAAACACCTGGACTATAACAAATGGTTGTTATTTCCAAGGGCAAATTAATACAATCTATCAAAATGTATAACAAAAGCCCCAGTTCGTTGCTTATTAACCAGGGCGTAACATTTTGGCTCTCAGAGCATGGCTAAATTCAGGAATGATTACAACAGCAGCCTGCTTTACATTTTTGTAAGTGCTACCCCAACCAGAATTTTAAAGATACACTCACCGAACTGTTATGTCTTAAAAGGGGGGAAGGGCAGTATCTGTCACTTGTCACTGCAAGCTCATTCACTGAACTGAGAGATGAATTCTTGAAGGCATTGTACATTGTATTCTCTGATAGAGAACAGGCAAGTCCCAAACTGGAGAATAATTAGTTTTATCTTTCATGGACTGCCAAATAATTGTTACTGAAAAATGTTACCATAATGAAGAAACTCATACTTCTGTGTTAACTGATGGAAACAAGCTGAATAAAATGAGCTGACAAATCCTTTCACTTCTCTGCAGTCCATGTTCCCTCTTACAGGTTACAGGTAGTAAGTGCAAAGACCATAAAGCACTGGTTCTGCTGTGAGTGAGGACCGTCATCTAACTGCTTTTTAGACATGCGACACAGTCAATTTGCAGACATGTAAATAACACAGGAAAAAAAATAAATAGCTGATATAGAACACCATAGGGTGCATAATACACTTGCAGTGTTTCCACTGCTCCTCAAATGCATCAAATTTTCAGGCAGTTTTGCAGTTTCTTTTGCTATTCTGGAACTTCTCCAACTTTGCAAAGCTGTTTCATTCTCTTCTAAATGACCAGTGAAACATTGCTGCTATCACATATTTATCACCTGGGTCCAGCAGAATCGATAATGGCTCTCTGACTTCTCTCCTCTTCCTGCAAAACTGGTTTACAAACTGACATGGTCTCCTAAATAGTTAAAAAGTGCCTCGTTGCACTGCTGGAAGCAAATGGTAGCTGTGCAATGAGTTTGACGACTCAGTCTTGGAGACCCTGACAGCCAGTCTGTCTCTGCAGTGCAGAGGGGGTGCACAGTCTGGTCAGCCTCAAGGTACAGATGAGTACACAGACACTCTGCTGCCCTATGTGTTCAAAATGAGAAAAAAGGATGGGAGGAATGCATTCTCAAAGAAAAAAGTAATCTAATACAGCAGAACAGATTCTGATTTCAGTTACACTAGGATGAATTTAAAGTAATGCCATCAAAATTTAAAAAATTAGAGTGAAGTGATTCTAGATTTATATTCTGAGGTCAGAATTTGGCCTAATGTTTTGTTCCCACTGCAACTGCTATAGTTATAATAAACCAACCATAGAATGGAATCATTACAAGTGGAAACAGAATAGATCCATGATTTCTTAAGGTCTGCTCTCCATCCTTCAGTCCAACCACACTAGCCTTTGCCTTCTCATCTCCAAGCCCTCATGTACCATGGAGCCCAGGTTTAATAATTCATTTCTCAGAACTCTGAAGTTCAAAAAGGAGAGGAAAAGAAAGGAAAAAGACCAAAACCACAACCCACGAAAAAAATGCAAACCCACCAAAATTCAAAGTTTTTATTTAAATTTTCAACAGTGAAAAGTGTTTCCAGGAACAAAGATGACTCTCTTACTATCTGCAAAGTGATACTGTAAAGAGACACAAAGTGAAATAATGAAATAAGATTTTTATGCTATGGTTATTGAAAGGCAAAGAAATACAAAGATGACAATGAAATTTTTGAGATAGCTGATACTTGCTGAAAAAAGTATTTCTGCATGAGTGAACCAGCAGCCTTGATTGATCTGTAGGCTGAATACCAGTGCTGCTGTATCAGAAGAAAGTAACAGGATTCTTTTCATTAACTTGGTGTTCAAAACCCCAGAGCTCTCCATTATGTCCCAAGAATGTGCAAGCAATTTTCAACTTTCAGTCAGTAACAGTCACACAGCAGAAGTTCACTTAACGCAGGGTTATACATCCAATCAGGAAATAATTCAGTGAAGGGTAGATTGGCACGGTATAACCAGTACCAAACATGGCTGGCAAGACTGTACCCACACATCTCTTTGGAGTGCAAAACCAGAGACAGAGAGACTCAAAAATAAAGAAATTAAATTAGGTGATGATAAGGGAAGGTAACTAAAGCTCTGGGATGAATAAGATAGGCAAAAAGTCTGTCTTGTTTGCTCTGCAACAACTTTGAGTGTCTTAACTTCAGCATATATCCCCTGAAGTAGGCCAATTGCAGCTCAAAGGAAATGGAAGAAAAGTTGTAATAGAGTTGGCCTTGTTTGCTTGATTCATTATCTCTAGGCAAGAGTCAGAATGCATATAGTGCCAGAAAGTCCATACTGAGGAACCAGGGAGAACAACTCAGACTTTCTGCCTGTCCTCAGCTGAGGTTTTTGACTCAGTTATGCTCCCACCTTTAACATGCAATGAAAATGACTGCTCAGTTAAATCTTCTGTGATGCCAGACATATGAGCATCTTTGTTATTCTGCATTTTTGTGGTTTGAAGTCTTGCTTTGCTCAAGGGAAGCTGGTAAGCCCTTTGGCAATTGCACAGAAATTTTACTGCACATTTGAAGATCCTTGTATAGGCCACGGTCATAATTCATTCTTTTTTAAAAATGCACGTGTCAGAGAAAAGTGGCTCCCTTCTTCATTGGCAAAAGGATTCACACTGTACTATTGCAAACACAGCTTAAAAACTTACCAAGCTAGGAAAATACTATTTTTTTCCCAGCTTTATAATAAGGAACAAGGAAAGCGCATTATCAGAAACTGACAATTTGGAGAAGGAAAGCAACTGAAGCAAACCCTTCATTCCCTCCTCCCTCCATGTTTTCCTTTTCCTGTATCGAACCCAAGTAGAAAAATTTGCAAAAGATGACCTTGGCTGCTGCTGGAAGCTTTGCTGCAAAAACACCTACCCTAATCCAAGCAGATGTTTAATGTTATCTCAGCATGTTAGCGTCTGTCTCAAGGGCAAATGAAAACAATGTCAGTTTTTCTGGACTTTGTTTCTCACATAAATAAGCAGGCAGCTGCAAAATATTAGGGATAAACTAGACTACCATGTACCTACATCCTCCTGATACTGCCCTCCTTTTTGCTTTTATATCAGAGTGCATCAGGAAAACACTTTTGAGATTATATGTCTTTATAAGCAAAACAGTGTCTTTTCCTCTTTTTAAGCAGGATTGCCTCCCTCCAAGTGTTACTCTTGAGTGAAAAGATCACTGGGCAGACTGACTGTCAGATCATCAACAAAGTTAGGTATGTACTGTCCTGGAGGGAACTTTAAATGGAACAGGGTACAGATCAGAAGGTTTCATACTACTTGAATATCCACAACACCTCTCCCTACTGCTGTATAGCAAGAAATTGGTGATGGCACTAAATTTTGCCCTTTAGTTAACAACCTCACCAGAAGAGTTGCTTACAATGCAAATACTGTGAAACACCTAAGTATGCAAATACCTGAATTGAGTGTCCCTAGAATCAGAGGACAGAGACACCTAAATCCTTGTAGTTCATAAGCCAGATCCCTTGGATTTTAAGTATATTTACAATGCTGTTCCTGACTACAATCTGATCCCCTTCTTGTTACTTATTACCTATGCTTCTACTGCTGCAGAGGAGCAGAGGAGGAACACTGCAATTCTAGAGAGCAGAATACTCTTGTTGACTCTACCAAGCAAGGCCAGCTTTATGCCAGACAATACTCAGGCTGATAAACCCATTAGAATAGATCTGTAGGTCTTGAAGGCAATGAGAACACTGAATATCATAAAGAGCTGCAGAGCTGTGATTGTACGACACTGTAAATCATCAAACGCATTTATCTGCCCTTGAAAATCCATCTCTGTGGTAGTAACAAAATAAGATTTGTTTGAGCATTGCATTTGAACACCTTTACATAGTATTAATATATACACAGTCTATAAATAGGCTTGGAGATTCATTAGAATAATTTAGAGCTCTCCCTGCCTTAGCAGAAACAATAGTACAGGTAAACAAAATGCAGCCTCTCCTGGGACAGAAAATACAGCAGCCATTTGGCAGTATAACAGTTTAGGATGGGAAAAGAGAATTTATTAACCTGATGAGTGAACGTAAGAAAAAGCATGTTTGAACACTAGAGCCTGACAAAGATATCAATCTAAAAGCTTTCCTCCCCACCTGCCAGGGGTTTGTTAATAGTTTTGTTCCTGCAGTACTTGCCATGGCCTAACATTTTTTGGGTAGTGACAAGGTTTTGGCTTTCCATGCTGACTGCACCACTGGCCAGCATAGCTTCTATTTTTGTTACTAACTTTTGTTGTCTTTAGAAAACTAACATTATGGCTGCTCATTAATTTCACAGGGACACCGCATTGCTTTAATGACCCCTCTTCAGTTGACCAATGCAGCAATATGAAATGTGATCAGATGCAGCAAGAGATGAGATGCTCTCAGAATCAGGCAAAACAGCCTCCTGTCCCCCAGATAGAGATGTTCTAGCAGTTACCTGAAAAACAGAGGCTTCACTTCTGCCTCTGACATGACATTAAAAAGTAACTGCAGTTGAATGGCATGACATTAAAAAGTAACTTGAATGTAGTTGAAAGGCTAATATCACAAAAGAAACATCTTCTTCAGAAGATTACTGTGCTAAATTCCTTTTCAGTGGGCCATTCAGGCAGTTCTGAATCACAGAATTTTCATGGTTGGAAGGGACCTCTGAGACCATCAAGTTCAACCATACACACAGCAAAAAAAAACCCTAAACAACCCACCACAATAAAATGAATCCCACAAAACAAATCACCCAACCCAACAATCTCGGCTACTACAGCATAACCTGATGTGCCACATCTACACGTTTCTTAAATACCTCCAGTATTTCTTAAATACTCCAACACCGCCCTGGCTGTTCCAGTGCCTGACCACCCTCTCAGTCAAGTAATTCTTCCTAATATCTAATCTCAACCTCCGCTGCTGCAATTTCAGACCATTTCCACTGCTCTTGTCATTATTCACTAGGGAGGAAAGGCCAGCACCCAATTCTCTACAACCTCCTTTCAAGTAGCTGTAGAGGGCAATAAGGTCTCCCCTCAGCCTCCTCTTCTCCAACCTAAACATGTCCAGTTCCCTCAGCCTCTCTTCAGGTTCCTAATTCAAGTAATTTTTTGACCCTTTGATATTGCTGCTGACTTAGGAATCCTATATGTGTATGAGAATATCCTCAGTGCATATCAATAGTTCTTTACAGAAGTGATTTAGAAGTTTTAAATAAGTCATTTCCCCCTCTAGTAAAATGTAGCTCTTTCAAGAGATAGGGAAAGAAAATGAAACAGCAGCATGGAAGGGAAGCTTAGTAGAAGACTGGAAGTTCTGATGCAGAAAACTAAGAACAAACAAACAAAAAAAAACCAAGAACAGAATCCTGATCCTTGACTTTGCTTGAGTTAATCCTGATACAGCCTGAAATAAAGTCCAGAGTCCTGGAAGAGGATTTTGCAGGCTGACAAGCAAGGGCCAGATGAGACTTAAATTTTGCTAGCAGCAGGTGTGGGGCTATGCTTTGGATGCGAGATGAGATCGGTGGTGGTGGTGCACTGGTGTTAATTGGTTGTTGCTAAGCAGTTGAAGCCTTTTCTGCCTTTCACATCATCCCACCAGTGAGCAGGCTGGGGGTGCACAAGAAGCTGGGAGGGGACACAGACAGAACAGATGTCACCAGTTGACCAACGGGGTATTCCATACCGCATGGCATCATGCTCAGTATATAAAGCTGGGGGTAGAAAAAAGAAGGAGGGGCACATTTTGAGCGATGGTGTTTGCCTTCCCAATAAACTGTTATATGTGATGGAGCCTTGTTTTCCTGGAGATGGCTGAACACCTGCCTNGTGCACAAGAAGCTGGGAGGGGACACAGACAGAACAGATGTCACCAGTTGACCAACGGGGTATTCCATACCGCATGGCATCATGCTCAGTATATAAAGCTGGGGGTAGAAAAAAGAAGGAGGGGCACATTTTGAGCGATGGTGTTTGCCTTCCCAATAAACTGTTATATGTGATGGAGCCTTGTTTTCCTGGAGATGGCTGAACACCTGCCTGCCAATAGGCAGTAGTGACTGAAATCCTTGTTTTACTTTGCTTGTGTGCACAGCTTTTGCTTTACCTATTAAATGGTCTCTATCTCAATCCAAAAGTTTTTTCTCACTTTTACTCTTCTGATTCTCTGTCTCATCCCAACTGGGGAAAGCGAGCAAGCAGCTGGATGGCCCTATTTGCTGGCTGGAGTCAAACCATGATAATTTTGCACAGACAATTTAACTGAAGGTGGGATTTACAGGGATTTTTTGCTGTTTTTATCACAGCTTTAGAAATCTACAGTAAGACTAAGTGCATTTATATTAGCAAGGATGATTGCCCCACTGCAGTAATAGAGCTAAACATATACTTTTAAGTTCCCTGATGAAGAGACTGATTTATCTGTGTGTTTATCATTAATCATCTGAGAAGCAAATATTCATTTATCTTCACATTTAATGTTTTAATGTCTATATGTTTTTATCTGTAGGTTTAACTTAAGTTTACATGACCTCTGCCACTGCTTATATGGTATATAACATTAATCACCTTTTAAGTTTATGCGCATGTACATGGTCATGCTGTAACTAACATAGCCTAAAAGTTAAGACATTTAAGGACAAATAAAACTTTTGTGTAAAACCTGACAGAGAGCTGGCAGCTTTATGTGTCTGGACACTTAAATTAAATTTCCTATCTGTAAAGCAGGATGATGGGCAAACGTGACTTAGCAATTATCCTTAGGCACCTTTAAAAAGCACACAGTGGCACAGGTGCTAGCTGCTGCCTCTCACGCTCACAGGCTTTGAGTCTGAGTGTTTAGGCTCTGAGCACCAACAAACTGTGTAAGATGTGGGGCACCTACATTTCAGGTCATGCTGCCAAAGACAAATTAACTACTAGTACTGGGAATGAAATCAGCTGTACGTTACCGAAGAACAGGACTACTAAGAACTGAAAGGCTTCAGACTACTATAGACCTGTTTCACTCATACATGATTACTAGCAGACTTCTGAAAGAGAGTTCCACTTTTGCATTTTGAAGGGTATCTGTGGGTACTAGATTCCATCTGGCTCTTCCATGGAAAAAGAACCAGCTCGTGAATAAATCATAGAGAAAACCGATTTCTTACTTCCTCCTGCATACTCAGAAGAGACTGGTTTACATTGTTGATTTCTAAAATCCCAAGGACTGTATCATCAATGTTAGTCTCTTAAACCCTCTTCTCACCCTCAGCATTTCCAGTTCAGTCTGACTGAAAATGCTAGATCTTCATGAGACTGACCAGGCCAGCTTGCCAACATACCCTTTAATGACGTTCCAGGAAGCTGACAGTTATGGAAATAATGCCTAACGGAGTGCAATGCGTTATGGGTATACCAGAGAACTCCACCTGTGGCAGAAGATAGAGAGGCCCTAGAGTTTACATTCTCAAGGCACTGTACCTTTTTCTTTACTCCTGTCTCAGAGATAAATGCAGGAGCAGTTGTGATTCTGCTCACAGAAACCATTTAACGTGGCCATGGATGTGGGACCAGTCAAAGAACAACAGCAATAAACTCAAATGCTTTCACTCAGTTCGTTGCTAGTAACTTTTATGAGATAAAATTGAGGGTCTGCAAAGACCATATACTTGATTTTCTCTGCTTGGATCACATAGTTCTATAAGAAGAGCAAAACACTGAGCAAAAAAATTAACTTTTAACAAGAGCCCAATATGCACTATTGGTGCACTGCAAGAAGATACTGCACGAGAAGTGGAAGCATGGGAAGAGATCTAGTGATGTGTTGTTACATGTTTATAGTTTCAATACAGTGCCTTCATCTGCCAATACATTGAGGCTTGGTGAGCCTCAAAAGCATATTTCTACAAATGCCAACTAAACAACTGATAACTTAGACAATATATTCTTTAGAGAAGCGGTTATTTGTGCATGCCCTGAGGTCCAGCAGGTTCATCTATCACATTTAAGAATTAACATATGACTGAGGAAAAGAGAAAGTACTGAGGGGGCTCTGTTGCCCACCCCTCACATTCAGCATAGAACTGTGGTGGAAAATACAATGACTTTCAAAGAAAAATAATTAGAGACTGTGGTCAAAAAACTTCTGCAAGAAACATCCCATTTTGAGGCTAAAAACCTAGACAGAACAGAAGTGGTAAGAAGAAAGAGATGGCTGTTGTATTCCATTTGGCTGTAACAGACTGACACTACAACGTAGTATTGTTCAATATGCAGGGCACAGAACTTCATATATTCATTTCTGCATCAAGTCACACTTTCTGGCTATACCATGGTAAGGAATGCATTCGTTTCCTAGAAATGACACCTCTGGCATTAAAAAAAAAGAGTTAATATGAAAAAATGTTTAACAGCAACACTGCATCAGTATGGATGGTCCATTACTATAAATTCCAGTACAATTTCTAAATTTCTTCATATAGAAACTTAAGTTAAGTTTACCCTGAACCCAAAGGGTACAACTGCATTGCTCTCCACGGTCTTGAGATCATTTTAAGTCTGTTTATTTTTTACCATGATTAGTCTTCCACTCCTGCTCTGTTAACAGCATAGATGTTTTCAGGATGCACTACTTTTCCAGTAGTGAAACATTTCCAGTGGGGCTATTTCCAGGACAATGTGCGTCCCAGTCTCAGGGCATGGTCAATGTATTCCAAACATTGCGAAGGCTGCAAGACATTCATAGCGGACTTTGTGCCCAGACATCCAAGGATTTAAGAGATCATGATGCCTTAGGGAGTATGAGAAACGCTTATAGCACCATCATAAGTGTTCCTACATGGACATCTTTCCTTGTACCACTTCAGCTCCAGGGATCATTTGGCTATGTGAAGAATTGGGCAGGTTTTAGATGCATACATACACAAAATCTTGTAATTTCTATGCCCAAATTAAATGCAAGCTTTGAGCATTCTTGTTTCTGCAGAAAAAAAGTTTGAAACATGAACACTAAGGACAGAATTCAGAAGACTAAGCAAAAGAAGTACTCTAAAAATCCGCTCTTTTTCAAGTCGTTAAGACAGACTGAGGGTTCAGTCAAAAGATGTCTTTTAAGTTGTGTTTAAGTTTGCATAACAGATGATTGAAGAGCACATAGAGACATCACACTGACCACAATGTGTGATCCTTCCTTCAAAATTTGCTATAGACAAAAAACTTTGCTACAGTTTTAGAGCTTCTCAAGATCATCACTGAGCCACAGTAAGTCCCAACAGAAGTATAGCTGCCACTTTGGAGAACATCACTTAATAATCAGCTAAATGGAAGAAAAAAGTTGATTGTCCTATGCCCTGCAGCAACACCTCATTTAACAGGAATGGTTAGATCTCTCTTGGAAAAACAGACCCATGTCAGTTGCCACTGAAGCTGGAGTACAATCTACTCTGTCTCTCAGTCGTTGCTCCTTACTGTTAGCTCATCCACTACTAATCCCTTGGCCTGCTTGATTTCTCAAGCAATTAATCATAGTCAACCATGGCAGTGTAACCATTTTCTGCTATTTAGACTTAGTGCAAAGGTATATGGCATCACTGGGAACTAATCTGCCGCCCTCTTGTAAAAGAAGGCAAACCTCTTTTGTAAAGACTTACATAAACAGCTCCTCCTGCTTTCCAGACCACAGAAAACTCTTGCAACTTTCCTACTACTGTTGACTATATTCTTTCAGGCAGTAAGGTTTTACCATACTGCTGGAAGCTAACAGTAATTATGGCCAGCCTCTGAATCTAAATTCAGAGATTGTCCATTGCCCTGAATCACATGCTGTGTCTTATACGTTCCAAGCATCCAAAAAGCAGGATTTCTTCAAAGAATCTCTCATTTCTGGCATTCACGCACTGGCTCACTCATGAATAATTTCTGATGCTTTAGAAGCTACTCCAAGCTATTCCTTTTCCTTTGAGACCACCAATGCTAAAAGTAAACATTCAGACAGTTTTGCGCTTCTGCTTCAAACAAATTTTTAAATAATAAAAAAAAAATGTTCAAAATGCAGATGTTCAAAACCAACTGAAATATAAATTACAAGCTTTGTGGCTGTCTCTCTTGGGAAAACCATGTTAGTAACTGTGTGGAGTTCAAATGTCACACACATATGGAAAGTTTAATAGGTATCTTTAAGTACCATTAGGTGATTTTATAGCTTGTCCCTGGACAACAAAGGGAAGCCATTAAAGACATTCTGCTAAGAAAGAACCATCTGCCAAAGCCAGCAGAGGTTGGCTGTTGGAAATAGCAGCTGGGTTTTGCAGCTGAAAGTCCCCCCAGTCATTTCTTTGTCTGTCTCAGTCACCAGGAATTAACAGAAAGTTTAAAACAGAAAGCAGTGTCCATTGTGCCCAGCAAAGGGTACTGGAAGATCACAGACAAACTGCTTGCCTTTTGGGTTATAAATCAAAACCTCAGTTCCAGGGGAACAAGACTGGTGGTAGAAGTTCACAGCTTTGCATTCTGACCTGGGTAATTAAATCTAAACCAGATGAATGTAAACATTATAGAGGGAAATGCTAGGGACATATAGCAGCCAAACTGAGACAAAATATAAAAATGTGGTTCACTGCCATCTCATTCAAGAATAAAATATTATGAAAATTAAAATACAGTTTCATAGGAATTTTCATTTTAATTACTGAAGGAAAAAAAAAAAAAAGTTAATTTAATATATATCTAGTAACCCTGATCTTCAATACTCTATATTTTTTGTAATCAGCCACACTACTGTGAATGCAATTTTCAGTTTAAATCACTCAAACTTTATCTGTGATTTTATTCATAGTCTGTTTTTTTTTTTTTTTTACATCTTTGCCTACAGGACACTGGTCTATCATCCAAGAAATATTTTCTGAACAATTAAGGTTGTATAACTACCTACATTCTGGGAAGCTTTATAGAAAATTATTTTCTTTGCCACGTTATCTCTCCCCAGAGAGTCAACTGCCTGTGTCCCTCAGCACTGTTGCTGGCATTTTGGAACTGCTGTCAGTTATACCACCCCAAGGGGTTTTGAAAGTGGTGGGCTGCCATCCACTGGTTATAGCAAGGAATATTTTGGCAGGGTCTGTTTCAGGCTAATTTGCCATCTAGGATTATACCACAAAATAGCATATTAAAAAGTAGGTAGTTATAAGCACATCAGAAATGGTAAAACTTAGAATAAGTGAACACATTATAAACAATAGTGGATACAACTGTAGCACTGCAGTGGAGATACATGCATTTTTAAGGGAGACAAGGCAGGGAAGGCAAGGAGAAGAGTGACTTGCTATGTGAGAATGTCAGGAATGCAAAGAGCTCTGCTTTGGACAGGTCAGGAGCCGGTTGAAAGCTTCTGCGTTGAGTTTAGCAGGGAGATCAACACGGGTGCTGTTAAGGTGGGTATCTGCTACAGACTGCCTGTTCAGGAAAAAGAAGTAGATACGGTCTTCTGCAAACAAATGGAAGAAGTTTAACAGTCACAGCTTCTGATCCTCAAGGGGAAATATAACCTTCCTGATATCTGCTGGAAGGACAGAACAGCAGGGCAGCCAACAAGGAAAGATGTTCTGCTGGACCTGATACTTAATGAAGAGGAGAGATGTGAAAGCCGGAGGCAGTCTTGACTGCAGTGATCATGAGGTGGTGGAAGTTAGGATACTAAGAAGACAGAGGGGGGCAAAAATCAAGACTACAACCTTGGATTCTATTAAAGCTCATTTCAACCTCTTCAGAGATCTATCTGCTTGGAAGAATCCCACGGGATACAATCCTGTAGAGAAGAAGGGTCCAGTAGGACTGGCTGACAATCAGGGATCACCTCCTCTGAGCTCAAGAAAGATCTGTCCTGTCAAGTAGGGAATCAAGCCAATGTTGCAGGAGGCATGCATGGATAAGTAAGTTGCTCCTAAGTGCAGTTGCATCTGGCAAAGTATGTGAACAGCAACAATAAAAGATTTTACAAGTAGATAAATAGAGAAAGGTAAACTAGGGAAAAAGTGGATCCGGTGCTGAATGAGGCACAAGAACCAGTCACAAATGATACAGAAATACAGAAAAGGATATGGTACTCAATGACTTCATGGGCTCAGTCTTTACTAATAAAGTCAGCCTTTGGAAATCCAAGGCCACTAAGACCAGAGGGAGAGTATGGAAAAAGAATTACCATCAGTGGAGGTGGACTAAGTTCAGGAAAAGTTAAACAAACTGGACATAAGTCCATAAGACCTGAAGGGATGCACCCACAAGTGCTGGGTGAAATGTCTGTTACTGCAAGGCCACTTGATTACACTGAAAGGTGATGGTGACTGCGGAATGTTCCTGGAAACTGGGAGAAAGCAAATGTTACTCCTGTCTTTGAGAGGGCAAGTGAGAAGATGTAGGTAACTACAGGCCAGTCAGTCCCTGGGAAGGTGTTGGGAGAAAATCCTCCTGGAGGGCATACATGATGGACAAGAAGCTGATTGGGAGTAGTCAGCATGGAGTTACATGGGGAAACCACGCTTGCTCAATCTGATACCTTTACAATGAGGTCATTAGCTAGGCAGAAAATGGGGATAGCAGTTGACATTCTTTATCTTGATTACAGTGAAGCCACTTCATCCAGTAACGTCATTATAAACAAGCTGGCAAAGTACAGCTTAGGTAAGTGGATGATAACATAGATCAAAAACAGGCTGAACTACTGGGCCCAGGGAGGGTAACAACCCCTGGCATGAAGGAGGCAAGTCACTAGCTGTGTACCTCATGGCTCGGTACTAGGGCAAATACTGTTCCCTATTTCCATTAATGATCTGGAGAATGGGTCAGAGTGCACCCTGAGGAAGTTTGCAGATGATACAAAGCTAGGAGGAGCAGCTGATACATGAGATGGGTGTCCTGCTGTTCAGAGAAACCTCTACAGGCTAGAAAAATAGGCAGAGAGAGATCTGATTAAGTTCAATGAGTAAACACAAAGGAAGAACAGGAAGAACCTGAGGAAGAACACAGGCACCAGTACATTCTGGAGGCTGAGTGGCTGGAAAGCAGTTTTGCTGAGAAAGACCATTGGGTTCCTGCAGATCAAGCTGGCCATGAGCCAGGAATACATCCTCATGGCAAAAAGGCCAACAGCACCTTGGGCTGCATTAGAAAGAGCATTGGCAGCTATTCAAAAGATTCTTCACTCTACTCAGCCCTGGTGAGGCCGTACCTGAAGTTCTGGGTACAGTTCTGGACCCCCAGTAGAAGACATGGACTTAGCTGTACTGAGCTCAGCACAGGCTCAGAAAGATGATGATGGGACTGGAACATCTCTTGTATGAGGAGAGGCTGAGAGGTGGGACTCTTCACTCTGGAGAAGACTCAAATAATCTTGTCTATGTGTATAAATACCTGATGGGAAGGAATTAAGATGAGGTGGCAGACTCCTCTCTGTAGTGCCCATTGACAGGACAAGAGGCAACAAGCACAAATTAAAAGACATGACATACCACCACTTTTTGCTGTTACAGTGGTCAACACTGAAACACATTGCCCAGAAAGGATCTGGAGTCTCCATCTGTGGATTGGACAATCTGCACTACACTACACTGCTTTGATCAGGAAGGCTGGACTAGATGATCTCAAGAGGTCTCTCCCAGCCCAAATTATTTTGTGATTCTGTAATTCTGTCAATGATAGCTCCAAGTGCCAGCATCAGGGCCAGAGGGATCAGTGTCTTACCATGCTGCATTCATAGACTTGAAGGAACACCTTACACTGGAGCAACTAGGGAACTACTTAAATATGACCACATTAGGACCTGAGGAGGCCTGTTCCCATCTGCAAGCCTGGAGTTGTACTAGAGTTATACTGTAAAACTGCCATCTGGAGCTATACTCCAACAGCTGTACTTCTAAAGAATAACTTACTGTACAAATCCTAGAGCAAACAGGACTGAATATAGGCATATTGACAGGATCAGAGAGCAATTCCTTCTGCAACAGCAGGAGAGAAACTCATGTACACTTCCACTTCAGACCACCATTACAGCCTGGAGACTTGGAATGGATTCAGCAGTGGCAGATAACAGACACATGCTCAGCAAGGTTTTTGTGTACCTTGGTGAAGACAGGATTTGACTATGACCACTGAGTTTTCTGATGACTGTTGTCTTCTCATTGCTAGAATAAGAGTGAAAGTTATCACTGGAAAAGTTTGTAAATGTAATAGCCCAGGGCCAAAAATTTAGCAGGTGATAGTTTATATTATCACAGGATGTAACATATAACATGACTGGAAAGGAATAGCTCAATTTGGAAACAGAAGACTGCAAAAGCCAAACTGTTAAAATAAATGGCGACTCTGAATTCTCTGAAGGACAACTGCCCTAACAAGACCTCTAACTCCATATGCAAACTCCCTATCTACATGTACCCACAATGCTGAAAGGCAGGCACATAACCGCTCCTTAGCTGTTGGTATTTCAGCCAAGCTTTTGTGGGTTTCATTGCAGGACAAAGCAAGATACGAAATAGCTTTCAAAGGTGGCTTTAATTTTTTTCAGGAACTCTGACACAGAACTCTTTCCAAAGCAGAAATCCAGTTTTGTTGTCCCATGTTACATCTCTCCTAAACTGGGTTTGGTGGACTACAGTGGTACTGGTGTATGTCTGAACACCCCATTTGTTGGAGAAACTTTCCCAGACCTTTCATACAGCTTTGACTAAGAAGTGAATACAGAATGCAGCTGGTAAAAAAGAACTGGGCTTTTTTCACTGTTCTTCTGTTTAGGCTTAGAGGCTCTAAACTACTTCCAATGACAGAAATGACAGAGGGAAGGCATGCCATCCAGAGGGACCTGGACAGGCTTGAGAGGTGGGCTAGTGCAAGTGCAGTCCTGCACCTGAGACGTGGCAATCCCAGGCACAAATACAAGTTGGGCAGAGAATGGCTGGAGAGCAGCCCTGAGGAGAAGGGCTTGGGAGTGATGGTGGATGAGAAGCTCAACATGATTCAGCAGTGAACACAAACAGCCCATAAAGGCAAACATATCCTGGGCTGCATCAAAAGAAGTGTGACCAGCAGGTTGCGGGGAGGTGAGACTCTACTCTGCACTTGTGAGACCCCACCTGGACTACTGTGTCCAGCTCTGGAGTCCTCAACAGAGAAA
>VZRU01001344.1:839-41736 GCA_013398155.1 Pedionomus torquatus | reverse complement strand
GAAATTTTTACTGTGAGGGTGGTGAGGCACTGGAACAGGTTGCCCAGAGAAGTTGTGGATGCCCCATCCCTGGAGGTGTTCAAGACAAGGCTGGATGGGGCTTTGATCAACCTAGTCTAGTGGGAGGTGTCCCTGCCCATGGCACAGACGTTGGAACTGGATGATCTTTGAAGTCTCTTCCAACTCTAACCATTCTATGATTCTAACTCATTAGCTTAATGCTCCCAGTTGTGTTATATAGAATCATTCTTAGAAAGGTTTTACAAAACATTCAGGATTTAGGTCCAGAAATGTTATTGGAATTTAATTACATTTGTCAGAGCCTGACTCTGTTCCCTTCATATTTGCAAAACTCAACCTGACAATAAAACACATCAGGGGAAATTCCACCACCAATAAAACAAGATCCTGATACAAGAAATTTAATTTTTGTAAATTAGCCCTATAAAAACTCACATAAACAAAAGCCTGATAAAAAAAAATCAAGAAAGGTATCCTTGTCATCAGCATTTACTCTGAAAAAGGGAAGATTTTTAATTTTTAAAGAGAAACTGTTAAGATGTAATTTAAATGGAATGAAAAGAAGTTTTGTGTTCGCTTTAACAGCTGAGTCCTTGTAATATGAGACATGCTAATACAAGCTTGGGCAGATGACAGGAGAGATAAGGAAATCCTTCATTTTAGCTGAAGGCTACATTCCATGTAACAATTTTTTCATCTTGAATTTTTACATCATTGCTTGCTTTACTCTAAAGCTTCTCAGCTCATGTGCAAGCAGCTGCAACTTCAAATTGAAGTCCACATAAGTGAATAAACCCAATTTCTTTGTGGCAAGAAGCTTCAGCTGTGGGTTTTCTCTTTTTTGCTGCTATAGGTTTCTCAGAAGGCAATTAAATTACTGTACCTCTTCTTTTTTTTAGTTTCTTGACATCTGTTGTTTTGCCTTGGGACAGTTAGAGATATTTGTGATCTCTGCAGAAAAACTATATACTGTTAGTTCACTAGTAATCAACCAGGTTGAATTACAACACAACCTGAATACTAAAATGAGCACTGACTTTTATTCAAAAATTTTGGATCTGGATGTAGAGGGTAATGTGGTATAAAGAGTTTTTAAAATATGCCTGTCCAAAGACAATTTCTAGATCATTTAAAGGAACAGCAAATGTAAATGAAAGACAAAATGGGCATAAAGTTTAAGATCCCTTATTTTCACTTCAAAGGGGAACAGAAGGCTCTATCTTTGGCCTGAATCTTCCAGCTACTTTTTTCTTTACCAGGAAAATTTGTAGGCAGAAATTCTCAATGGAGCCCAAACATGGAGAAAACTGAAATGAGCAGAACAGGGAGTAATCATGAAGATAAAACTCTGGGACTGTCACTCCTGGCAGATAACAGGATGAGCATGAGCCAGCAATGTGCGCTTGTGGCCAAGAAGACCAATGGCATCCTGGCATGCATCAAGAAGAGTGTGACCAGCAGGTTGAGGAAAGTTACCCTGCTCCTCTACTCTACCTTAGTGAGGCTGCATCAAGAGCACTATGTCCAAATCTGGGCTCCTCCAGCTCAAAAAGGACAGGGAACTGCTGGAGAGGGCACAGCAGAGGGCTGCAAAGACTATTAGGAGACTAGAACATTTCTCTTATGAGGAAAGAGAAGACTAAAGGGAGGATCCGATCAACACCTATAAATACTTGAAGTGTGTGTCAAGAGGAAAGGATCAGTCTTTTTTCAGTGGTGCCCAGTGAGAGGGCAAGAGGAAATGGGCACAAAATTGTACATAAGAAGTTCCATCTAAACATGACGAGGAACTTCTTCACGTTGAGGGTGGTGGAGCACTGGAACAAGCTGCCCAGAGAGGTGGTGCAGTCTGTCTCTGGAGACATTCAAAACCCACCTGTACATGTTCCTGTGCAACCTGCTCTAGGAGACCTTGCTTTGGCAGGGGCGCTGGACTAGATGATGTCCAGAGGTCCCTTCCAACCCTATTCTGTGATTTTTGAGATCCTCTTTCTTGACAGAATCTTCTGGATCCAAGTATGTTCTAACACCTATGAGACAAACTCTGCCATGTGGATTGCTGGAAGCTGGGAAATAGCACCTTCCCCTTTCCTTATACACTTCTCCCATGGACATCCTCTATTGGGCTGGATGAACCCTTGCTTTGAGCTTTACAGCCTTTCTTCTGCAAATCATGTGCTCAAATGCCATGGAATCAAATATTCAAAAGACCGTAACCTTGTAGGTTCTGATTAAACAAGCATGTAGGCAAAATCCATTTAATCTGCAATTTTAACTCCTCCAGATGTGTCAAGTATCTTGAAATCAGTGCTACTAATTGTTTCTGGATCCCCCAATGAACACTCAGTCCAAGAAAAATAACTTATCAGAATTTCCTATCTGAATAGCTCCTCATATATTACATAAACTACTTTGATTACCCAAGCTTTGGTCTCTTATTTGACAAATGAAATAGTAACATTTGCCTTACTTTAACATGGCTCCTTAACAATTAGATCTTTAAAGAATAAATACCAAAACCAAGTCCTACAACTCCAAAAGAAAGGCAGCCATGGTATGCAACTAATTTTAAAGCACAGAAGTTCTAAACAGATGTATTGATTTAATGTCCAAATACTCACTGGCACTTTTCTAAAAGGTCTGATGTCATCTAGCCTGTGGTTTGGAAGCATCTCCATTGCTGAGTACTAAATTCAAGCTTTAGGGATTTGTCTATTAGAGGGCTGAGTTCTTTTTATTAAGTTCTGATGCTGTACAAACAACAACTACTACTATTTCACCATGCTAATGTTGACAGTATATATTTATTGGTAAACTATAATGTTTCTGTTCAACATCCGCTTCGTACAAGAAAAGGTACATCTTTCTAAATCCAGATGAGTTTTCTCTTTCAAAGGCAAGCTATTCATTGTCCTTTCTTTTTCTTTCTACCTATTAACAGACTCCGATTATTCCCTTTTGATCATTTCTGATTCTGTATGTCTTGGCAATCTTCTTTTTGTTTCTCATGAGTCAAAGTGCCACTGATTCACGTTACACGAAAAAAAAAAATACAAGTTTCCACTGTATATTTTCAAACATATGAAAAAGCACAGTCCCTCTGGTGTTTCTCAGACATGATTCACTGCAAGATGGAAAGAAGCAAAAAATCATGTGTGTCAGCACTGCCAGTAAAGCCTGTTTCCTCTGTACTGTGTTGCTGAGATCCTCAGAGCATTTGTCAGATCCTTCCTAATCTCTGTGTAAGTGGGGTTTTCTGCTTGGTCATACAAAACAGTCACCCATCACATACCACAGAATTCATTTACCGCCTACTGCAAGGATTCCAAGCATGGCTCAGAGGATTTTCCAAGTAAAGCAAAACTTCTGAACAAGGAGACTCATGAAACGCTACAGAGATCTGTGTTTTAGAAAATTCCTATATCCGTTTCTATGTGGAGGCACCAACTACTGCGGTGCCTCATCTGTTGGAGAGCGTTTTGTGTCAGTCTTCAGGGAAAATGGAACAATTTAGACTTTGGGTTTGTGGTTTTCTCTACTTGAAAACAATTCTTTGAGGTTAGATGTGGAACCACAAGACTGAGACTCATACAAAGAGTGTCAACTGCTGAAAATTGTTTGATATTTCCACAGTCCCTGTGCTGCACATGTAGTTTTTGTGGCACATGAATTACTATAACCAAAAAAAAAAATTATTGTAAGAGTTGTTCATCCCTGTGAACCAGAGCTTACAACTCAGCCTCAGAATGGCTGTCAGGCTGCAGAGCCTTTCTCTGGGGACTCTGTCAATGTAAGTTGCATTGTAACAGCAGTTATCTGTCATCTTACCAGGCACCGATTTGGCACTGGGAAGCTATATGAACCATCCATTCCTATAGGAGAAGGAAAGTTCGTTGCTTTAAGGAAGACAACTTATGCAATTTGGTCCACATGGCTCACAGAAGGTAAGAGTGAAGATAACTGAATAATCACAGAAGTAATGTGAAATAGATCTCCTTGCAGGACAAGTGCTTGTCCTGTCACAGCTCCATTAACAAGAATGACCTTCATCTTTTGGTTTCAAACACCAAAAGCTGTATGCAGGATGCACATTTTGTTTCCTGTTTCTCTGTGTGCAGTTCTTGGACTGTGTTAGCTGATGGGTTCCAGTCAAAACTGCCCAGCTTACAGGGAAAAAAAGATAAAAAATTATGCCAGGAACTACCTACGTTAAGAGGAGACTGAAAGAGAATATCAATGAAATTCCAGCTTCTGTTGTAGATCTGTGCAATTCCAACAGTCAAATAGTAAATGGATTTTTGCAGGGGTTACAGTGCTGTGTAGAGGTATCTGAGGGCAGACAGGAGACTTGATGGAGCTTTAGAGTGCTTAAAAACCATGAACATGTAAAATTTGCATACAATATGTACAGTCACAGCACAGTTGTTTCAGGAGTGGACTGAAAACCACAGTTCCAATTATCAAGGAAAAAAGCCTTTCACTCACAACCTCCAGACATGCCTTGTATTGGTCATATTTTTACAAGTATATGCATTGCAGCTGTGGATGAACAGCAGCCAGTACTCAATGATTTCAGCCTGGATTTCTCCAGGATGTTAATGAAAATGTTTGGAAGCATTTTATCCCTGCTTGGACAGAACCACAGAAGTGTACAGAGGAACAACCTGTTCCTTTTAATTTTTGTTTAAATTTTCCTGAAGTAAGGCAGCCACCCAGTATGGAACAGTTGGGAGTGTTAGAATCAGAACACACACAGACTTCATTGAAGCATGGGGCATAATTTGACAAGTATCCATTTTCGTTCTGTTATTCAAGTGTTTTCAGTTACTTTATTTTCTACCACTCAGTGTGGATCTATACACACAAATACACTTCCAAAACTTCTGTGCTGCTTACTTTTTGAAGTTTCCATTACCAAGGAGATTGCAGAAAACATTGTCTGGGAATACTATAGCACAACTGGCTAATACAGACAATTCTAGGGTCAAAATTCTTTTCTGACAGGAAAACAACTATCCATTTAAAAATGCCTTGCTCATCACAGAAACATGAAATTAAGAAACCTATTTGATCTCCTTTCAAAGAAGATGTGTGCCTTTCAAAGTGCCTTCTAAAAAAGGCACAAAGGCCTAATTTAAAAGAAATAAATGAGTTTTTCCCTGCTAAGGTTTCTAACTTTGCTCTATTTAGATACTCCATGCGAATCTAGAAAGCAAATATTCTGTTTGAAAGGTGGCAGCCAAAGCTGGCTGAAGCAATTTGCAATAGCTTTAGACTTTCTTGAAGTTCAAACTATACCACTGTAGCACTCCAGCTATTCTCCAGTGAAGTTAAACTGAGGCTGTACCTTCAACAAGACTATAATATTTTATTTTCATATCTCTTTGACCACGTTAATATGATGGTTGTTACCATATGTCTAGGGCAGCTGAAGATCCCACTGACACATGCCCCTTTCCTTAGCTAGATTCTGCATAAAACATGCCCCAAAAGTATCAGCATTGTCCTCAAAAGGATTAAAATACTTTGTGGTAGTAGAAACTAACATAAATTTTCTACAGTATTTATGAGCTTAAATAACAACTTAAATTTGGCAAAAACATAGGCCAAAACTAGCCACTAAGAAAGCTCATTCTTGAAAATCTTACTTTGTTTGGGTTCCAAAAAATTAACCAGCAAAGTCATTATGATCTGTAAATGCTATTCCTACACATATTCTGCTTTGCAGTATATCAAAGTCTGTTCTATAAGGTTTCCAATAAGAAGCTGTTCCCTGTGTTCATTAGGGAAAGGAATGCATACAACACTGGAATGCCAACTAAATTCACACAAACCCACTTTTCCAAGGCAAAGCATGTTCAAGGTATTGCATTTCCCACCCTTTTGAGTTAGGCACAAGCTCAGCCCCAGGATGCCCCATAAAAGTAACATGCTGTAGTCATCAGCTGTGCTGTGAAGGTACTAAAGAGAAGAGGTCGTAGGTTCACTTAGAGTAGAAGTTGCTATTGTGGAGAAGCAGATCCCCTGAGAGACTAACTCAAGTAATGTCCCACAGTGTAAGTAATCACAATGTGCTGGAGAACTAAATTCCTCAAGAATAAGGGACCCCCAACTACAGGGCAGACCACTCCAATTCCCACATGGGACACCACTTCTTGCAGGTGTTCTGTATTTCTTTCTTCCTCCTAAAGCAGTACCTGAGTGAGCAGAGATCCTGAAACCTTTCAACCTTTGCAAAGCCAGCTAACACATCCCTCTCTTGACACCCTGTCCCTCCACCACTCATGCTACCATTTAATAGAACAGAATACAATAAGGTTTTATACTTTTTGTTTGTTTGTTTGTTTAAAGTTTCTGTAACATGGAGAATGGAAGAAGAGATCTGGTGAGACCTGCTTTTCTATTTGTTAGTCAAAGTGCTTTTGAGCCTTGAATTATTGCTGTAACACAGAAAACCTAGCACATGAGACATCAAACTTCTAGCGAATATGCATTCTCTAGATGAGGCAGCATTCCTTCATACCAGCAGTGCCAAATCCTTCTCATGGAAATGGAGATTATGCTAAAGAATTTGCAATTACTTTCTACTGCACATATTTTTATTATTATCAGAACTAGACTGAAGAATTGGTTAATTTATATGTGTGAACTGAAAGCAGACCTGTATTTTCCACAGCACATGGCATATCCAACATCAGGTCAGGAGGGTACACTGGGGGCAAGGTCTAAGGAGGATAGATTTGGCAGCAGTCACCTGTCAGCCCACAATGACTGGGCTTGAGGATTGTCTAGATACCTCTATGCTTCAGTTCCTGTTTCTGTATAAGCAGAATGCCTAGACAAGTCAAGCCCTTTTAAACACCAGACAGAAAAAGGGAAACAAATTGCTGCAAAGTATAATCAGTCAGCAAAAAAGCAATGCAATGCTAAGAAGGCCAGCTAGCTAGCTAGCTAGTAAACTGCATCACTCCCATACAAATGAGGTCAACACAAAATTTTACCAATCTTCTTTGATAGTACTCTTCAAGCACACTAGGTTTGCAGATGATTTCTCAACCAGCTTAATTTATAGCCCTTCTAATTTCCCCCCAGCATAGCTTTGCTACATCTTGGTACTCTTCAGAAGTCACCAGGCCCTTTCTCCAGAGATCATAGACTTTCCTTTTATTCCTGAGGTCCAGCCAAAGCTCTCTATTGAGCCAGGCTGGTCTTCTTCCCCATTGGCTTCTCCCCACATTTCTACAGGCTGTATGCTGAAGAGGCCTTTGTTCAGCAAAAGCAGTTGAGAAGTCTCTCTTCACACCCACCAGTCACCTGCTTCCCTGCCCCTGCAGAAAAGCGTCCCAAGTGGTAACTCTTATTATTAGCCAGAAAAAAAACCAAAAAAAATCTATCAAAATATTAGTAAGAAACAATCAAAAATGTTTAGCTCTTGATTTAGTGACTGTTTTGAATCACATCCACAAGAGCCCTCCAGAATCTTGGTCTGCTTTTGCAATGCATTGCAGTGACATATTGGGCTCCTCTTTTGGAAGTTGCATCACACACGTGCTCAGTGCAAAAACTCTTAAGCTGCCAGCTACTGAAGTTTCTTTGTTAAGCATCAACCATGCAGTGTATTTCTAAAGATACATTGATTTTTCAGCTGAAGTCCTAAGCTTTAAAACTTTAAAAATATGTTGCCATTTTGATTGGCCATAACTAGGCTATTAGATTACAGTAACTTAATAACCTTTCAGATTCTCCTCTACAAAAATTCTCATAGCTTAAAAGAGATTTGGTACTTACATTAAATGCCAAATTGCAGCTTCTTAAACTACTTAATCAATTTAGGTCTTGTTCCTGAAGCTGTCTGTCAGTGCTGAAATTAAGAGTTAAGAATAGCAAAATAATTCAGGCTGGTACAAATTTTGGGAGGTCTGCATCCCAACTTTCTCTTCATATAGCCATCTGATCAGGTTGTTCAGGTCTTGAAAAACTTGGAGGATGGAGACAAAACAACCTCTCTTGTCCCCCTCTCAACTGCTTCCTTCACTGGGAAAAGTTTTTTATTATGTCAGCTCAGAAAAGAAGTTTGTGTTCTTTTTTATTTCAGCAGAACTCTCTGTCTTCTCATTTCAAATTATGGACCTGATGAAGAAATCATGTGGTGGTTCTCTGGCCTGTGTTATGCTTGAGGTCAAATTAGAATAAATGAAATAATCCCATGTGGCCTTAAATATCTGGATATCTTTCCCAGTGAGTGTTACAACAGAAAAAAACATTCCATTTCCTGAAAACCCAAAAAAGCAAAAATTACTTCCAGTTTAAGGCTGCAATGAGGAGGAGAAAAAACCTGTTCCCTTGTTTGGGAATTAGTGTTTGAAGGGAGCACAGCAATAGAGAGCTGCTTGCTTTCTTAGCTCCTGTTTTGACACTGCCCCAAACACATATGGTGAAAGCTGACAACCGCAGTTCACCAAAAAACAGAGCTGTCCTAAGGATCTGGTGCTTCCCACTCCAAATGATTACTGCAGAAATAAAAAAGGTATGGGGTGTGGAGAGAGTGAAGAGAGAATTAAGGTACTTTTAAGGTTATGGAGTATTTAAGTTGTCCATATAAACCTGGGAAATGTATCCCTTACAAGGTGTGGAAATAGTAAGACTAGTAGATGCCTGCAAGGGCAACTAATGTTTTCTGAAGAAAAAGAGTTTACCCTAAAGCCAACTAAAACTCCATGGACTGATAAGGATAGCTTCACCAGAGTGGCCTGAGCAGGCATACAAAGTGAACTCTCCTCTGTTCTGCTCCTACATTCCCACTCAGTGGGAGATGATATAGGTCATGGTATATCTGTGGCTAACATTCAGAACTCCTTTCCAGAGCTGTCGGTCTCTTACATGCCTTAAATCCACTTAAAATGGATAAAGGAAATTTAGAATAATGAAAATAAACCCAACAAAATTATCATGTCTAAAATCTACAGGCTGTGAGGTCATTTTATAAAGACAATCCTTAAAGCTTTGCTAGAGAAAGTAGTCCTAATGTTCAACACCTCTTTTTGTCATGTGCACACAATTGTTGACAGCTCTTCCACTCCCAGTTTCTCCTGCCAGCAAGGTCAGTATCAGTAGGAAAGTGGCTGGAAGAAGAGGCTCTTTACCAGCAAATTAGTAGACCAGGATGACTGGACAAAGCAGAGAGGAAATATCACCAGACCACAAGAAGTTCAGAGACTGGTAAGTGGTCAAGGTCATCAAGCCAATATAAACATTGACAGGGTTAAATATAACATCCATAACAATTTATAACTCAATTATGTTTGTGGCTTTTTTTAAACCACAGAGAAACAACATAACATTAAAAAAAAAACCACCCAAGCTTGACTATCCCTGTCTTTAAAATATTTTCATTAAAAGTAGCTTCTCAATGAAAGCTGCATTTAATCAGTGTTCTTGAAATTCCTTTTTAGATAGTTTGTATGACATATGTCAAGCGGGAGAGGACAAGTTTAATAGAAGTAAGCTGAGAAAAATGTGTTCACATTTCTGTGTACAGCACCTATGAATCCCACTCTGGATCTTGTTATCAAACTCTTTTGCCAATGTAAGGGTCAGCCCAAATCCCATCCACTGCACATACATTTTTCCAGAAGTATTGTCTGCAGACCATATGCTACGAAGATTCAAAGCAATAAATTAATATTTTTAAGTTAGAGCTACTCAATTCTTTAAAACTATTGTACTATTATTAAGGACATATTTAGGACTGTTGTGTTTTCACGTCTCTGTACATTATCTTACAACTGCTTTGAAGATTGAACAATTGTCATTTTCACCATAAATAATTCCTCTGAATGAAAATAGAGGTTTGCATTAATACCATGTCTATGGTGCATCTGGCCAAAGGCTGCTGCAGAACAGGTAGGAACAAGCAGTACCCAACACGGTAAGAAAGTTCTCTCTCTGATCCTATTGTGAACAGCAAAACATCGATACACATGGTGAGTGACTGCATTTCATTCAACAGCAGTACTCAGACAAACTGGCTGGTAGTATTATCACGAATTCACAGATAGGGGACTGATGTGCAAATGAATCAGAAAGATTCCCTTGAAAGAAAACTAACTTGTCCACTAACAGACAGTTTGAGCATAGCCCAGGAACAAATTTCCATTGACATATCTAGGTGCCTAAGTAGGGATTTGTTGAGAAAAGAGCTACCCAGAATGCAAAATTCAATGCAGTGTTGTATCTGTTTCTGAACTGTAAGATATAAGTCCTCCCAAGCACTTTTAGCAAGTTTCATACAACAGTGAATCAAAAAGATATGGAGAACTGTGCAGGTGATCACAATGGTATCTGCAACAAAGGCTCAAGAGGAGGGGAGGGTGGAATACGGATGCAAGTTCTGGTCTGTGGACTAATGCCCCACAGGGTATCTGTAAAATCTTTTTATGGGTCTATAATACAATTGTGGCAGTCAACCACTCCATGAAGACTAAAGCAGACTCTTCATCTTCCTTTGGATCAATTCAGAGTGAGACGAAGATTTTTCACAGATATCAAGCATTCCTGTTCTGAGTTGTATCATACTCCACTCCTATTCTAGAGGCCACATGTCTTTCCCCTTCCTCATTTTCTTCAGATTTGATTTAATATACAACAGCAGAAGCTTCTGGGAGAAGAAAAACTGTACATTGAGGGTAGTTACCGATCCAGTTCTTAGGTTGATAATACATTAGCCTTAGTGAGGGGCAAGCATCTAGATCTGAAAGCTTCTGTGTTTCAGACTATTTCTGGTTTAGTAGAGCTCATCAGCATGCCAGTGTGTTGCCTGCTCCCCATGCTTGCAGACAGACAACATTTCCTCCATACAGAAACTGCAAGAGCACAGAGTATTATTGGAATATTCCAAGGTGGAAAGTCCATATAAAAAAAGCCTGCAGAAATACCAATGAAAGCAAAATCATACACTTACCACATCTCCAACTTCAAAAATCATTCACCCTGAAGAATCATAAAACAACAAATGCTTGAGAAATCAAACCCATTTTACATTACACTTTTGTGTATAAGATACTGCTGCCTTTGAAATCCTCTCCTTCTCGCTGTGCTGGCCAAGTCCAGATTAAAGTAAGGTAGTTACTGCTTTCTTTCTACCTATCAGTGTAGAAAAGAAAGGTGATAGGACCTGTGAAACAAGCCACAAGTTTGTCCAGGCAAATAACTGTCAAAGCCGAGGATAAGGTATTTCAAAGGTCACTGCATATAAATTGCAAAATATTTGGCTGCACTTATTTTAAAAAATGAACATTCTTTGTGTGTTACTCTTCTGGGCCAAGGACTTATAAAGAACGTCAGATTTCTAAAAGCAAGCTCCCAGTTTTTGCATGTGCAAGAAGTGAATCAGGGCTCACTAACTAAAGCTGCTAAAAATAATGTAAGTAGTGACATCTCTAAGGTATTGAAGCCTGTCTTTTTTTATTACATGCAGCCACAGTGAAGGATTTAGGCTACACTACACAATGCACTCTTCTGCAAAGTCCTCTATTGGAAACTATTCCAACAAAACTATTTCCACCTATTTACTGCACTTTTCAGGAACACTGCCTATAGTATTACAGAAGGAAAATTGTGCTGCCCTTAACAGCTGTCTCACCTGGCCAGTCAGTTATATATAGCTTTTTATATATAGAAACAGTACTTTGGAGAATAATTCACTTCATAGAATTACAGAATGTTTAGAGTTGGAAGGGACCTTAAAAATAATCAAGTTCCAACGTCCCTGCCATGGGCAGGGACACCTCCCACTAGACCAGATTGATCAAAGCCCCATCCAGCCTCATCTTGAACACCTCCAGGGATGGGGCATCCACAACTTCTCTGGGCAACCTGTTCCAGTGCCTCACCACCCTCACAGGAAANTGCTCCATCCCCCTAATCATCTTGGTGGCCCTCTGCTGGACCTGTTCCAACAGTTCTATGTCCTTTCTATGTTGAGGATTCCTGCCTTCTGGGCTGTCAGCACTCAAATTGAGTTTCTCATCCATGAGCATTCCCAAGTCCTTCTCCTCAGGGCTGCTCTCCAGCCATTCTCTGCCCAACCTGTATTTGTGCCTGGGATTGCCACGTCCCAGGTGCAGGACTCTGCACTTGGCTTGACTGAACTTCATGCGATTTGCATTAGCCCACCTCTCCAGCTTGTCCAGGTCCCTCTGACAAGGGCATCCCTTCCTTCCTATGTGTCAATCACATCTCCGACAAAGATATTAAATAGTATCGGTCCCAGTACTGACCCTTGTGGGACACCACTCGGGACACCACTCATCACCAGCCACCACTTGGACATTGAGCTGTTGATCACAACCCTTTGAGTGCAGTCATCCAGTCAATTTTGGATGGGAAGTCAAAGAGATTGGGAGGGCAGAGTTCACTGCATTCCTGCCTCTCTGATGCCTGTACACATTCTGAAGGGAGGATACTATTCTAATTAGGCATTGCTGTCCACCCATTCTGTATCTGCCTAAGGAGTCAAAGTGCAATGCAATGCAAACTGGACTAGCTTTCAACAAACTAATAATGCAATACTGACTGCCTCCCATAATAAACCTGAAAGGCTTACCAGGGAAAAATGGCTAGTTAACAAAGCCCACCATATCTAGCAGCCACAACTAACATCTCAAACACTTCACAGTGTTTCTGCAAGACACCGACCTCCTCCCTGTCTGCTGTTTAAAGTCTTGAATTTCACAATCCCCAAGAATGAGGGTAGGTGTAGAACATGCTTAGTTCATGCTTAGACAGGCAGTTTATGCTTTAGTACTTCTTTCTTGCACTTACCTACACTTGTAGGAAATATATCCTCATTGTTGATTTGCACCTCGATCCAGTCCATGAGAAGGTTCATGTATTGGGGTGCTGGCAATGCTGTGGGCTTCTTGTACTTCATGTCGTCCTGCCACCGGTACTCATACTTAGGGCCTCCAGACATCACTGGGCAGGTCCTCTCTGTGCAGAACTCACAGATAGTTCCATAAATGAGGTTGATCCTATTGAAGAAGTCAACAACATGGACAGCCACCCAGTCATTTTGGTCTTCTCCAGTGGGCAGCTGTACAGCCGCTTTCAAGTCCACGCCTGAGTTGAGAGAGGCTTGTGCTCGTTTGTGAAGTTCAAACCTCTGGGTTCCAGGTTCAAACTTACGTTTTGGGCGGAAAGTCTTATCTTTATTAAAGACTTGTTTGAGTGCTATGGACATGTCTGCTAATCTGCTCTGCAGCAGTTGGCAGAAAAGCACACCTGATACTTAATGCAGGTATGTGAGAACAGTTGCTCCCTATTACAGGTCCTCCAGCACTTGCTCTTTTTCTCAGAGAAGCATGTATCAACTTCAGAGCAGACTGCTAGCTCTTCCTCTTTAAAGCCTCGCCGATAGGCTTCATGTCCCTAAGGATATGGAAACAATACACATTAGTGGTAAGTTCGAGTGTGGCCCTGTCATTTTGTTACTATTTTACAATAATTGTCTAGTAATTAGCAGTTGAAAAGCAAATATATGACAAGCTAGGCTTAAAAACTGGCAAACCCCTAACCTGATGAACATTTAAAACAAAATGAAAAAGTCTACTTTCTTAAAGTATTAATGAATTAACTTTTGTCCTCTTTAAATATTTACCCAGATAGAGGCTCTTAACTTATCATAAAGATATGAGTTCAATAAATCTTGTGTAATCTTTCTATCTTTAGATCATTTTCAAACCAACCTTTTCATTTTTTTGTGTGTTTTTACTGTGACTGCATACCATACATAATGCACGTATATATTTAGTAGGCAAAATACTGTATGACAATTTATAAGTCTTATCTAACTGCTCCTAAAGTGACTGATGGTGCCTCTAAGCACTCACCATAGCTTCAGTGCTCTATTCTGTAGGTAAAAAAAAAAGAAAAAAAAATATTTGAGCAAGATTTTTCCACATTTCTTCTCTATTTTTAATAAATGAGAGATTTATTTTTGCAAACCTTATAGAACCTAAGTCAGAGTGAAATCTACAGTATTGCACAGAAATATATAAAGATTGTTATTTTTCTTGACTCAGCTTCAGGAATTCAGTTGTGGTCTTAATTTTATATTGGACTGTGTAGGATAAATAGAAAGCAACAGCAAAGCTGCCAGTTTCTTTATAGCTCTATTCATCTTCTCTACATGGGAATAATTGGCATTGTCATTCTTAAAAGAAAGGAAGAACATAGACTTAAAAGAAAGGAAGAACATAGACTTTGTGTTGTTCCATCTAACCTACCTTGGTAACAAGGAATGGCTTTGACAGCCAATCCAACTGAAAAAATTAATTACTGCATTAGGATCTTGTTTGTTCTTATACATTCAGAAGAGCAATATCATGAGTAAAGGCAGGCAATTAGTAAGTGAGAAGGCAGATAGGAGCAACCTCAATTATACTTTTGGTTTAGTACTGAAGGTTTTATGATTAAAGACAGAGAGTAAACATTTCATGCTGTGCTGTCATTTCATTTTGGACAATACTACAAAAAACATTCCCTATTTGTGGCTGATGAATTCTCATCATGAGATTACAAATGATCCAATGTTTCCCCTAACAGAAACCACATCTATGAAAATTTTTAGTAGGCTGTGTGCAGAAAGTGCTAAATTCTTCTGAAGACAATTGCCCAAAGCTTTGCTGAGGGTCAGAAAGGAAGAGAAAAACCTGCTTCTTTTTAATTAAGCACCACAAGAAAGCAACATACACCAAAGCAAAGAGAAATCCAGTGTGCTAGACCCCATCTACACACAACGGAATTTAAGTGACATAAATAAATCCTCTCCCAAGTAGCTGAAAGATCAGCATCCAGCCAATTTGCCAGCAAACAGCCGCTAAAGAAAACCAGCAGAGAAGCGCCTGTTTTTCCTTTTGCTGATGGCATAATGTAGAGATACTCCAATCACGAGTTTATAAACAGTTATTCTTTCTGTGCCAACAAAATACAAACAGTTCAGTACATTAACTCCAAGGACTCTATTGTCATATCTGACATACCCCTTGGAGTAATGTTTAAAACCAGAGATCTTGAATGTTCAAATCCCAAGATCCTGAAACCTGACAAAGGTCAGTGAAAGAAGACTTTAAACAAAACTAGACTGGGAACATTTTAGTTAAGTGTTCTTGGCAGGAAATGAAGGCACTTTAAAGAAACAGCTTTGCCTGACAGTCTGTTGTTTGTTATGAAGACCCATAACCTCCAGCTCTTAAAGGCCCTGTGGCAGTCAGCTGTTTATTTAAAAGCCTTTCAAAGAATAGGTGAGTACTACTGCACAGACTGAGCTTGTGACTGACACACTTTGAGGTGGCATGTAGCCAATATCCCAGTTTGCAGTAATAAGCATGTTAGCTCCAGAGTTCTATAGCTCAAGTAACTAATTTTTTTTTTTGCACTTCAATATAGCTGGCGCTTTTATGTGGTTACTTTGACTCTCTTCCTCACCTGTAAATATTCCCTAGAACATTCAAGCAGTTTTTATTTAAAACAACAAGCACCAAATAAAAATAATCTTCAAAAGTCACATTTTGAAGCACAGTACTCACAGCTGTTACATCTTTTCCAAGAAAAATAGAAGACACCATGTTTTATAAGCTATTTTCTACTGAATGTGCAAACATAATTAGCTATATTAATTACATACTCTTTCTCACTCCTCTCCATACATTCAGTAAGTTTGCATAAAACCAATTAATGCAGACAAAAAGCAAGCAAAGCATTCAGTAAACAACTCATTATCTCAAGTTTGTGTACCAGGAGTCACATATTGAAATTGTGGGAGTACATCTATACCACAGTCAAATACAACTGAAAGAGTAATACAAAAGAGAATTCTACTATGCAGCCATATGAAACTGTTCTTTAAACCACCAAGGCAGAGAATTTCCTAGACATTTCCTGTCTAGAGAGCTTGTTGTTCAGCACCTTGCCATGAAGGGTAAGGCTCTTCCTCTTTCATCTATCACTTTACACGATAAAAAATTACACACTATCTTTGCAAAGCTGGACTGTAGAAGTTAAACTTAATGCTTAACTTATCTTAGACACTTAGCTCTACTGAGACCTGTTTTTTTTTTATCTCTTAAAGTATGACTGAAGGCTGTGTAAAGCAAGGGGATGGGTAGACTTGTTTTCTCGTGCGTTTTCACAAAAAAAACAATACAAAATAGTGTATGACCTGAATTTCATAGAAATATTGCATTGAATCAGCCCTCTGAAATAGTTTTTGCATCCTGCTTCCTGAGGGTATTTGCTGTCTTATTAACTCTTGTCTCCACTCAAAAGCTAACAGAAATGAATGAACAAATAAACAAGAATTTTGAGACTCACCCCATCACTTCTGAAACAGCCTGCCTTCCTGAAGGTTAAACAGTTGCCCTGAGTCTCCCCACACAAGCAACCAGCTCAGTTAGGCTTTTTACACAGTTACAGACAGCATTACTTCCCTGGAATAAAAAAGCTCAAAAGAGACAAAAAACCCCAGCCTCACCTGATGGTCAGTGGAGATTAAACACAGACACTTTAGGTTTGGATCTTTCACAGGCTGAAGCTAATGGGCAAGCTCTAGCCAGAGACTTTGAGCTTTAAACGCATCTTTACTGCTTAGGCAATAAAGTGTCAGAAGTTAATGGTGAGATGGCCACTCCTCTGCTTTGGACTAAATCACTAAGCCACTGCAGAAACGCATTCACCATTAGACTTCCAATGTGCTTCTGCACTGTGTTTGAATCAACAATCAGTGATGAGAGGTTTGTCATTCCATCCCAGATCACATACTGTCAATTAAAACTTTATAGTGTTGTACTTAGAAAGCAAAGATACTGCTTCAAAATCATATAGCGTTAGCTAAAGGAAAACTCATCAGATAACCTTAACTGCATTTTTTTGTATCTGTTTACATACTTAAATTTGTGCACTTCAGCTAAGTTTTACCTGAAATAACAAGGACAAAAATATGGTGCAATAGTTTGTGTTTATAGTGAAAACTTCAAGATATGAAAATACATTCTTCATGGCAAAAAAGCCTCCCCTTATTGTACACAAAAAGATTAAGAGTTTAAAAGGAAAGCAAAAAGGAAAAAACCAAATTTATGTTTTTGAGAAAACATCTCTCAAAACCAGGATACACAAACACAGGAACCAGGTTCTGAGGATCTTTTTCTACATTCCATCCTATCCTCAACAATATTGCAAATTGCATAGAGGCTAAGCTCCCAGAATTAATGGTGTCTGATTATTATTGTTAGACTTAAAAGAAGTATACACAGATAAGTGTAAACGATGCCTCAGTTTCCCAGGTCCTGGCTTGGGTAACTTCTCCATGGCTTCTATAGTGACAGTTTTCAGGTAGAAACATTGTTAAGGACAACAATATCCTGCTGCAGCCTTTGTCCATGGTTTCTGTGTTGTTTACAGCAAATCTAGAGCATGTCAATTAATACACAAAATAACAATAGTAAATTGTAGCACCCAGGAAGCTTACTGATGCTTCAGGACAAGAATATGCCTTTGTTTATTGTGGTAGAAGTCCCAGAAACTTTAGGAAAAAAAACCCAGAATTTGTCTCAAAGTCCTCCTCAAGAAAGGATTCATGGGGCTTCTCCAAGATTCTTCCCTTTCCTCTAGAGCTCCTACAGTTACCTTACACTAATCCCTATGTGAGAACCACAATAACACTGCAGCCTCAAGGTATTCAGGTGGAAAGTGCTGATTGGAAAGAAGCCTTTCCATAGTCAGAAGCAGTTTTCATATATAGCAACATCCATTCATTGGACACCCAACAGCTAGCCTTTGTTTCACCTGTGCACAGAAAAAAAAAAAAAAAAAAGCAAAAATAAAGAAGCAAGTGATTTCACAATTTCACAAGACTCATAAAAGCCACAGCTGTAAAAGATCACAGAAAGCAGCATAAATAGTATTTTCATAATCAAAGTGTCAAGGCTTAATGTTAATGGAGTAAATATAAATGACTTTTGATTATTTTCTTGTTTTGACTAGTAACAACTCCACCTCATTTCTAAGGTAAAAGATTGGAAATGGAAAGCAAAATACAATGGATAACTGTCTATAACACTGGGTACTTTAAAAATGAACACAGTTATATAACAGTATGTGACAAACAATAGCTATATTCAGTCAGCTTCTGCTATGCTAATATTATAGCAATATTTGACAAAGGGAATAAAGTGAAGCTATGTGACTGACAAAATACAGAGATAAAATTGGAAAAATGGCTAAAGAATAGGGTCAGTTCCTTCGTTGTGAAAAAGTATCAATGTCTATTACCACTTAACTCAACTTTCAACAGATTTCCCTTCTATACAGACTATAAAAAGAATGAAACAATTGAAAGTTGACTTGAACAGCAGTCATTTCTACAGTGAAGTAGATGGCTGTTTGACAGCAGCAGAATCGGATATTAGTGCTCAAATCCTATGTGATACATGCTGTTTAGTAACCCAAATGAAGCATGCTTTTCACTACGCAAACATTTGTGTTTTAACAGAGGATTCACCTCTCAACCAGTATCATTCTAGTGCCTTTTACAAGTGTTAAATGTAATTACACTTCATCTGAACTTCTGGATATGTACATTGATCTCTATAAAATACCAAGCATATCCCAGCACACACTTCTTTACTGCAAGTTTATATTGTAACAGCATCCATGGTAATCCAGTCAGGACCACAGCCTTTAAGGAACAGAAATAAGTATCTCTCAGAACTACTGTAAAGAAACTACAAAAAATGCATGGTTTAGATTACACTGAAGTTCAGCCTCTGTTCCTCTCTCATGCAGGAATTTCAGGTCTTGACCTTCTACAGACGGATAGTCATGTAGGCATATCTATGGTTACAATATTTTTCTGAAAAGTCAGTTCTGCCTCACCTCCTCCTCCTTCATGTTCCTGCCTTCTTGCCATCTCCCCTATGATACCTGCCCCAGGTGTTTATATATCCCCTTGCAGGGAGCTGTATGAGACTAACACATAAATGGCAATAGTTAAATAAACAACTCACTTTTCATCCTAATCAATTTCTTCCATTCCCTGCTGGACCACACAGCTCAGGGAAGAGGACAGCATAAGGGAAGGTCTGTGTGGAAGGCAGAGGATGAGACAGATGGAACATGAAACCCATGGGAGTGCTTTCTCATCCACAGCCACTTCACTGAATCACAGTGTTTGCCACAACCATTTCAAACCTCTCAAATCTTTAAAGCAGGTGGGGAACTCCCTTTAGCTCTGGCAATTGCCAAGGCTGAAGCTTGACCCAGTGATGGCTCACAGTGAAGCATGCAGTTCTGACAGTTCCTTTGGATGCTGTTTTTGTTATACACCCCTGTTCTTCTGGTTCTTTTCCTGTTCCACAGGCTTCTTTTTACAGGTCTGAGCTGTAAATAAGACCTGTAATACATGTGCAAGCACAGTCACTAAACCACATTCTCTGTAAGTATACAAACGGCCTCTGCCTTCATTTATCAAGCCCTTGTGACCTGCTACATCCTTCCACCACTAATAAAACAAAGCTTTTATGAATGCATGCACCTTGTTTGGCCAGCTGCTGTTACAACCATCACTCTGGTAAACAGTTACCATACTGGTCAATCCTATGGTTCAGCTTGCAGGAGGAGCAGCAATAAAACCAGCTCATTAACCCTGCTTCTGCCAAAGTCTTTCAGTCTCTGTGGAGTTCTCACAAGAGTGTGTGACTGTTACACTTTGTAGCATGTTTATTGCAGCACTTTTCTGCAGCAGAGAACTGTTATCCTTCATTCTTTTATAAAAAAATAATAAGATACAGATGACAGGTGAAAGGACTTAGAAAATCATAATGGCCTTGAAGAAGAGGAAATATAAACTAAATTACATAGTCATTCTTTCTGATAATACACATTCGTCTGCTCCAGTGTGTTTCATTTCTGATTCCAATCTGTTTCTGAAGATGAAATTTTGACTATGCTGAGGCCAGTGGGATCTCTGATAATGACTTCAACAGAGGTAAAATTTTACTTTTACATTCTGAACAATCCCCCTTTCCAAGACAGAACTCCTTACTAAATTATGGTTCAATTTCACAAATTTCTTTTTATTCTGTTCAGCTTAGTTCACTCCTAAATCTACATTCTGGCTTTTAAAAACACTGGCACAATTGAGTAGACAGTAAGAGAGCTGAAATATGATTTCTTACTCACTCTTGCATTCTCAGAATATCGACATAATTCCCATACAAAAGCTTAAAGATAAGTCCACTGAGGTCTGTTCAAAAAATGCCAGTTACACCAGAGTGATAGAGAACAGCAACATACACACACACAAAAACGTGGTCTCAGACCTCATGTCATGGCTTTACTCTTCTCCGTTGTGTAAAGATCTGATCTAGTAGATGGTGTCCCTGCCCGTGGCAGCAGGGTTGGATGATGATCTTTAAGATCATCTTTAAGGTCATCTTAAAGATGATTTTTAGGGTCCCTTCCAACACAAACTCTTCTATGATGCTGTGATCAAACAAAGGGCAGGTCTTTCTGTACAAGGTAATGCTATGGCTTATCCGCTAGAAGGGAACTGTTTATCCACTGGAACTTCAAGGGCCCTACTCTGCAGAGTTTTATTTTTGGTCTAAATCATAGCTTTAGAAAACCATGTATATGTTCTGCTTTAAGGAAAAAAAAAATCTAAATCATACATTCTATCTCAATGACATTTCAATTAAAACCACTCATTCTCTTGTCTAGGGAAAGCATGCAAAGAAACAAAGATAGAAAGGCAGAGCCATGTTAGCACACTGTGCTGGCAGACACAAATAACTTACACTCCATGGAGAAAACAGGGCTTCCTGCAAGAGTAGATACTGAAAACCAGATGTAAGAATGTCAGCTGACATACATTCAGACCCTTTAGCCTTAGTCTGGCTTCTCCCACCCAAAGTCAAGTTAATGTGGGCAGGATGCACAGGAGAGAGGCAGGTTGGTGACACAGTATCTCAGTATCTGACCAGAAGGTCAGGAATTCAGAGATTTTTTCCAAAGCAAAGGTCTGCAAAGAAGCTACAGCATCTTCAATTAGAGTCCTGCACCCTGTTTAACAAACACTGATAATTCTCAATATAGGCATGCTGATTTTCAGTTACAAAAAATTACCCTTAACTCCATGTTACTGAGGGACAAAATTTGCCTCAAATCATGTGGCAGTCAGTTACTAAGACCAACCCTGACTTATGTAGCCCCTCAAATTGACTACCAGTAACTTAAAACTGAGTGAGATTGCTACAGGCACTAAACACTACAGTAGGAGGCCAGTGAAGGTAACTTCAGTGTTAATAAACAGGAGACAGGATTTATGCATCTTTATAAAACATAGCTGATTAAGACAGGAAAAAATGCATGGTTCTTTACTAATAGAAAAATGTGAATAAAAGATCAATAATTTAATTGCAAATATCTTGCAATTATTTAAGCCACAAATCTTTAACCTTGTCATGAGATGGAGCTCCAGGAGCTGTAGAAGCCAATCCATTTACTTTAAACCACAGCTTATCAGAAAAGCTAAATGTATGAAACAGAAGAAATCTTTGTTTCCCATGGTTTGCATAAAAGCACTCAATACAGCGGGCAGGGACAGTAGCAGCAATTGCAGTTGATTATGAGCGATTTCAAACTCAAACCAAGGAGATGGAAAGTCAAGGTACTCGTATATATGTTTCTTGAAGGATATAAAAGATTTCACAGATGTGAGGGTTATGATGATTTTGTAAGTCAAGGGTCTGGTGTAGCAGCAGCCTGTGACTTAGCAAGTCACACTGTGCTTCAGCAGGGTGCAGTCACAAGGCATAGCCCATGCAGTTGGCGGTGGAGACAGAAGTGTCTTGTGTGATCTGTGCTTTCCAAATTCAGAGAAATAAATAATTCACCACATTGATTTACATGTTGGTTCTTAACTTGCAGGACTAATCTGTCTTGATGTCTGAAGAGATTTTTTTTCCAGAGAACCATTCTATCTCCACCCTGCAACTTTACCATGTTCAACCTTATAATTTGATTAAAATGACATACTATTATGGATTGTGGAGGAAAATAAGAGTATCTGCTAAATATACGCACCCCCTGCATCTCTCCCACTAAGCTAGAAACAATACCTGGGGTGAGATAATCATCCACAACCCAAAGCTCTAAATCAGCAGTCTGGAAGGACTTGGAGAAAAAAAACAAAACCGCAATGCTTTCTTTGCCATCTGTGATACCTGAAATATATCAAAACCAATTAAATGAAGTCAGAGACATGATATATCAAAAACTTAATATTGGCAAGAATGCTGAGGATAATAACTACCTCCTCTAAGGACAGCCACTGCCAGAACCTGACAGAATTTATGACACAACTGTTGCTGTAACAAGGATTGCTCACCTGGGGAGAATATAGGACAGAAAATAGGCACTGTCCTTTCATGCATTTTAGCAGATAGGAAGTAGCCAGGACCATACTGGCTGGCTAGCTCTTCACAGACCATAATACAGCAGCACTAGAGGAGCAATATGCTCTAAGGAACAAAAGGCTTTTAAAACTTCTTTTTTTAAAACTTCTCTTTTAAAACAAAAGGCTTTTAAAAAAAGGCAAACAAAACTTCTGCTTACAAACTGACCTGGAAAGTGGATTTGAGTATTTTTAGTATTTGGTAATTTTTAGTTTTATTAGTCCCTGTGGTAATAACTTTATAGGCAGAAGTACAGGACTTGTTAACTCTTTATAGTTTGTGGCAACTCTCATCCAGCACTAGCTCTGAAATCAGGTTTTTGTGCTCCCCTAAACCATTCTGCATGATGCAGTATTCTGCGTCTAACCATATAAAAAAAAAAATTACTGTGACAGAGCTATAAGATCAAGTTCTTAACAGGTATAAAAAGAGGAAAACTTCTTTCACTGCAAGCTAAGGAACGGCTTTTTCAAATCAAGTTACCCACAGCTGTGGTCAGTAAATACCCAATACTACAGAAAGAAGAGAACAAAAAAATCATTATTCATACAACATGCAAAAATGGTGATCAGGGAGGGTTAAGATGAGTTCTTTCCTGACCATTATAGCAAGCTGTTAACTCTGAACCAAAATAATTGAGTACTTCTTGTGGTCTGTGCAGTCATAGCTGTCAGCAAACAATAAAATCACAGCTGACAATCTTTCAAAAGTGCCATTTGAAGGACTTTGCTTTGAACTAGAGTGGTTCCCCACAGCCTAGCACTGCTCAGTTTAGCTCTAACTAAAAGCCAATTGCCAATTTTAATCAAAAATTGACTGTGAAGCTGACATAGTTTGAAGCTGGGAGTTGCCACAGTGGCTAAGCTTCTGCCTACAGAACTAGTTTCTAAAGCATGTTTCTCACACCATAATTTCAGTAACTCCCCACCAATTTCTGACCAAGAAATAAGAAAACCTGTTAACCTCCTGTTTCTACTTGTACACTTCTGTGCAACACATGTTTTGACTCAAAAGGAAAGGTTCTGTCTGTTTTAGTCTCTGAACAGAGCAACACCATTACAAACTTTTATTTGCAGATGTAACTAAAATGTCAGCAGGGAGGTCCTGTAGTGATGTTTCTTAATGAAGCCTTGAAACTTCAAGATCACTTTCCACCATACCTCATTACATGGCCTTAAATCTAAAGTAGAGTGGGACAGAAGAGCTTTAAAGGGAACTGCTAAAAGGCAGCTAAGTCCTGTCACTTTTCCCTAAGAGTCTGTAGGTGTTGGAGAACATATGTTGCAGGAGAGGCTGTCTTATCAAAGATACATCCAAACCAACAGGTGCATACAGTGGCTACAGCAGCAGAGTATTATCACTTGATAGGTGTGCAACCCATAAACCAATAGGATACTTATTCACTCAAAGAAAGATTTCATAAGACTCACACACTCACATTACCCTTAAGACGTCAGAAGCATAGGTTGATTCAGAGTTAATTATATACAAAAAAAAAGGCCCCACCAACAATCCAGAAGATCACTGAAGAGAAAAAACAGGCTTTGTGAGACCGGAAGCAGGAAAGCTAACAAAATGCATGGAGAAGTCATTGGGACAAACAGCTACCTGCATGCAGACTCCAAGACTTCTATTTTATTCTTTTAACCGCTCACTCCCAGTTTGAGAATCTGAATGTATGGCACTTCATTATCCATTCATATTCTGCTGCTGGAAACCTGACCTAAAAGTATTCCCGGGGGTCTGCAAGATACAATTTTTGCAGACATTTAGAAAACCTAACAAAAATCATAATTTGTACATTCAAGTTCACTGTATTTAACTAAAGGGAAGTAACACCAAAGAATATCCTCCCAAAACATCACTTACTGCTTGGTCTTGGAAGGCAATTTTCTACCCTACCCCAGGGTAGAAACTAATTTCATTAGAAACTAATGAAGTTTCTACCCTACCCCAACCCTCCCCTCATTTTTATACAGTCTTTCAAATGGAAGACACATTTTTCACCCATTTATCTGGACCATGAACTACATACCATACCCTGGCTCACATCATAATAGAAAAAAGAGTATCTGTTATATTGTTGAATGTCTCCATGCCTGAGTTCTATCTCTCTTTCCTTTTCCTACTTCCTACAAAAAGCACACATCCTGTAACACCCAGAAAATAACGGCAATGAGATTTTTTTTTTTTCACCATACACTCAGCACTTCTACTACATTACTTTCATATTTATTTTAACATTTTATTTATCCATTAGTATTTTACAAAATCTTTAACAAAACTGAGAATGCTGGTAATATTCACACAACTTTCAGCACTTGTAACTTGGCCCTAAATTGGCATTAAGCCAAAACAGCCTTAGAACTACTCTCCTTTAGGATGCTTTCATCATTCTGGTTGCTACATAAATACATGGTAAGGAAATTGCATTGCTACCTTGCTATTCCTTATCCCATTTCAATCACATCTTTTGCCACCTATGCATTCCACATATTATGGTTTTGATCCAGTCCCAAATTATTTGAGTAAACCCAGCCATAACACATACAATATCTGCTATTACAGAGGCAGATACCATCGTAACTTGCAATCACCACAGATACCAAGAGTACTCCCAAATATATACATATGCTCTCTGAAAAGCATGCAACACAGATGACTAACTGAGAATGCTGAATCCCCATCCTAACACAGCAAAGACAGAAGACCAAGTTTTCTTTAGAAAAATGCATAAGAACCCAGGATGACAAGCCACACAACCAAGTTTGTAACCAAGCAGTTTTTTGTAGGAGTTATGGTCTTGTAGACCTCTACTCTGGCTCCAGCAAGACTTGAAACTTAGACTATAGGTATTTCTTTTGGAACCACCAATAATACCTAAGGAGTACCAAGCTACAAATCACTGGATGTATAATTGCAGAGCCCATGATTACAGCAATTTGGATGTTGTTAACAGCTTCTTCCATACTGATACATGCTGAAAACACAAAGCTCAGCAATGCTATAAGACAAGACAAAGATCTGGAAATGCTTTCCCCTATTGTTTTGCCCTGTAAGGAATTTTTACCCCTCCTGGTCCTCTGTTTGTTCCAAAATATCCTCTTAATTTTCCTTGAGCTTTTTATCTCCCCTTCTACAGTCTTCTTCTTAGTGCTTTTCACAGTCACATTCAGGAACTGCAACAGGCTTTGGTTCAAGTGTCAACTAAACAGCAATTTAGGAGCCTGGCAGCACGCAGCAAACTAAAAGCTGCTGGCTACATCCCATTTTGTCTCTATTGAGTTTCTAACCTAATGTTCAGCTATGGAAAACAATCAGACAAATATACAAAGATAGCGTAAACCATCTACATTTGCTGCTTTTTATATCATCATGTGCAGACAGGTTCAATTATTAAATTATTGCATGTGTGTGGGAGTACATGCAATTATAGAAATATTCTTCTTGCACACTTCCTGTGTGCAAGAACAGGACAACATACTGCAAGTTATATAAAATAAAACAAGGCTAGCTCTATTTAGGTCAGAGCCAAACTGGGAGTTGAAAATAAAATCCACTACTCTGTGATATATTCTTTAATACATCTGCTTAAACTGGCATGAAAAGTGTGGTATAAGTAATATATACATTTAGAGAACCTGATTACTATAAAGAAACATTGTAAATGTAGGAGAAAACTTTGAATACTGATTACACCAGTAATAATTACAACGGAATAATGTACTACTGCCAGGAAATCAGGATTTTCTAAATTCTGATAAGCATCCTCACTCTTCTGTTCCTCTCAGCTCCTGCTTCTTTATATTAAAAGAAATATGAACATTGGCACTGCAGTTTCCACTATGTGCTTAAAGAAAAGAAAGAAAAGAAAAGAAAAAAAAAAAAAAAAAAAAGAGGTAAAAATCAACAGGCAAAACTGAAATGTTCTGAATATGGAAAAATAAACTTACGTGCAATGCAAGCATACCTTTGGATTCAAATACATTTTGACCATTGCATTGAACAGAAGGGCGTTAAACTAAACTCCCAGTGGTAAAATTGCCATGCTGATATATTTCAACACAAGAGATAACTTTCAGAAGCCTATCTATATCTCTCTAGAGGCTTGAGATTTCCTTTATAATAAACATAGAGAATTTACTAAAAATCTACCGTGATTCTGAAATTGTGTAGGCCCCATGCAAACTGTACTATTCAAAGTCTAATGTAATTTAGTGAAGCACATTACATCATTTACATAGATGTAATGTGTATCCCTTCTGTCCCACAGAGATAGATTACCTTCAAATCTGGTACATTTGATGTTACCTTCAGTTTTCCAGTAGACACACCAGTCAAGGCAGAACACAATTTCTCATACAAAGGTACCCATCCAAAATGCCTTAAGCCAAATGACATAATACCCTCCAAAACTCCAGTAAACAGACATCTATGGTAGGCTAGACACATAAACCTTTTGCTTGCTGACAGAGGTCTTTGGTCACCTGTGTGGCAGAGATACTGTATCCAGACTATGAAACTGCATACTGCATACCTGAACTGTGCCTTGCACAAAAGAGATTTCAGCATACGGTTGCTAAAGGTAAGAAGTAATCTTATATGCTCACTTCTGATCTGTCACATCCTTTTGTCATTAGGACTGTTAGATTAATTGCATGGTTTATTCCAGTATCAGGCAGATGTTACAGAACAGCTTCACTGAAAAAAAAGTGCAGGAAACATTATGTCAAGCATTATGCTTCTTGTCTGCTTAAGACTTCATGTTTTGATTTCTAAGACATTATCAGATGAATACGATTAGTCTAGGATGCAGATGGTGCACTGCTGTACTACTGTTCACAAGAACATTCAAAGATAAGGCTTTGCTGGAAGAGGTTCTAAGAGCGCAGGCAAAAACCCAAACAAGTGAATTACTTCAACCACACTCTTTTTTTGTGTGTGTGAAGGTACAATTAAATGGACTGAGGAATGGGGACATATATGGGGAATACAATGGAACCAACTTCTCGTTTCAGGCCTCAATATCCTTGGAAACTAAAACAGCTCCTACTGTTGTTCTACTGTCTGCTTTAAGTTTAAACAGTAGCATGCATACAGAAAGATCTTCAGGAATCAACTTTCAGTGTAAAGAAGAATTCTCATTTAATCTATACTTCCTCTGAGCAGAGAATAAGAACTGAGGCAAGATTTCTTCCCCAATACATTGGTAAAAAAGAGCACAGAATAGCACAAAACTACCCTGTAAAGATTTAAATTTACTCTCTGATCAAATCAGCACCTTCTTAAAGTAAAGCAGCAATCCTGTTGTGCGTAAACGTGTTCTCACTTAGGCTGACATTTTAACTCCAGTTTCCATGTAATTTTTTTCAGACTATCAGTCCTTCTCTGCTACTGTACCTATAGAACAGTATCTTATAAGGTTCCAGAGGAAAATTATGATGATGACCCTGTGGAAGAAAAAAATAGTTCCTTTTAATTATATTTGTCAAAGAAAGAAACTGCCCCTGGAAATTCTGTATCTGTCAATTATGAAATGAAATGGAATATTAAGGACCTTCTAACTGTGAAGCTTTAACATCCAATGCCTTACAAGGATTTAACATTTCAGAAAATCCACTCATAATTGCTCCTTTCTAAAAAATTGTACCAAACCAGCCTGCTAATGCTAATTATGTCTGCTTTTTACCTATCTTAAGTGGTAAAAGAGTAGTCTGGAGGGCCAACAAAGATTTGGCTTTTCAACATGAAAAAACACAGCAAAAACACAAAATCATGGAACTGTCTAGGTTGGAAGGAATCTTTCAGATCACCTAGTCCAACCATCAACCTAAATCTGATAATAAACCATCAGTAAATCACATCACTAAGCACTATGTCAACCTGTCTTTCAAATACATCCAGGGATGGTGCCTCAACCACCTCCCCAGGCAGCCCATTCCAATGCTTAGTAACCCTTCCAGTGTGAAAATTTCCCCTAATATCCATTCTGAACCTCCCCTGGTGCAACTTGAGGCCATTTCCTCTTGTCCTATCACCTGTACCTTGGGAAAAGAGACTGACCCTAGCCTCTCTACAACCTCCTTTCAGGTAGTTGTAGGGAGCAAGAAGGTCTCCCCTCAGCCTCCTCTTCTCCAGGTGGAACAACCCTCAGCTTCTCCTCATATGGCTTATTTTCCAGACCGCTCACCAGCTTCATTGCCCTTCTCTGGACACACTCCAGCACTTCAATGTCCTCTTTGTAGTGAGGGGCCCAGAACTAAACACAGCACTCAAGATGAGGCCTCACCAGTGACGAGTACAGAGTCACCATCACTTCCCTACTCCTGGTGGCCACACTATTCCTGATACAGTCCAGGATGATGTTGGCCTTCTTGGCTGCCTGGACACACTGCTGGCTCATGTTCAGCCAACAGTTGACTAACTCCCCCAGGTCCTTTCCTGCCAGGCAGCTCTCCAGTGCTTATAGTGCATCTGATTTTATAGTGTGATTCCCACTAAGTGCTTTTGAAAATAAATCTTGGAATTTAAGAGTCCTAGATATATTTCAAAAAAGGCTTTCACATAGATCTTATCTTTCACATAAGAAATCTACTGGACCATTGTACATTTCCTTCCTTTAAAACAAGACCGACCTGTCTAAGGGGAAGCTTAATTCTGATCATTAAAACCAGTATGGATTGTGCTGAATTTAATACTAATGCCTGAAAATGTTATTGCAGCAATATAAACACGTTGATTAGAACAAAATTAAACCTCACAATTTACAAGTGACAGGGCAATATGAACACAATAATGTAATATCTATCAGCTTAATTTACTGTATTGCTGAGTCTAAGCCTGTATTAAGAGCAACTAATGGCCCTGCCTTAGATATCTAATAATTACAAGTAATAACTCAGCAACTCCACCTTTCTGGACCAAATGTCAGATTATATGGCCCAATAAGCAATCACACACGTCATGTTTTAGGCCTCACTGGCTACTAACAGGGCAATAGATGCTCTCCCCCACCTCTTGTTCAAAGGAAAAGGAGAGAGATAAGGAGAATTATGAGTTTAACAAGGAACTAAATTACTTTAACGAAAACTTAATAATAAAAAGGAATTAAAGAAATAGATAAAATATATATAAAACTATATCAAGCTCCCAGGATAACATCACCGGCAGGCATTGGGAAGTCCCAGACTGGACTCAGTGGACTCAGGACAGGAACTTGATTCTGGATCTAGAACACCCTGATCTGTATCAAAGGCAGACGAACAGACAGGGTCCTGCTCTGATGCTGCCCACCGAAGAAAGAGGCTGACTCCTTTGATCTCTCAGCTTTTATACTGAGCATGGGGCAGACGGGATGGAATGCCACTGTTGATCAGGTTTGGGTCACCTGTCCTGTTTATTCCCCACTGCAGGTGGGACCCCTCTGCACTTTTCCATTTCCGACCCTCCAATGGGGCAAATAAAGTAAGCTGACCTTGGTTGTTACAGCAATAAGTACAAACAAGAGCCTCTCTACATTGTGTTCCTTGGCATCAAGTGAAAACATAGGCCTTACCAGTCTGAGTTCAGTCAGTTTTCTGCACAATACGGTATTTCAGAGAGTTCAAAGAGGCTTAGTTACAAAGTCAAATTACTGAACACAAAGTTGGTTCTGTTCTACCTCAAACCAGGACAAAATATTAAATCAAATAAGCATATGAACAATATTCCTAACAAGCAACTCCAGCAACCTTCAGTTATCTATCAGCAACGTACTGGGTGGGTGGAAAAGGGAAAATAAGGCAACCATAGGCCCCTGGAGTGACATTGTTTACAATGAGCTAAATTCTGAAAGGATTTAGGATTGAACAAATTTTGACTTTAAGATTTACAGGAACAACACAATTCTAGCCAGGGACACAATTTCATACTGACTATAGTCTGATCACCTGGACCACCTGACCTAGCCAGCACTGATGCTTCATCATATAGAGGACACAGAAATGTGTTGGCTTTGTGGTTACCAGCCTGGTCCAGTCCTCATAGTGTCACTACATTATGGTCCTCAGAGAACAAAAAACCAGGAGACCTTCTGCCCCTTTGGAGCATACTGGTCCAGCAATATGCTCCACCTAACCAATGCTCATCTAATGCAATACTCTGGTGGCTCTGGCACAGATAAATACAGAAGTCCAGCAGGAACAAGTGCAGCTGCCACTGCCATGACTGAGAACACGGCAAAAGTTAAAGATTTCAGGTAAGCAGTGTGGTTTATTGTCATAGCAAAATACATTAACCCAATAAATTTGCTGCTTCTGGGTAGAAGTGCAGGGTAGTGGTAAGATACAGACAAACTACAGTTAGAACTTTCGGGAAGGGAATCATCTGTTCAAATGAAGGTATTTTTGTTGTAGATTTTGACACATTTGATTCTTGTCTGGAGTCCCATTATCATTAATGAAGAGAAAGGCATTTCTATGACACAATCTCATCCTGGAAATGTAAAATACATTCAGGTGCATCAAATTTAAAAATGCTCATCTGTCTCCTCTAAAAATAAAGGTAGCCTATGGTAATGAGCCCAGACATGCAAGTCTTGCAGTGTAAACTGTAAGCTGCAGTTCCCATCCTTAACATCCCTTCGTGCCCTTATCACCAGCGCATCATTAGATCATGGGCATGCTCCTTTGCCCATTTTTCTTCTACTGTCTAAACAGAAGCATGGTAATGGTTATAAGTATAACAAAGTATCATTAACACATCCAAGGAAAATGTTGTATGATTCTCTGATGCAATATATGTTTAGAAATTAATAATTAGTATGTAAATATTGTATGTGGCCTTCATGACAAACAGTAATGTTTCTCTACTGGATTTTAATACAGCAGTGTAGAAGTACCTTTAACAGCATATAACTGCAAAAGATTATGAGACCTAAGATCTCATACATACACAATTTAAAATCTATAGGATTGTAAAAAAAACCCTCCAAACCAATAACCCTTATCCCTGACATTTTCTATGTAATCCCATTGGAGGCTTTATGCTTTTAATGCAGCTGCTGGTGTCTTCACATATACTCCACTGAAATGTCACTTATTCTTTCCAGACTTATTCCTCTTAAGCACATAGCAATTCCATCGACTCAATGAACAGATATAAAATATAACAGAGTTCAGAAATGTAAACACATTAGCCACTACCATGGCAGAGAGAAATACCTCTTGGTCTTCATTAAAGTAACTTTACTTGCAAAGGTAACACCCGAAAAACCATTAAATGTGAATATGCTGGTGAGAATTTGGCAACAATTCTTAAACAACACTGTTAGAAATCTATTGAACAATTTAACCCTGCTGAAAAACACCAGATACTAACATATCTTTCTTGCTCCTCCTTGAAACCTATTCTTGTTCTTACCTATCCAAAGCAAATGACTGCTAAATACAAATTTACATGGCCTGCACGTGTGGCCTTACAAATACAATCTCATTCCTATCACATTATTTTATTTGCATTGTATTGAATAGGTTGTCATAAAGCACTAGGCATTACACTAAAAAGCTGTAACCAGTTGAATTCTGAAGGCTTAAAAGCTTTATCTAATTAATCATATGCACTCCCTATTATTGTGTGATGCCCTCTACCACAATATAAATTAACCCCTTATATCCACCTTACTTTCTCTTAGAAGACTTCAAGCTATGACCGTCTTTTAATCCTACCTAGTTCCTAGACAACAACATCATGCCAGACTTTGGAAAATAGAAGCTGGTGGTTTCTCTTGGTAATGACTAGCACAACTGTGTTTCCAGGCCTTTATTTATATGATAAATTCTGCTTTGTTACCATGTTAGTTGAAGTATGATACAAAAGAGAGTACCTGGAAAAGAGGATATCAGCTAATATTCTGAGATCATCACAGCAGACTCATCCATCATCCTGTGAGAATTCTGCAGCCTGTTTTGATGGAAAGCAGTTAGCCTTGAGAATATTATTTGCAAATTTGCCTACAAAAGTGATCTGGCACTTGCATTTGGGTCATCGTATTTTGTAAAGCAGCACATAGGACTCAAAATTTTCTAAAGCAAACAAAAAAAAAAAAAGCAGGAGTAAAGTTCTGCTTCCTCCAAATCTATCAAAAAAGAGAAAAAACCAACTGTCTAGATATGCAGCAAGGAAGAAATGCAAAATTATTTGGAATCATGCATCTTCTCTACTGTACAGTACAGAAAACAGCCATATTTTAAGTAGCTCATTCTATATTTTTCTTCTATCACCAGGGACAGAAGATATTTAAGCAGAAGGTTTTTCAACTTAGGAACTTTTGTTGCAAGTCAGGTTCTCTTAAAAGTAGTGCTAAATCAGAATTTTTCTCCAGGATTACAGTACAATGTCATCAGTGTTTTACATTACCTTTTAGGACTCTTTTGTCCTCTACAGACCTAATGGAAGCACACTGCCCCTGCAATCAGCCACATTTTGTGACATCACAGAAATCAGTAAATTGCTAGCATAAAGCACTAGAAAAAGGTAGGAGGTAAAAAGTCTATACCTGCAAGCATAATGAGCTCTACAATCCAAAAGGATTTTTCTCTCATTATAATTCTTTAAAGGCTATTAAATGCAATCAAGTCGTGTTAGGTGTCTATATTAGTACAACAAAATCTAAAAGAAATCTGATTATAAAGCTAATTCATTATAATAGTGAAAGACCTGGTTTTCAAATGGCCACTCTCTCAGCTGTAAGACACAACACAAAATTCTTATCAAAACCAACCCCACTGTTTCTTGTGTAACATTTCCTGAAGTGTTTTGAGAACAGCAGACAAAAGCAAGAAACATGACAGCAAGTCATTTGTCCAAGGTTACACATCTGGCCAATAGCAGACCAAGGAATAAAACCACAGTTGCCTCATTCAGAGTTACCATCTGTTCATTAAGCTAAACTCCAAACACATTCTTGAAGCAAACTTTGGCACCTCTCTTTAACTCAGCTTGAACTTGCTCAATGAAAAAACACGTCCCAATTTCCATTGGAAAATAGAGTCCTCTGGGTCTAATAGAGTCACACTGGAAATTAAATAAACCTGGATTTTAAGACGTGAGAAAAATGAGTAGCACAAACTTGACATCTTCTTCTTCAGAAAGGTTTTTCCTCTGACCTGCTAGGAAATTGCACTGCTGTTAAAGTCTCAATGTCATTAAATTAGAATAGGCACGATCATAATTATTAAACCAGCATGTTCAACTTGCAAAGCAGGGCAGAAAATAATAAAAGAGGAAGGCACCAGCTCAAGTTATTGGAAAAAGCATGGACGTAACTCATTGCATTTTCTGGGAGAGATGGAAGAGCAGAGAATGAATTTGATTTACTTTCTGACTTCACATATGTCTCCTGCATGTACTATGGTCCTTCATCTAACTGTTTAATAGTCATCTTTTCTTCACTGCCTTGCTTCTTATCTCTAGAAACTGTACCACTTTCCAAAGGAATAGCAATATTTTAGACTGAGGAGATTTATAAGGTGTTGCTTATGGTTGCCATCTGAACATTCTGAGGAAGAAAGTTCTGAGGAAGACAAACGCTACCAAGAGGCAAACTTAGTTGATGAAAGAAAATGCAAAAGCCCTTGACATTCCAAGGCCCAGCATCTTCTAATATTCCTGTACCTCTTTCCAACACAGCACACCTGTCTATCAATCTGTGATTAACAGAGATCAGTTGCTCATTCATCTTGGGGCACCAAGGGTAAAGCCATTGTTCGGGGCATCTAGAGAAAAGGACTATGTTTGAACTTATTCAAGTGGCTTCCACACACCTCCAATTTGTGTGTAGGTTCAGATTCTACCACAGTGAATGATTTCCTAGCAGCAAGTTCCTTGGATCAGGGGAAAAAACCACATCTCCTTCAAGCTAAATTTTCACTGTCCCACTGAAGGAAGGGACATGATATTGGTCCTCCATTTGCTAATAACACTGCTGGTGGTGACAATCAAAACAAATTTAAGGAAAAAATATTATAAATTGGGAAATTACTTTGGTAAAAATCCCATTAAAAATAACATGCATGTTTTATTTATAAAGAAATAACTTATAAGGGCATATACTACTTACAAGGACATTCCTTATAAGAAATTCAGCTCTTAGAAACAGCTTATCATTAATCTACTCTGCTCAAAATCCTAAGGTCTATATGAGTATCCCATCCCAGCTCTCTTTACAAAGGTTCAAAGATTTAATCCTTCAGCCCAAATCTGTCCATAAAAGAATGTCAGTGCTAAGCACACTGTATAGGGAGTTCCCCTTCTGTCTTACCCCATTGCTGGGGTAAGCAAAGGGATCTTCCATACCATAGGACATTGTGCTCAGTATACAAAGACAGGGAAAGAAGAAGGAAGGGGGAAAGGAGTTTGGAGTTACTGTATTTGTCTTCCCAAGTATCTGTTCCTTGTTGATGAAGTCTTGCTCTCCTGGAGATGGCTGATCACCCGCCTGACGATGGGAAATAGCAAATAATTTCTTTGTTTCACTTTGCTTGTGCTCACAGCTTTTGCTTTACTTATTAAACTGCCTTTACCTCAACCCACAAGTTTTCTCACTTCTGACTCTCCCTCATTTTAGCAGGGAAAAGAGTGAGCAAACAGCCATGTTGTGCTTAGTTGCTTGGGTTAAACCGTGACAGTCACACGGTAGATTAATCTCGCTGCAGAAACAGCAGCCCAAGAGTGTATTTGCAATAAAAAACTTCAATATGTTGTTATGTGGTAGGTATGTGTGTTTTACATCTGACAATAAAATAATGATACTGATTTGAATTCCTCTCCTCATTAGTGCTAAGATTCTGCTATAAATCTCTACAAAAGCTACAATACAGTTTAAGAAATAAACTATAGGAAAGTTTGCAGCTCTCAAGATCATCAGGTCAGGTTATTTTGCAGTCAATATGAGTACTGGACTAAAACAGGACTCACTCACTGAGTCTACTTTTAGTATTTCCAGGAAATCATCAGTCTCTCCAGGAATTTGTTAACCTCACCATCAGGGGTCCACAGCTGCTTTCTGCTTGCAACATTCAGCATTCGCTCTAACCACAGTGCTGACAGACATCCATACAGATAATCTAAATCATGGATCACAGATTATGAGTGCTAGACCTCTGGAGTCTAGCACCAACAGCACAGCTGTTTGGTCAGCGTCAACCACTGTGGAACTGGGATGAGTAGGTTTATAGCATTGCAGTCTGTTATGGTGGTTTGACATAGTACCTCTCATTGCCTAACATGACAGTGTCCAGACAGAAAACTGGCAATGTATACTCATTATTCTAGGAAGGGTTTTTAAGTTGTCATTCTTATAGGCTTTAAAATAAGCTTTACGGTGAATTGGTTCATAGTTTTGACACATCAAAAGCTTCTGTTTTTAGATGCTGTCCACACCACTGATTTGTTGGTCACAAGCTTTGCTCAGTTGCCTGTCATGTGTGCCCAGCAATTTCAAAATAAGCATTGGTGCCAAAAGCCTAGATCACCTACTGACTGCACTTCACATGCACCGATTTACTAATTCCAGAAGCAACTTCCTCCTATACAGTCCAAACAATTTCTTATTGAGCAAAAACTGACAAGGGCCTAGGAAATGCACCTCTTTCACAGACAGACTTCTGGAAATGCCTAATTAGCAAAACACACAGTACAGATACCTCTACACTCTTGAGCCACAGCCTAAACATCGAACATCGCTGGATTCATTGGGAGACAATAATACTTATTTCCAAAGACTTAACATCTATCTGTGTTATTCACTTTAAATAACTTTATAAGGGAAAACATGCAATTATATCTGTATTACACTTCTCAATTGATTTCCTAGAAATAAGACACTACACAGTCCAACTGTTTGTCTTGTTTCCCCCACTAACTTTCTGAGCCATCATCTAGCTTCCATGATGTTTAGAGAGCAGTTCAAATCTCAAAATAAATACTGTCCTTGAAAGTTCACAAATTTAGCAGTTGGAGAGAGATTAAAACAAGGCTACTGACTTCACTGAGTAAAAACCTAATCACTCAGCACTTGTTGAAAATTAGTTACAATATGTCCTCTGTCTTATCTATGGAAAGCTTGGACAGAACACAGACAAGTCAAATAACCAAGTGAAAAGAGATGTTATGGTTTGAGAAGCCCACAAGAATTTATTGCAGTTATTTAGGCATTTATTCCATCAGCTGATGATCCCTCTCCACCCAGGAAGGGGAATGCGGGAAAACCAAAACGCCATGAGGGTTCAAATATAAATAGAATCAATAGGGTAAGACTAAGTGATTAACATTAACAATGCTAAAGAACCGGTATTGATCCCTATGCCAACATAAAATATACAAGGATTATAGCTAATTTTATCAGTAGAAGCTGTGTGTTCCCAGTGCTGGACAGCAACTATGGGACACCAAGAGCCCTATGGCTTCAGGAGGAAGAGTCCAGCACCAGGGGCAAGAATTTCTCTGCATCACTGCCATCATGGACAAGAGCAAACTACGCATCTAATTTATATTGAATGTGATGTTTATGCTTTGAAATAATTCTGTTGGCTAGCTTAGGTCTTGCACTTCCTCATCCCTGCCCCTGACCAGGCTCAGAAACATCAAGATGTTAAATCCTTTATAACATAGCTGGGTATAACATGAATATTTTCACAAATTCCAAAAAACCTGCACTTTTAGAAGACACTATTCTCAAGCATTACAAGATAAATTAGTCCTACATCACTCAATCCAGGACAGGAGGTCAGGCTCTGTTATCTCAAGCAAAGAAATTTAAAAATAATAAGCACACCTGGCGCATACAAATAAGTTTGTACCTCACCATGTCTGGGCAATTCTGCATCACTACTCAGCAGTTTTGCCAATCATGCTTCATCATTTCTCATAAGCAGAAACTTCACATAGTGAACTAAAAAGGATTTTTCAGGAACACAAAGAAGTTTTCATTACACCAGAACAGTAGATGCCCGCCATCTAATGTAAGTGGCCAGGAATATTCTGTTATTTGTTATTATAAAAATGATACAGGGTAGCCTACAGAATCACTGCATATATATACACGTATGTGTAGTAAAGTGGAATAGTATTATTATACATTTGTTGCATGTGACATCAATTCTGCAAGAGGGAGCTGTAGCGTGCACACAGTAGTCAGAAATCTCAGGTTAAATTTGGTAAGGTTCTTAACTTTTTATTAGTTTGGTTTTAAATGGTTTTGTTCTGTTCTACATTCTGCAGCTAGTCTCAGGACCAAATAATACAAATCAAGAGCTGAGACACTTAGCAATATAGCTAATGCTTCCCTCTCCTGCAAAATGTGACTTGTGGATGTCATGATGAGACAAGATCACGTAATTATTTTAAGTGTCCTTCTACATAGCACAGGCTCCTAAACTCAGAATGCCAGGTTTCCAGACTTAGTTTTACATCTCCTTTCAGAAAGGTCTGAAGGTGAAGCAATCTGATCCAAATTGGCAGCATCACCCTAAAAACTAAGATTTTTATTTTACTTTTTTTTTTTTTTTCCTCAGAGGCCTTAAAATGGGAAATCAGCAAAATCAGGCCATCCAAGCTTAAACATATTATGTCAGGTGATCTGAAGGCTGCCTGCTGACAAAAGCAGGTCCTGCTCCTGTGCTAAGAGCTATATTCTACTCTGATTAACAAGTTCAAGATAGAAGATCAAGCAAGAATTTGTCCTTTCCCGCCCACCACCTCTCTCAGAGAAAGGGAAGGGGATTAGCTTCTCAGTCACATTAGTTTCCCAAGCTGAAACAGTTGTAAGGCCCAACAGCGAGAAATACAACCAGCTCTTTGAGTAAGAGCTAGCTATTAGGTCAATTTGGCTGTGTGTGGTAAAACTTCAGCCTAAGCTCAATATCATCTGTGCCCTATTAAAGGCTTGCTCCCAAGGGTAATTTGACTGACAAAGATCTGTAAAAACACATGTAGCATGAAACATTTCCTCTGCAGTTGGGGGTAAACAAGCTGGCTGGGTGGAGCTTTCCCTATCAAGCTTATTGGATTCTGTGATTCAGGCCTAAGGGTTTTTCCCATGTGAGGGAAGAAATATGGTGATATTTGCACTCTTCCCAGAAAGAAAGAAAAGCTGCTCAGCAAGAAGACTAAGTGAGTCTATCACCAGAAATCTAGTCTGGGATTTTGGTTTCTTATTTTACCACACAAACACACAATTTTAACAAGACCAGTACTGACTAGTACAAGTGAGAACACATTAGGAACCCTGTATCTCCCTCCTGTCACTGTGGAAATGCTTCCATGACCGCTATTTTACTGGCTGCCAAGATGACCCTTTTATAGATGGATGAACAATAATGCTAGTATAACTGCTTATTACAATTGATTGCAAGCAGATGAGAATCACAAAAATCTAACACAGAGTCTGACAGTGCAGCCAGATGGAAGTTCCCTTGGAAGGCCAAACAGTGTTTCAACTCTGTTTTTCTGGTAGGCTATGACCTCTGCATTTTCCTCTTGCAGAAATAAAGATCCATTTATTCTTCTTATCCCTGCAAGTGTTCCTTCACTTGTACAGCCCTCGATAAGGTGAATGAGGTGAGATGGGTACTTCATAAACATTTACATGAGACTGTGGATTTCCTTTTAGAATTGCTGGTCCCTGGATGAGAGAAAATTGTAATTTGTTAGGGCAGGCAGAACCCAGCCCAACAGAGGTGATGCTGTTGCAGCTCCATGTCCCCAGGTCCAACCAGTAGTGAGGCTGAGTGTGCACTCCCAGGAGGCACACTCACAGACAAACTCATGTACAGCACATGCATACACATACATATGACCAGGTAACACAGGCAGACACGCAGAGCAGTCACATGAATACCAACAGCTTCTTCCTGCTTCTCTCTCTTGCTAAGCAGGATGGAAGTCTGCCTCAGCAGGTTGGCTCAGATGTATTACTTACCCTGGTCCCAGCCAAGCCGCTGGCACTTAAGTCCACTCATTAGGGTCTCTCTAGTAGCTGGTATCAGTGACACATGGGCCCTCTGACACGGCCCCTGGTCTGAACCTACATGCCGGTACTTAGACCCCATGTTCACACACAATTACAGAATACAGCTCCTCAGCCAGGAAAATGTGAAGAGTTTATTAAGAGGAGAGGACATAGTGCTGTTCAGGAGATGGGCACAACCAGAGAAATGTGTAGACAGCCGTTGTCTACACATGACCACTCCTTTTTACCCCTTTGTCCTTCTATTTTCATGTGGGTTTTTTTCTCCAAAACAACCAGATACATACCTTTTCCTACCATTTGATTCCTCTCCTAGAGATCCCATAATAGGTCCTATGTAATGCTGAAATGCTCTTCCTCTGCATCACATAATGTGTCCCCTACACACAGCAACCTCCAGGAAGTCCATAAGGTGCTCCAGCAATGCTTCATCTTGATGGGTTTCTCTCCCAGGCCAACCCTCCAAGTCCTCCAATGTGGGTTCCTGCCTGCCACTGTGCCCCTGCACTTTTCTGTTGTTGTAGAGATATGCTTTTGTTGGGCAGATGGCAAGTTTTCATCATATAAACTAACAGGTGATCACCATTACTCCTTCAGCAAGCAAACAGGGCAATATTAAAGGAAACAAAGACAACCCAACTAGCCTCTCTGTCAGAAACTTGGGTCATCCAGACTCAAAACTTATTTGCATTTATCAGGCTTCAGTCATTTTTTGTCACCTTTCTTCAGCATTTCTCACAATATTTCCACTAGACAACTTTGACATAGAGCCTGGGTAAGGCTATATAACGCTATCAGGGCATGTAGTAACTATGTAGCCCTACCTTGTAAAGATGTAATTAAAATACAGGAAAACTAAACCACACTGGAACATTGTCGCCAAGTGGCGCCCAAACAGGGACCCTCAGATCAGCGTTGGACTCTTGACGGAGCTGACAAAGGAGGAGGCAGAAGAGACAGGTCAAAAGGCGAGTGCTGCCCTGGCACTTGGGAAAAACTTACAGCTCAAGACTAGGGAACCTCACCCTGATCAGGCGAGCAGGTGGGGAGGAGATGGGGTCTACACCGACAAAGGAAGAGTCAGTGGTATTGAAACTCCTCCAACTTACTCTCTCCAAGAGAGGAGTGAATTATGCAACGTCTGCCTTGAAGGCTCTGCTGCTGTGGGCTGTTGTGGTTTCAGCCAAATTTACCAAAACCTGATTGACAAATGTCCCTTCCTACCTGCTTTGGGTAAAAGAGAAGAGAGGAAGAAATTAGAGAGATTCAAGATTTTAGACAAAAACCAAAACTACTTTAATGAAAATATAAATAATAATAATAATATCATAAATAATAAAAAAGGAAATTTAGGAAAAAG
>VZRU01001342.1:0-11840 GCA_013398155.1 Pedionomus torquatus | reverse complement strand
ATCCCTGGAAGTATTTAAGGCCAGGATAGATTGGGCTTTGAGCAACCTGTTGGTAAGTGGGAGGTGTCCCTGCCAACCATTCTTTGATTCTATGATTCATCATACAAACTTTTGAAGCACTGGAAGAAAGAGAACTGGAAGAGGTGAGCCTTTTTTTTGGACAAGAGTAAATGGGCACAAAATTGAACACAAGAAGTTCTATCTAAACATGAAGAGGAACTTCTTTAATTTGAGGGTGGCAGAGCACTGGAACAGGCTGCCCAGGGATGTGGTAGAGTTTCTGTCCTTGGAGATATTAAAAATCCTCCTGAACAAATTCCTGTGCAACCTGCTCTAGATGGACCTGCTTTGGCAGGGTGGTTGGACAGGATGATCTCCAGAAGGTCCCTTCCAAACCCATATCATTCTGTGGTTCTGTGATTTATGATTTTCTACTGTTGGTTCATAAAACTTTCAGATATATTTAATTCCCTTTTGTACTTGCATTATGCATTACTTTTTCTTAAGAGTTTACTGTGTGTCTTAAAAATACTGCATTTCAGAAATGTCCAGAAACAATTCTTAAGTTCCTGATCCTGCCATATTACAACTACCTAAGTGTTTGCATTGACCAGATGTAAAATGGACAGTGCAGGGCTGGTACCTTTCACAAAAATGATACTTTATAAGCTACCAAGCCCATATCTTTTCCCTTCCACAGCTAAGGAGTGTTAGGAAGATTCTGCATGTGCAACTGTGTGTATATGTCTGTGTACATGTGCGTTTTACACAATCACAGAATGGTAGGGGTTGGAAGATACACTCAGAAATCATCAACCTGCCAAAGCAGGTTCACCTACAACAGACTGGAAAGGAAATTGTTCAGAAGGGTTTTGAATATCTCCACAGAAGAAGACTCCACAGCCTCTCTGGGCAGCCTGTTGCAGTGCTCTGTCAATCTCAAAGTGAAAGTTATTCCTAATTTTCAGATGGGATTTTCTGTGTTCCAGTTTGTGCCTGTTGCCCTTTACCCTGTCACTGGGTACCACTGAGAACAGTCTGGCCCTGTCAGTATGCCAAATGTGGCCTCAACAGGGCAGAATAGAGGGGGAGAATAACCTCCCTTGACCTGCTACCATGCTCTTCCTGTTGCACCCCAGGATGCCATTGGCCTTCTTGGCCACAAGTCCACAGTGCTGCCTTATGCTCATCCTGTTGTCCACCAGGACTCCCAGGTCTTTTGCCTCAGAGCTGCTCTCCAGCACATCAGCCCCCAACCTGTGCTGATGCAGGGAGTTATTCCTCCCCGGGAGCAGCACCCTACACTTGCCCTTGTTGAACTTCATCACGTTCCTCTCTGCCCAGCTCTCCAGCCTGTCCAGGTCTTGCTGGATGGCAGCACAGCCTTCTGGTGTGTCAGCTGCTCCTCCCAGTTTTGTGTTATCAGCAAACTTGCTGAAGGTACATGGTCTCTTCATCTGGGTCATTGGTGAACATGTTGAACAAAACAGCATCCAGTACTCACCTTTGGGGGACACAACTAGTTACAGGCCTCCAGCTGGACTCTGTAAAATGTAAAATATATAATACGTAAAACATAAATTATTGTAAAAGGTTTTGCCACTCAGGAGGCTCTGTTTTCAGGTTTGTTCTTTTTCAATTTTGATGGACAGGAAGCTTTAGGAAAAGATTGAAATCTTATTTTGGGAGGGATTCAAATCTTATTGAGACTAGTGTTTCAATCCCTTTTCAGTATCAAATGGCCCTGAGACAAGCTGTTACTAGACATGTGTCCCTGTAGCTAATGCTACTGTGATGGATGTACAACCTTGGTTTATTGTAGGTTCTCAAGTTCAGAATTGCAGAGAAGGTCACAAGGAGGATACTGAATGATACATCTTGGGCTGGTCTAGTGTCTGTGTGCTATAAAATAAGAACAACCTCTGAACTGTCAGCGTTAACACAGAAATAGTGTGGTATAGATATAGACTTAAATTGATGAGGCACACATGTAAATTGATAAAGGGAGCTTGATGCACCATACTATTGAAATTTATCTAAATTCAATATTGTTAAACATTCTTAAAGATCAGATGAATTATACATGAAGTATATAGATTATTTGTCCCAGGCAAACAATGGTGACATTTCTGTCTGTCACTTAGTATGACAAGGTTAGCATGTTTTATTCAAAAGTTTTAAACAGTAAAATGATTTGTATGCATTACTTTCTCATTGAACTGTTAGAGAAAGCAGAAAGCAACACAGTTATTCCTTGACACAAAGTAAGATTTTATATTAAATAAATAAAGTGACAGAACAGGTTTATTTCTAACATCTTTAAAATTCAGGCTGAAGTTCTCTTGTCATCCAGAAACTAAAAAAACCAAATGTTTAAGAAAGGTGAAGGAAAAGAAAATAAGACAGCAGAGTCTTCCCCCCAAAAGGTTGAATAATAAGCAGCAAGGTAAAAAGCAGAGATATCTTGGTAGTAGAATTCATGGTTTTATATAAATTAAAAGATGTATCTCCTGAACTTAAAATGGAAAAATGTAATTTGAAAAAAATTTTCATGAATTATAGGAAAGTAAAAACGGGCAAAAAATCCTCTTTCCTTGGTTATACTTTAGGGCCTAAGGAAGCATAGAAGTTTGAGGTTCAGATTCTGCTCTTTGAATTTAGAAGTCACTTAGCTTTCTGCAACACTCTATGGATCATCTTTCCTTAACATCATCCTTTGAAACTTTTCCAACTGGAAAATAAAATTAATTATTCAGTGAACCAGAGAACAGAAAAACTGCAATAATTTCTGTGCTTGAGCACAGAGGATTTTGCAGAGAATTGGGGAAACTTGTTTCAGTACCTGCTTTGGATAGCAGAAGGGGTGATGGGTTTCCGATGTCCCAAATGCCTTAGTGACAAATTCTGCATACTGAGATGGAAAAAAGGGCTGATAAGACAAGATTTGGATTCACCTACTTCCAGTCTTCTGGCTGTTCAAGTGATCAGGACCTGTAACAGAGCAAGTGGGACTGTTTGATGGTTACAAGTCAGTTTTGTAACCTCAAGCAATATATTTTCTAGACTCTAGAAGGCATTTGGAAGATCTTTTTTATTCTAACACTCTTAACACAATTACTGACTTCTGGATCTTGTCATTAAGAATGACTCAAGTCTAGAGGCTTTGTAGCATTCCAGATATTGCTACTGTTTTTCAAGGAGCACACATGGTCCAGTGGTAATACATATGACAACCTGCTGACAGAGTACTTGTCTCTTTACAGCAGTCACAATAATAGAAAGTATATCACGGGATTTAAGTAACAAACCATATCGTGTAATTTAGGATTTATTTGTCTAGTGTCTTGTCTCTGGCAGTAGTCAGTTCAAGATTTATTAGTGGAAAGCAAAGAGACTTCTCCTCATTAACTTCAGTTCTGCTTACTTATCTTGCTGGTCACATAAATCTTCAGTCCTTAATCTGATTTGTTTGGTGGTGTTTGGTGATTTTGTTTGCTGTTTTTTGGGGGGGTTGTTTGTTTGTTTGTTTGTTTGTTTGTTTTGGCTTTGATTGTTTGTGGTTTTGTTTTTGTTTTTTCATACAACTATGCATTGTATGAAAAGCTTTTTAATAATTTCTGAAAATACTGTTTTGTTTTGTCCAAGTTGTCCAAGAAGTCCAAGTTGTTTGTGGATTTAAAATTCAGCTGAAATATTAAACATGGGGAAAAAAAATAGCTGGTCTTAAAACATCAGATGAGTTCACAAGTCATTAGTTATAGTTATGAACACGACTTGCATGTGGATTTTGGCAACTTTTTGCACTAAAAATAATTGCATGCAGTGTTAATGAAGGAGACCAGTTCATGACTCAAGTAGGTCAAATGTTATTCATAGCATATGTGCATTACAGATTAATGGCAATGAATTTTTCTCCTTATCTCCTTTATTTTTTCCTAGTGTTCTTCAAAGCTGAATGTGTAAAAAACAAATAAATACACTTATACAAAGTGTGAGCTAAGAAGATGAGATCAGGACATTGTGGCATAGAAAGGAATAGATAAGTGGATATGAGTAGAGGAGAGAGGGAAGTCCATTGTCACAGTGCTGTAGCCCTATATCATTAACAATGGCAGAAACTACATTTAAGCTCAACCATCTGATGTGTTTCACTGTAGAAACATCATCAAATACTGACCTGCAGTGCACAGTATCTGTTAAGTCTCAAAAACATGACTTATTTCTTGAGGGTAGCTGTATTATTGCTGTACTACCCAAATATTAATTAAAAAGTATTATTCACACATATATGACATTTAGTAGAGTAATAAATATATACAACATGGAGCACAAACTTGGTACTGCAGGATTTATAAGTGCTCCATACCCATCTCAACTGGGAAGTAGCAAAAAATGCCAGGTTTATTTAAAATTCTTTTTTGACTCTTCATCACAATTTGACATCTTTTATCACAATTTTTAAGCCCATTTTTATTACTTTAGTTTGCATATACATGTTAGTAACGTGATAGTTATAAAACTAAAGATTACGTCTGTACAATATGGAACAAGTTACTCCTTCACCTATGTCCCACCTACTGCTCCGTGCAATTATAGTTTCCTGTTCTTTAGCCTCTAGTTCTTAAAATGCTGCTGAATTTGTTGTTATAGTTTGGTCTTGTCTTAAACAACAACTGAGTAACATCTCAATAATACATGATCTCATTGTGCATTGACTAGCATAAATAAAACAATTAAGAATGTTTCTACATGCTTCTGAAATAAGAAATATTAATTTTATATTAAAGATTNCAATGAACCAAATTCACAGCTCACAAAATCCCAATTTACTGGTTTACCAGCTGGTTACATTTCCATTTCTCATTCAGCTGTCACAAAATTATTTTCACTATTTCAAACTTAATGTCAATTTTCCTCTAATGAACAAAACTCATTTTGCTACAAATATTCTGTACACATATTGTAGAATACACAGAATATTATTCTGTGTATTATGGTTGCCCTTGTTTGCTCTAAAAGCAAGCAGTAAAGGACAAAAAGATAAATATTCTTTATACCAGGCTGATTGTAATTTTGGGGTCTCAGCTGAGATTTTTCTGGGTTCACAGACTGGAATTCTTTGGAAAAGTATTGTCTTGCATGTTTTGAGTATGAAATACTGTTATGCTACATCCTTTTGATGTTTAAATTATTTCTTTGTTTTATTCCTGAAGTATGTTGAATTTCAGAAATACATATTTCAAAACCTGTATTTTCCTTATTTTATGTGTCTCCATTTACCTGATGCTGTAAACTAGTTTAATAAAATTTCATGTTTCCAGCTTGAGACATTATTGAATGAGCACATTTTTCAAAATTTGTTAGGTACTTACTACTTGGAACACACGGCTTGATGTCACACACCCCACACAGGAACACTGGGTGTAACTATATTCTACTGTGTATTTGGTCTTCTCAAACCTCTTGATAGCCTATTTTTCATTGGAAATAGAACAGATAAAACACATTCCTATTGATAGGGTAGGAAAAGAGCTATGCAGGTTATTAGTGCAACCACATCACATGATATTTGAATATTTGCCTATAGGCTGGAGAATTTTCCCTTAACTTTCCCTGTAAACTTGCAGCTTAAACTGCAGCCAAATTTTCCATGTCTTAATCCTGAGAATGGATTTACTGAGGTCTTTTTGTGTCTCAGGCTACCACATAACAATTACCCAAACAATAAGGTATTTGCCTCATATGCTATATAACTTGTTTAGCTATTTTGATAACTTTTTGTCTGTGACAGAGAAGATAAACTGACCCAGCTGACTCTTAGCTGAATGCATTAGGCTTCTTGTTATATTATGCACCTACAGTTAATGGCTGTAATTGATTAAAGCCTCATCTGGATTCAGAAGATTAAGTAATGCAAATTGTTTTACAGTTCCTTAATAGAGCTTGTTTAACGAGACAATCGGGAGATTTCAAGGCTTACTCTTTGTTTGGAGTTACACAAAAGCAGTGACTAGTGCTACTGATGTTAACTCTTATGCATACAGAAAATAACTGGCATCTGCATTTGTAAATATTGCGATTCTGTTCATTTATCAGTAATAATCAAAAGACAAAAAAGGCAAAAGAATAGCTTGTGGTTTCTTCCTCCCTCTCCTCCTCCCACCTTCAAACCTCTTCTCTAAGGTCTTCAAACCTTCTTCCATTACTTCCATTTTCTCTCTGGATTTTCTGCACAGCTCCTGACAACTAGAGTGATACTATATGCTTGGGCAAAATTTTCCAGTAGACAAAAGAATTCACAGAAAGGACCTGAAAATTTATCTCAGTGTTTAAAGTCCCCACTAGAGCAGTCAGCTACTTAAATAAAGTAACCAGATGCATACCTTCCTGTACATCAGTGTCAGCACAATGACATCTTGCAAGTGTGTCTTTCCTAGAAATAATCACACTGCCAGGCTGTTGGCCTTGCCAACATCATGTGAATTAGAGATTGTACTTCTGGGAAAGGCAGTCACACTGGCTAGCCAACAGGTCAGATAGCCTAATACCCTTTATTGATGAGAACTAAGCTCTTCTGATGTGTATATGAACATAATTCATCTCAATTTATTTTGTGCATTCCAGACCATAAAAAATGCTAAATATTTGGGGCAACATTCACAACTCATTAAATCGGTCAAAAAAAAATTCTGAATCTTTGGACTTGTCCAACAGTCCTGAGGACAAGTGACCAGGAATGGCAGGAGGAAGGGGTTGACAGGACCTCCATGCACCTGGGGCAGGAGCACTGTGCAGCCCTGCCCTGGGCAGGCAAAGTACTGGCAGAGATGCTGGTGGGGCTGGAGGCAGCTCTGGAGAAGTAGGTCCTAGGCTCTTTCCAGCAGTGAGCTGCACGGGGCCAGAGATGTTGAAGACAAAGGAGAGCTTTTTTCCTCTTAAGAATGGCAGCTGAGTGGGGCCAGTGCCCAGGGAGATGGAGCCATCTTCCCCTTTGGAAGGTTTCCAGACCCCATGGGATCCTACACTGGGATCATCAATATGTGCTCTTCAGGATGTGTGCCAGCATGCTCAAGTAATTGATATTATCTCTCCAAAAAGAAAAGTGGATTAAGAAAACATGACTAACATTGCCATTATTCTGATTTTCTTTCTTTCTTGTATTTGGAAGAGCCAGATTTTTGGTGTAAAACTAATTTGTATGAATGTATTATACAGATGTCACTATTTACAAAACAGGCCCTCAGCAATTAAGTGTTAAATGCAGAATAAAGATTAACATCTTCATCTGGACACTGTCTCTCTATATTTTCGCAATTTCTAAAATTTTCCTTCACATACATTTTGAGCAATTCTCCAAGGACAACAGATTTTTGTCTAGCTAGCCTTAAGTATTATGGCATGTAGAAGTGATTTAAATCATACAATAATACAATAAGCCCATGACTACATGTTGACAGTGTTACTTTACTGACAGTAAATCAGACTTGACTGAAGCCTATTGAGAATTCTCTTTATTAAAGCAAAAGAGAATGTCTTCATGTGGTATCTGAGAAACTTTAATGTAGAAAGCTTGTTTGGAAGAGCTTGAGACAGGTAAGAGGAGGGTGTTTTTCAGAGAAATAAGGCTTGTAACTCTTTAAATAAGAAACTATAGTATTAAAAATAGCATTGTGCCCTCTTGACAGATTTTTCACTGGCGGTACTGTAAGAACCATGAGAGAAAGCCAGTCAGCAACACTCAGTGTGGGAAGAGTTGAGGACTTAGAGACTTCTCAAAACCTCCAGGATATGTGCCTGAAAAAAATCTCCTAATTCCTCAGGTTGTTGGTAAAGCTGTCATCTAAGCAGTGTCTTGGATCTGCCAGAGTTAGGAAGGTGGTGGACTCACCATCCCCGGAGTTATTTAAGAAACATGTAGATATGTGCTCCAGTGGCTTAGATTGTTGGGTTGGGCAATTTGTTTTGTGGGGTTCGGTTTTTTGGTGTTTTTTTGGTGTGCATGTAGTTGGACTCAATGATCTCAGAGGTCCTTTCCAGCCATGAAGATTCTGTGATTCTGTGAAAGGTTTTCTCATAATTTTAACAGTATGACTTCTGGTTCTTTGCAGAACTTCATTTGCACATTAACTATGTCTAAACTACACCATAGTGTAGTTTAGATCAGGGGAAAATAGGATAGTATACAGCTAGTGCACATTCTAAGAAATTGAAAGTTTGCTGTTGGTAGTACTAAGCTGAACAATAAAAAAAAAATCAAAATATTTAAGTTGTTTTTGGAATACTCTGTGAAAAATAAATTTTAGTATTCAACTATGCTTAACCTGTGGCTCTTCATACAGAGCCTTAGGTATATGTCATTCAGCATGGCTATGAAACACAGGAAAATTACCTAGGAAAGGGAGCAAATATAAAATTTCTGGTACATATATATGTATATATATATAAAAGTTTGCAAACATTTCTGGAGGACTTACAATAGGGATACACAGATGACAAAGGAGAAATATGAAACTAAATGACTGGAACCTTGAAAAAGGGCAGAAATATTAATGAGAAAGGACACCATCAGCACAGATGCTGCAGGAATAAATATCTGTGAAATAAAAGATTTGACAGCTCTCTACTGTTAAGAGTGACAGGAATAGAGAAGTAAGGGGATATGAGATACTGTGACTATTTTTCCTCCCATTTTTCAGCTCCAGAAGCTTCTTAAACTGTCTCTGCTTGGGGTGCAAGCCTTTTGCAGTCTTATCTATTCTTGCTATACCTAAACCATTTGTTTCTATCAATGGCATTAAAGAGCTTCTTATCAAGTTCCCTCAAAAACTATGTGGGTGCATATGGCAGTGTCTTTTATTTTGAAGACCTAGAGGACTTCAATAAAAAAATTAAAAGCTTTGCAGACCACATATACAGGTACTCTCTGGAGAAAGAAGTTTATGAGGTACCCTTTTAAAAGCCTAAATAAATTATGTTCTTCTTCAGACATACGAGTACCCTAAAGTGATGAAAAAGAATTATCCAGAAAATATAATGCTCATTTTAAGTGTCCATATGGGAAACTTTATTTAAATCATATTATATATGCACTCTGGTCAGTTTAGAAAAGCAGCTCCCACTCTGATAGTCTCATTTTCTGGCAGCTTGACTACTTGTAGGTTTTTAAGTGGCAAGATTTTGAAAAAGATTGTGCACTAAGTACTGTAGCCATATCAACAGCAAATCAGTTCATAGACTCTGCAGTGCCCACTGAGAAAATGTTCCATTTCACAAATCTGTATCCTCCAAAAATGGTTCACTAGTTCATTGGTATCACCCATTCCATTCCTTCCCTTCTGTACTTCCTGCACAGAGCTGCTATGAATTGAACACGTTTATCTTCAGAGGAAACAGACCAATGAATATCAGTCTATTGTTATTTATGATTTATGATATAATTTGAGAGGAAATAGTGCAGAAAACTGTACTTGCACTTTAGCCATGTAAAGTCTGCCTTAAAATCAGAATTGGGACATTTTTCTTCTGTGTTAGACCCCCTGTGACAAGGATGATAGCAGAGTTTTAAAGGCTATTTCTAAACCACTGCACACACTGAAGTCCTGTTCTGCAAGGTACTCGGCATCCTTAGTTTCCTTCAATAAATCCAGGATTTATGGAGAACATGTTTATTCCAGATAAATTATTGCTTTTACCAGGTTTAAAATATTTTAAAGCAAAATAAAGGCACAAAAATAAGTAGATTCTGCTTTTAATTTCCCAACATTTATTTTCTTGTGCTGTAAATGTTCTACTAATTTTTCCCTCAGAATTGTCATTGAATAGTCCTACTTGACTTTATTGTGTGTATGCATAAGGAGAACACAAGTACTGGAAGAGAGCAGAACATAATGGATATGTTTCTGAACTTTCCTTGACTAAAATGCTGCTGGCTCTAGCCTGTGCTTAAAGAGGTTATTCAATCAATTCAGCACTCTAAGGGCTCCTGAGTGTGAGAAGCTCTGCCTTATATCATTTGACGCTGCAGAGATTCATCCCCCATTCTAATTGTGTGTGCGTGTAAGAAACAAACTGGAAAACCTTAAGAGAAATGCTGCATTTAACTTTCATCAGTGCCTGAACCATGTGCTTGTCTGTTTAGGAGACCAACAGAGCTTTTAGAAATTTTGTGCATGTATGCAAAGGCATGCAAACACACACATGTTTTAATTACAGTTCTGAAACACGGCTTCTCATATCCAAACCTTTTCTCCCTCTGACTCTTTCTTTACTAACTCCTGTAATACGTGCAGGAGTAACATAATTCTGTACTAGTCTAGAGGAGTCAAAAAGGAGAGGTGTACTACTGGACCTAAGTCTGACAAAATAAGAGGGACTGGTGGAGGACATTAAGGTTGGGGTCAGCCTTGACCGCAGTGTTCATGAAAAGACAGATTTCAAGATCACAGGGAATATGCGAAAAACAAGTAGCTTTGAATCCTTGGATTTCAGGAAGTCTAATTTTGGTCTCTTCAATAAACTAATATAAACTAATAAACCTTAATAAACATGGGAAATCCCGCGAGTTAGGGTTCTGAAAGGTATTTGAGTTCAAAAGAGCTGGACAATATTGAAATACTCTTTCTCCAAACTCAGGATTGGTACATCCCCAAGAGCAAAAAATCAGGCAAGGGCAGCAGGAGACCTGTGTGGCCGAGAAGGGAGCTTCTGAAAAAGCTCAAGTGGAAGAAGGAAATTTACAGTATATGGAAGAAGGGATTGATCTCTTACTAAGATTAAAAGAATGCTGTTATAGTACAAAGGAATGAAATGAGGAAAGCCAAGGCCTCCTTAGAATTAAAATTGGCAAGGGATGTCAAAGTCAACAAGAAGGGGTTTTTTCCAAGTATATTGGACGCAGAAGGAAAAGGAGAGAAAATGTTGGCCCGTTGTTGAATGAAACGGGTGTCATGGTGGCAGTTAATGCAGAGAAAGTGGAACTGCTGAATTCCTTCTTTACTTCAGTCTCTACTGCTCAGACCAGTCCTCAGGAGTCCCAGTCTTTGGAGGTAACAGGAAAAGTCTGGGTGAAGAAAGAATTCCCCTTGGTTGATGAAGACCAAGCTAGGGAACGGTTAAGTACACTGGATATCTGCAAGTCCATGGGTCCTGATGGGATGCACCCATGAGTGCTGAGGGAGCTAGCAAAAGTCATTGTTGGACCACTCTCTATCTTTGGAAGGTCCTGGAGAAGAGACAAGATACCCAAGGACTGAAGGAAAGCCAGTGTCACTCCAATCTTCAAAAAGGACAAGAAGGAGAAAACAGAAAACTACAAGCTGGTCAGCCACACCTTCATCCCGTGAAAGATGATAGAACAATTCATTCTGTGTGTCATCTCAAAGCATCTAGAGGAAAGTATCAGAAGTAATACACATGGATTCACAAAGGGGAAACCATGTCTGACTAACAAAATCGTCTTCTAAGATGGCATGACTGGTTGGATGGATAAGGGGAGGGTGGTTGACGTTGTCTACCTCTACTTCAGCAAGGTTTTTGACACTGTCTCCCACAGTATCCTTATAGGTAAGTTTCGGAAGCATGTGGGTTAGAAGAATAGGCATTGAGGTGGGTTGAAAAATGACTGAAAGACATGTTCACCAATGACCCAGATGAAGAGACCATGTACCTTCAGCAAGTTTGCTGATAACAAAAAACTGGGATGAGCAGCTGACACACCAGAAGGCTGTGCTGCCATCCAGCAAGACCTGGACAGGCTGGAGAGCTGGGCAGAGAGGAACGTGATGAAGTTCAACAAGGGCAAGTGTAAGGCGCTGCTCCCGGGGAGGAATAACTCCCTGCAT
>VZRU01001340.1:1993-18609 GCA_013398155.1 Pedionomus torquatus | reverse complement strand
CACCACACACCATCTTTGCTGTCCTGAGAGATTACCCTAATAGATGGAGCCTGAAGTCATGGATTAAATGAACTCAGCAGATGTTTTAGAGTGATAACCCATGGAGTAAGGACATTACATGCGTAGGGATATATGTACACTTATATATATATATAAGAAAAGTGATAACCTTTAGTTGGGAACTGTAGGATCTGGGCATGGCACAGATGGTATGGAATAAGGGGTGGATTCTGTCCTGGTTTCTGGGAGGGACAGGGTTAATTCTCCCCTGGCTCTAGCAGGGGCCCAGGTATCCCACCCCACCTGAGCGATGCCCAGGAGGTAGCTGGGAGCTGGCTGGGAAGGGGAGGGGTTACCGGAAGTGCAGACGTGTCCGTGGCTGCGGTCGGACGGGCGGTGGTCAGTATCATAATCGCATTTGTATCCGTCTGCATCCGTGTTCCTGTTACTGTTTTCCCTTGTTCTGCTTTGCTGTCCTGTTAAACAGTTTTTGTCCCAACCCACCAGTGCTGCCTTTTTCTTTTACTTGCTCTAACGTCGCCATAAGGTGTTAGCCAGCCGGGCTGCCACGTGGTTCTTTGTTGCCGTCTGAGGCTAAACCACGACAGTGACAAGTGATGCTCCTCAGGGATCAGTACTGACTGGAACCAGTGCTATTTACCATCTTTGTTGGAGACATGGGCAGTGGGATAGAAGGAACCCTCAGCAAATTGGCCGATGACTCCAAGCTCAGTGGTGCTGGAGGGAAGAGATGCCATCCAGAGGGACCTGGGCAGGCTTGAAATGTATCGTAGTGTGAATCCTAGTGCAAATGCAGCATTCCTTGAAGTTTTCAAGGGCAAACCTTGAAACCTGGTTTAGTGGGAGTTGTTGTAACTAAATGTAGAGGGTTGAAACTAGATCTTTTAGGTCCATTCGAACCTAAGCCATCCCATAAATCCATGATTCTATGATAATGAGTAAGATTCCTGTTCTCAGGAATAGGAACCACATAATTGTATGGAGAATCAGACTGACAAGATTTACTATTTTTAATAAATAAACTCTTTGAAAAGGGGATAATTCTCAAAGACTAAACCCCAGTGTGTTTACCTATTTGTTTATTCATTTATTTGTTCCTGACCTCTTGAAAGTTCTAAAACTGTTTTGTATTTTCTTTTTGAATGGTAGCTGTTTGGATTAGTTTGAAGAATAAGGCAACTAAAAACTTGAAAAATGTTTAAATTAAATGTTTTATATAAGTCTCTTTTAGAATCAACGTCCAGGTTATTTAAGGGTGTTAATATTTTTTTATCTTTTTTTTTCTTTTTTTTTGTGTGTGTTTGTGTGTGTGTGAGACAGTATTCTCATTTTGCAAGGTATATATAAATAAAACCTAATCAATCAGTGTGGTGACAAGCTCTAGAACCCTCAGCAAGGCCAAACACAGTTTGTCCTGTGATTCAAAAACCTATCTGTCATACAAATAACTGTGTGCTTAAAGGTAACTACAGTGGTTATGTGTTTCTGAAGAGTGCTATGAACATTTGAACACAAATTCAGTGGTATAGCATAGTTAACATGAAATGTACTGATTATTAAAACAGGGAAACTTACTCCATCTTACGTTACTGTGAAACAAGGAATGAATTAGGTATACATGCAATCTATTGATCGCCTTATTGAAGCTATTGGAAGAAATTTGGACCTGGCTCCTGGAGCAAGAGAATCAATACTGATGTCACTTGCTATAGAAAATGCTAACCTGACTTGTAAGCGTATTTTACAGGCCCTGCCAAAATCTGCAGGATTGCAAAACATGATGCGTGCTCGAAAGTAGGGACGATGGAAGAAAAGGCTGGGTATCTTGCCAATGCATTTGCTGCCACTGTTAAGCCGTTAATTGGTCAAGGGAAAGGAGACAGAGGACTCTCTCAAAGTATTCAGTGTTACAATTGCGGTAAGGCTGGGCATACACAATGACAACGTCGACAAACCAGACAAGATACATCAAAGGGGTCTAACACCAGTCAAACACATAATACCAATCATCCTGCAAAATGTAATTGATGTGACAAATTTGGCCACCAGAGTGCAAATTGTTTTTCTCGATTTAAGAAAGATGGAACACCATTGGAAAACTCCAAACAGAGCGCAAACACAGCACCCCATGCAATGACAGCAAACCAGAGTGTTTGGACCACATCTCCGCAGCCACTCAAGGAAGTGCCAGAGTGAACATGGCAACAGCAATAGACTATACTCTTTCTGATACCACAGTGCCATTGTGTCCCCTCTGTTCTCCAAGGTCCTTTAGGTCATAACCTCTGTGCATTACTGCTTGGTTGATCAGCCACATCTCAAAAAGCAATTTTTGTAATGCCTGGAGTTATTGATGCTGATTATACAGGCACTATTGGAATCATGGTACAAACATGTTTCCCACCCATAAACATTCCTAAAGGGTCAAGGATCACGCAGTTAGTACCCTTTGAGGCAAAGGTGCCTTGTACCCATTCTAAATTTCAAGGAAATCAGGGATGGGGATCTACTGGAATGCCTCAGATTAATTTTGCTATGGACATTTTGAAAAGTAAGCCAGAGGTTGTGGTGACTCTAAACGGACCTGGGGGAGAAACCGTGTCTTTGTCTGTACTGATTGATACTGGTGCTGAAGTTACCATTATCCCTTATGAGAATTAACCCTAACCCTCCCAGAAACCATTATCCACCCGTTATTCCATACCATCTGTGCCATGCCCAGATCTTACAGTTTCCAATTAAAGGCTATTGCTGTTCCACTTTCTCTCTCTCTCTCTCTCTCTCTTAATCTATCTTTATAAAAGTACATGTATATCTATACAGATAAAATGTCCTTAGTCCATGGGTTAAGATCTCTCGCTTTCTTTCTCTCTATCTATCTATTAATCTATGTATATAAAAGTACATATATATCCATACAGATATCATGTCCTTAGTCCATGGATTATCACTCTAAAATGCCCTAATAAATGGAGCCCAAAGTCATGGCTGCTGTTCATTTAATCCATGACTTTGGGCTCCATTTATTAGTGCAGTCTCTCAGGACAGGAAAGATGGTGTGCTGTATTGGACTGTTGCATGCTGTATTTTTGGGGGCTTGCAGCAAATGCATCTGGTACAGTTTGTGTCAATCTCAATGAAGTTGCTGGGCACCAGTTACTGAAGTCAGTTCTGATCCCTTCACTGCTGCACTTCATTCAATTTTTCATCAGACTTCATCTCCATTGAAATGTCACCCACTAGTTTGGGTGATTCTTATGCCCAAATTGAATTGGTGAAATCAATAGAAGTTATCAAAATGAGAATGTACCGTGGCAGGGTTATTTCAGCAATTATGATCATACCATTTCATTCATTGGCTACTCTTGCCCAGCATCAGATCCCCATGAGGTACGCATCGCACTTCCCCATCCTTCTGCATCACCCACCACGTGCACCCAGGTCCTTGAGCAAAAGCAATCCCATGGGTGGGTCTGCCTTTGCCCGAGGCAGGGCTGACCCATACGGTCTTCCCTAACATACTCTTCATGTGTACCACAGGGACTCTATCACCTTCCACTGTACGTGGAAGTTTTGACTGAGCAGGGCCAGCTCGGTTGGTGGATCCCCTGGTGTTAACTAGCCAGGTAGCTTTGCTAAATGCGTATCCCAATGCTTCAAAGTCCCACCACCCATCGCTCTCAGTGTAGTTTTTAGCAGCCCATTGTACCGTTCCATCTTCCCAGAAGCTGGTGCGTGGTAGGGAATGTGATAAACCCATTCAAATGAAGTTCCACCAAGCCAAGTGCAGGGTCCTGCACCTAGGATGTGGCAGTTCGAGGCACAGATAGAGAGTGGACAGGGATTGTCTGAAGAGCAGCCCTGAAGCAAAACACTGGGGAGTGCTCATGGATGAGAAGCTCAACATGAGCCAGCAGTGCGCACTGGCAGCCCAAGAAGCCAGCTGTATCCTGGGCTGCTTTAAAAGAAATTTGACCTCCATGTCATTGGAGGTGATTCTCTCCCTCTACTCTGCCTTTGTGAGACCCCACCTGAAGTACTGTGTCCAGATCTGGAGTCCTCAACATAGAAAGGACATGGACTTGTTGGAATGGGTCCAGCGGAGGGCCACGAAGATGATTAGAGGGATGGAGCACCTTTTCTGTGAAGATGAGCTGAGCGAGCTGTTCAGCTTTTGAGACTTTTGAGTAGCTTCAGACAAGCTCTAGTCTGGTCCCAAGGACTGCACTTCCTTTAGTAGCTGGAGCTCGTGGTTGGCGTTTTGTATTATTCCTACTGGTTTAGTTTAATCCAGTTTGAATGCTGTGAGACTGCTCCATGATGGAAAGAAAGTGCAGTAAGTGATGACTTATCAGAAGATTTGCTTCAGAAAAGCAGTCCTGATCCGAACTAAAACTTTATTTGGGTACATTTGCAAGTGTGACAAAATGAATTCAGTGAATCATCATTTAATAATTTATGAATTAGGTTAATGGAGCTGTACATGCTGATTATATAATGTACTACTCATCAATGTACTGTCTTTGCTTAAGACATGAAACGATATGAAGAAGTAAGTGATTTGCCAGGATTTTGGTTGTAGTAGTGCAGTTCTGCTCCATTTGAAGTTAACATGATCCCATCAAGGTCTGACAGATTAATGCTCCAGTTCTGTAACAGGGCTCAGCATACTTAAATATCTGTGAAGCCCCTGTGCAGTGTCCTTTGCAAGACTGGAGTGTATGGGGAGACATTTAATGTTATTTCTTATCATCTATAGATTTTCTTCTTTTCCAGTAAGAGCAGCAGTACAGGTGTTACTCATATTTTGACTTAAGCAGTAATTTGAGTGTAAATATTATTTACTGTAAGAATAGAACTAGACAAATTGCCATGAAAAATGATTCATCTAGTAATGATTCAGAAGACAGCCTTCTTCTTCAGATTTATGGATGCATGTATGTTGAAATGTTTCAAAAATAAGAAAAAGGTTGCTTAGCCCTGCAAGTCACAACACGAGACATCACAAGTACTAAGATTAAAGCAGATCATTATNTTTTTTTTTTTTTTTTTTTTTTTTTGAGGCATAGGCTTACTTCTTTAATATTAAATGCATGCTAAAATGAACTGAAAAGAACTGTAAAGCAAAATTGATGACAATTTAGCAGACAGTAAATTGTCATAAAGGCTCTGACTCAGTTGAAATGTGGCTGCCTGCAGGTTGAGACTTATCCAGCACTTCATATTTCACTTTTCCTTATGAAGGTCAGTAGGGATTCAATAATTTTCTGTATATGTGCATAACTTAGGTTGGAAGAGACTGTTGGACATCATCTAGTCCAAAATCCTGTTCAAAGAAAGGCTTATGTAAAGCTATTTCAGCTTGCTCAGTGTCTTGTCTGGTTGAATTTTGAAAATATGCAAGGATGAAGCTTCCACATCTCTTGAGCTTGATCACTGTCACAATGAAAATATTTTTCTTTATCATAATTTCTTGCTGCAACAACTTCAGTTGTGTCTTACTTTTTCTGATCACTTTTGAGTACCGTCTAGCTATCTTCTTTCAGCTTCATCTTAAGTTACAAAAAACAGCAATTAGATACTTCTTTTGCCCTCTCCTTAAGACCAAGAAAATCCAGTCCTTTCAGACTCTCCTCATAGAGCATGTCTACAGGTCCTGACCATCTCATTGAACTTGCTTGAGTTTTTCCGGGAGCTTTTTGTGCTTGAGAGGCCCAAACTAGTCATTGCATTCAGATAAGATTTGGTGCTGAATAAAAGGGATTAATGAGTTTCCTTCATCCGATGGTTACACTCTTGTTGCGCATAGCCATCATTGCAGCAATGATGCACTGCTTACTTATGTCCACAGAAGTGTCCATCAGGATAATAAGGTCATTTTCTGCAAAGTTCCTTTCTAGCCAGTCATTCTTCTGCTGATACTGTTACTGGGGTGTTTCTGTTTTAGGTTCAAGTCATTGTATATATCTGTGTTGAACTTCGTTGATTTCCTTTTGCCTCAGTACTAAAATCCTGTCCCCTGGATAGCAGCCTTACACTCCAGGATATGAAATGCCTCTTCAAATTTGGTATCATGTGCAAACTTTCTGAGAAGGATTCTTTCTCATTTTCTGTATTACTGATGAAGATGTTAAACATTAGCAGCCCAAATAGCAGGCCGTGAGGGATGCCACTTATGACAGCTGCCAGTTCCTCTTTGAACATTAATTACTATCCTTTCAGATGAACAATCTAGTCTATTTTTCACCTGCTTTACAGTCCCCCAGCCTAGTTTGTATCTCAATTTGGGTAGAAGGATACTTGTAGGGAGATTGTTTTAAAATCCATGGTTGATTTCCTAGTAAATGCTATTTTCTGCACGTCATCCATGGACCAAATAATTTCATTACAGAAAGTAATTAGGTTTGACAGGGAAAAATTGTCTTTGGTAAATACTCAACACTATTTTCCTCCATTTATTACCTGTGGGCCCATAAGAAACTATATGATTCATCTGAGAATTACTAATTAAAATGCTTTGTAAACAGGACATCAGAGCAGATTATCATAACTGTGGTTCTTCTTGGCCTTAAATTCCATCAGCCTGTGTGACAGTGTGCTCTCCCTGTTTGTCTCCCTCTTCCCCCCTGCTCCTCCTCCTAGCCCCCAGGCTCCTGCTTGGGCCATGGCCACCAGTGGGGGGATTGTGAGAAGTTACACCTGGACTTCGGGGAATGCCTGGCAGCACAGTCCTGGAACTGTCTGGAGTGGAGACCTAGATATCTTATTATGACTATAGACCAATTATCATACTCTATAAATAGTGGACAGCCTAAGAGCTCTCTTGATCTCTCTTGTATGGCAGCAAGCTGCACATCAGGATCTTTCCTTGGGCAGGGATGCCTCTCAAAGTTACTCGTCAAGGTTGAGAGATTTCTTGCCACAACAGATTCTCAGGAAGTGACTAATAGTAAGCTAAAACTTTGAAATTTTAGCTAAGTAGTAGAAAGGATTGATTGCACATATATAATCCTTTAGACATAAACTGTTGACCAAATCTGGGACAAGGATTTGATCCAGCTGCACCTAGACTCCTCTCTGAGAAAAAGTTTAAAAAAAAATGGTGTCCTTTCTGAACCTTGTGACTTAAGGGAAGGGTCTCCCTGACAGATTGTCTGACCCTGTCCTCTGTGCAGTAAATGACCAAGTGTACCTTGGCATAGAATCTCATAAAATACTTTTGCATTGACTACTAATTTTGTTAAATCTCTCTTTCACCTTAATAAATATTTCACTACTTCTCTCTTATGAATGAAGTCAATCACTGTGCCCATGACAGCCTGGTATAAACTTATTAGACATGTTCTTGTTGATTTCAGTCAATTTTGAATTAATCTTAAAATGCAGTGGTCTTGAATTTTAGAAGTTGTAACAGTTAGTATAGAAAGCATAGTAGTCAGTATTTCATACAATCATAGAATGGTTAGAGTTGGAAGGAACCTTAAAGATCATCAAGTTCCAACCCCTCTGCCATGAGCAAGGACAGCTCTCACCAAAGCAGGTTGCTCAAAGCTTCATCCAGCCTGACCTTAAACACTTCAAGGGATGGAAAACTTATATGTGAAACATAATTTCAGGAGTAATTCTTTATTCACCAACAGTTTTAATAAAGTACTTTGCAGTACTTCCAGTGACATGAGTGATGTCAAAAAAACAAAGAAAGGCACTGTTCTGCAAGATGAGCGAAGACCAATGAAATAATGATTAGAGCAAAAGTAAAAATTGTTGTCTTATCTCTGGTCTCCCTGAACAAAACTTCTTCAAAAATTAAATTCAGATAAATTCTCATTAATATTTTTCTCAGATGTGGAAACTTAAGTTAATAAAGTTGCTTATCTCTCAGACATTGCTTTTTAGATGGAAAACTGAAGCAATTTTTTGCTAAGATATTGTTTCAGGCTTGTTTTTAATTTCCCACCTTTCTTGTAATAGTTTGAAAACCTGCATTTGAAAAAAAAGGCAGATCTAGGTTTCTAGCAGAAAAAATATTTATGCTCTAAGCTAAATATTTTGGATAAGCCCAAAATATTTTATTTTAAAATTATTATATAGTGCCTCATAGGCTTCATGCTGCAAGTTTTATTGTAAGGCTCAGCTCAGTGCCACAGAGTTGGAGACTGTTGATGTATTCCTCCCAGATAAGAAACCAGAAAGTCTTGTCTTTATGTCATCTTGTCTTTATGTCATGCTAGTAACAAAACAGTAAATAGAACTTTAATGTTAAAAAAAAAAAATCATGTTTGCAACAATGGATGACAGGTGATGTGTTAAACAGCTCAAAGTATTAGTTAAACCTGTAAAACATGTAATCTGCCTCTGGGCAAAGATAAAGATGTCATATAGTAATTACTGCATTAGGGATCTAAATAGAATCAAAAGGAAACATGCCAAGAGTGCGTGGGTAGGAAAAATACTCTTCCTCCAATTTGTCCCTTGCTAGAAAAATATTCAATATGTAATTTTTACCATTTTGTCATTTACACCTTTGTTGAAAGAATATTAGACTTGCAATGCATGTATTTATGATAAGTGCTTTCTGAAAAGCAAGATTAGTTTCTCTGGAAAGCAAAGGTGTCCTTTCAGTGTTTTCGCACTCTATAATGGTAGATGCTATTTTTTAAATCTCAAAAACTTGTGTGTTAGGAAAGATGTTCCTAGAGCTTCTAGTGACATCTATGAATTTCATTAACCTGCAGCCCTTCATTGATGTGGGCATACACTGGCAATCACTTTTAAAATATTTTTCTTTGCACAAGTTCCATTTAAGGTTCATTAGTAATTCAACAATGGAATTCTTGTCAGAAGGGTCTGCTTCATACTTCAAGTATGCTAACTATAGGGTCTGTGACTTGAGACTGGACTACACAGGTAAATTGTAATGTCTGTGTTAAACTTTGTTGATATGGAAAAGACAGGTGGAAAAGATTGGAGAAAAAATTCTTGGATGTGTATGAAATACTGTATTGTTGTTCTAGATCAAGTTTAGAAGAGAAAAATGTTTAAGAGACAAATCCAAATCAAGTCCAGATGGGATAAATGTGAATTTTACTCTGACATTAAGTACATTTTGGGCTATTAGGGAAAGTTGTCATCTATAATAATGGTGTGTCTTCTGTTTTTCCTAGTATTAAAACCAAATTTTCATTTGTTTGCCTTTCCTTCCCCATATTTGACTTCCCAGAACGATCTCACCGTGGGTGTTCTCACCAACTCAAAGCAGCTATTAATGGGGAAAGGAAAGATATGTTATCACCGTTGCAAATACTCTGATTTGTGGATATCTATTTCAACTTTTACTTTAAATTATGAGCTGTTCTGAGCAGTTCCTGGGCAATCCCACAAAAATATGTTTGCTGACCATTTTGTTGACCAAAAAAAACCCATTGAAAATTGTATGTGTTTTATTATAAACTTTCCAATATAATTATTTACTTTTTTTTTTTTTTCTGTATCTGGATAGAGGTTTCACTAACAGTGTTTCAAGTAGAGATATCTTTAATGATTGTTTAGTTCTTCTCCATTATCGTTGAAAAGCAACATATGGGAATGATTTAAAAGAGATTTTTTAAATTAAAAGGTTGCATCTCCAAAGAATTATATATATTTAGTCACTGTGGGAGTCAGATCCTTAACAGATGTAAATGAGAATTAAAATGTTGAATTGAATGAAACACTGTATATTTACACTAAGAATGTCTTTCTACTTTCTGCAGACCCTAAATAATTCATAAATAATCAAATTAAGCTACTTAATTTACAGAATACAGTCTCTCTATTAAATTCCCCATGATCTTAAGTACTATATCCATTGCAGTAAATACTTTCTATTTTAATTATTCTGTTACTTTTTATAACCTACCAAACTCTACTCCTAAAAAGACATTTCTGAATATATCTCCTCAAATGCCATTGATTTTGTCAACAGAACTAATGAGCAGATTTCTTCTTGTCTCATCATTGTTCTAGTTTTTTATTTATAGAAAAATATACATATCTATGACAATGTTTTGCTTTTCTAGTTCACAGTATATTTAATTAAAGAGGTAAATTTTAATTCTGATTCCAAACATTCTGAAATACCAATGCGTATTTCAGGATTTTATGCTCTTTTCATTTTGAAAAAATAATCTTACAACAGTATAGTTTTTTCCCATGTGAAAATTTGTGTGCATATACAAACTGAAGGGGATTTGCATCATGAAATAACTGTTGCTTCTCATATCCATTATGTACTTAATTTTAATTGAGCCTTAGTTGCACCATATAGGACTGCTGTAAGTATCTTTCAGACTATTTGTGTGAAAAAATATTCTCTCCAGAACTGTAAAAGGAGAAAAAGAAGTTGCAGAATTTGAGTCTGACCTTTTGCAAGTACTGCAAGTACAGGTTGTGAAAAAACTAGAGGAAATCTGAGCTAGCAGGTATGCTAAACTGCACTAAAAATAAAAGCAAAATACTTGCAAGTGTTGTTAACAAATATTGAAATGTTTAACTTACAGAGGATTGCTTATCAATAGTAAGACAAACCACCCACAGCATCTTAACTTGAAGAAACTTAGAACCTGTTGAAATCTTGCTTTCTGTTTAATGCTATCAAGAAGCCAACTTGAAAAGCAATTTATTTCCTACGGCAACTCTACTGCATTTTAACTTCGTGTCACACTTCATTGTGGTGTGGGAGTCAGCAACCGTTGTGCTGATGGAAAACAAGTTGCTGAGAGAATTCAGATTGTAAGATTAATACTGTTTTATCCCTTTGTAACCATTCTGCAGCCTTTGACATTTGACTTCAAAGAAAAACTGACCGATAGCTTAATATTTGCATTGCTAAAAAAATTTGTTTACATTAAATGAACTCACTTTTGAATTTCCTTTGAGAATAAATAGATAATTTTACAAATTTACCCTCAAGCTATGGCTGTACATTTTGAATCAATAGAATTATCAGAACATATAAATATTTATTTCAGAACTATCCTATTGACCTTAGAAAAAAAAGTAGTCTGCAGTTCTCTTTGAAATATATACCTACATGACAGAGATATCCAACTGCTATTATGTCATTTATTGAATGCTGTAGAAATGTTAGCAAACAAGAATGTCTTTTTTCAAGTAACAGGAGACACAGGCCAAAATTTCCATGAAAATTAAAGAAAGTTCTTTTCTGAGAGCCAAAATCTTTCACTTATGAGGATTTTTTAGTGACATTACACCTTGTTGACATATGGGGCTGGTAGAGAAAATAGGGCAAGAAAGCAAAAGCATGTGTATTTTATTTGTACTTTATTGAAGAAGTTATTTTTGTACTACTTTGTTCTATTTTTTTCAGAAAGTGGGTTGGGACAAATTCTGATTACTGAGTTGATCTAGTATTCCTATCTTTTTAAGGTTTGTCTATCACAAAATTTGAAGGAAAAAAAAGGAGGTCTGTATATTTAAGCATGTATGCTATCTTAAAAAAATACACATTCTAATAGTTCTGATGCTATTTCCATAACTTTTAGAGTGGTTATTTCCATAACTTTTAGAGTCGTTACCTTATTAGAGTTTTGCATTAGAGTTTTGCAGTCTTTTTTAGTCAGATTCTTTTATGTCGTTCATGATATTTTTTTTTCACATTTATTGTACTTAGGTGTGTAGACCAGCAGCCAAGGAGAGGACACTTAAAGCACGACTGCTAAGGATGTATTTTAAAACTTTAAAAATTTCCCATTACTGTGTTACATTCCTAAGGGAGGTGGGGAGAAAACAAAAATTAAATACCACACACCTTTAACTTTGTTCAATAGTCAAGATTCAACAGTTTAAAATATTTGTTTCAGGGACTGGGTTATTTTAATTAAGTTTATAATTATGGTCAAGAGCCCTTTACATATTTTGCAATAAAAACAATTAACTAACAGGTGCATCTAACAGGGAATGTTCAAGGAATTTATCTCTAGATGCTGCAACCTTCTGTACATAAAGTTTCATTTTTATTTTTCTCTTTGCTGTATTTTGCTGAACAGCATAAGCAATTTTAAATATCTTGTTTTAGCCTTGCACTTTCATAGCATAAATGGTAACAAAGTATAATCATTGTGGTGATAAGTATAGTACATTAATCTTGTAATGTTGTTTGCTGTAGATCCTAGTACATTTTAGAATTATAGAATCCTAGAATCATTCAGGCTGGAAAATACCCTTGGGATCACTGAGTCCAACCATCAACTCCACTCTACAAAGGTTCTCCCCTACACCATATCCCCCAACATCACATCTAAACAACTCTTAAATACATTCAGGGATGGTGACTCAACCACCTCCCTGGGCAGCCTATTCCAGTGTCTGACCACGCTTTCTGTGAAAAATTCCTTCCTAATGTTCAGCCTAAACCTACGCTGTTTCAGCTTGAAGCCATTCCCTCTCATTTTATTGGTAATCACCTGTGAGAAGAGACCAGCACCAACCTCTCTACAATGTCTTTTCAAGTAGTTGTAGACAGGGATGAGGTCTCCCCTCAGCCTCCTCTTCCTCAGACTAAACAATCCCAGCTCCTTTAATCGCTCTTTGCAAGATCTATTCTCCAGGCCCTTTACCAGCTTAGTTCCTCTCCTCTGCACTCACACCAGCAACTCGATATCTCTCGTGTTGATGTGCCCAGAACTGAACACAATACTCAAGGTGTGGCCTCACCAGTGCTGAGTACAGGGGGACAATCATTTCCCTACTTCTGCTAGTCACACTATTTCTTATGCAAGCCAGGATGCCATTGCTGGGCACACTGGCATACCTGGGCACACTGCTGGCTCATGTTCAGCCGCTTGTCAATCAGAACTCCCAGGTCCTTTTCTGACAGGCAGCTCTCCAGCCACACTTCCTGTACACACATCTCCTCTAGCAATGCATGGTGTTGTGGCCCAAGTGCAGGACTTTGCACTTGGCCTTGTTGAAGCTCATACCGTTGACATTGGCCCATTGATCCAGTCTATCCAAGTCCCTCTACAGAGCTTCCCTGCCATCATGCAAATCAACACTCCCACCTAACTTGGTGTCATCTGCAAACTTGCTGATGGTACACTCTATATCCTTGTTGAGATCATCAATGAAGACACTAAGCAGAAACGGTCCCAATACTGAGCCCTGAGGAAAACCACTTGTGATCAGCCACCAGATGGATTTAACTCTACTGAGCACTACTCTTTAAGACCGTCCAGCCAGCCAGTGCTTCATCCAGCAAGTAAAAATTAAGATTTCCATTTTTGGTGTTTCTAGAGCATATACACTGTAATGCAAGTAAACTGCCAGGGGAATGGAAGTCTGGAATAAGTTAGCTGAACTGAATATATATTACACAGCCTTCATACATGATGTCCTGGTTTTCTGGGAGGGACAGGGTTAATTCTCCCCCGGCTCTAGCAGGGCCCAGCTATCCCACCCCACTGAGCCGTGCCCAGGGGTCGCTGGGAGCTGGCTGGGAAGGGGAGGGGTTACCGGAAGTGCGGGGTCGGCGACGGGCTGCGGTTGGACTTGTGGCGGTCGGTATCGTACTCGCGTTTGTATCCTTCTCCATCCGAGTTACTGTTACTGTTTTTCCCCGTTCTACCTTGTTGTCCTGTTAAACAGTTTTTGCCCCAACCCACAAGTGCTGCCTTTTTCTTCCAACTGCTCTAACGCCGCCACAAGGCGTTAGCCAACCAGGCTGCCATGTGGTTCTTTGTTGCCGTCCAAGGCTAAACCACGACAGTACTTTCTGGCGCCCAACGTGGGGTATTCGGAGGGCCATTCCCAAACAAGCTGTTTTGCTGCAGTTTAGCTTTTGGATTTCTAAACAGCACTTTGTATCATCTTAGGGGTAGTCTAATTCATTAAAAGTTCTCCTTGGTTTCTTCATTGGCCTTCAGTAGTATACTATCATAATCAGGAGCAGATTAGTAGATCAATATCCTATTCTTAACTCTTTTGAAGCACTCAGATGGCAAACAATTTTCCTGGTACTCTAGGTAGGGGATATGGTGTATCCTGAGATCATTGGCCAAGTGATAGCTCAAGTCACTAGAACTCCTATCCATAGCTGTGTGAAACTGGAGAATTGAAAACAAATGAAACTGTCTTATAGACAGTGAAATTTACAGAAATTTATACATAATAATTATAACACTGATTTAAAACCAATTACAAAATCAAGGAAACAAACACTCAGGATATTTTGGACTAGGTGGATATGATCCACAGACTATGGCACTATGTCAGTATATATTGTAGGATAGGTAATATGGTGAATCAGGTGTGTAACGAGCAGTCTGATCTTCACACTAAATATGGGAGATTGGTCCAGACAAAAAGAATTTTTTCTAGACTAAAATTATTGCTATGTATGGTTTGGGTTAGGTTTTATTTTTTTTTTTTTAATTATTATTCTTTTTAGGTTTTATTCTTCTCTTTTATTCTTCTTAATTGTAATTTTCTTTGTGAATGCTAGATGAAGCCCTGATGTTTCCACTCAATAGGAAGAAGTGAACTCAATGAGCTGTACTGGGTTGTGTATTCTGAAGTCCCAACTTCTGCTAAGTCAAAACAAGTAGAAGGGATTTTTTTTTGGTGGTCTGCTCTTGTGTTTCACAGGCAAATCCCTCTAAAGATGACGGTGTTCCCAGTCAGGGTAACTGAAAAACTATAGTAAAAAGGGCCTTAAGCTTCTTTCAGTTTTCACATTGTCCTTTAAAATACATTTCCTTGCCCTGTTTTTGCTTGTTTTATAAAAAAGTTTTTCAAATATGTAATTATCTTCCATAATCTGGTCTTCAAAATGAGCTTTAAATGTCTGTTCTGAAAAAGCATCTGTGTAGTTTGCTGCATCTTGTATCTCCAAAGCTGATCTGATTTTAGTGATGGAAAACAACTGAAAAGTTGAATGTTCTTTTCTCTGATTTTCTCTTCTTCTGCATTTCCTCATTAAGATCAAAGAGAAAAACAGATGTGAAAAATATAAAGGGACAGTAATGGGGAGCCAGAGGCAGAACAGACACTGTAGTCCCACGAGTGGTGAGGAAAATGAATCGAAGTGATGAGGCTTTTGGAAATGACTGTTGGTTGGGTATTTTCATTAATAAATCTTTATTACCTATACTGTGATATTCTAAGGAGCACTCATAGAATAAATCTGTTCAGCCAACCTTCCATTTGGAAAAAAATTACAACCCGCATAGAAGGTATTTCCATTAAGACAACTTGTACTCAGTCAATTGCACATGTAGTAGAGCAAACAAGCAAATATATAACACGTAATTTACAATCTCCTTATTTGGTACAGTTTATGACTAAGTAACTTGTAGTTTTTTTCTTCTGCACAGTTCATTGGAATTCACCCCAAAGTTCTTACCTGGCTGCAGATCCAAGATGAAATGTAACAAATTCCTCCTAGTCTATTCTGAGGCTGTGTTACTGAATGCAGGAACAGCACTGAAATGGTAAAACACTGCCTCAAGGAACTCAAAAGAGCTCAAGGTTGCCTCTCTGCAGCATGTGAAAGATTTATTTTAGAGATTGACAGAAGTCTAAGGAAACCTAAAAATGAATGAATCTATCTTGGAGTGAGAAATTCGAGAGGTAATGAAAATCTGTGTGTCCACTGCACCTGGTCTGCCTTTTGAGCATGAAGACCCTCAAGCATTTAGTTTTTCTCACCTACCTCCATAACTCAGAAGTAGTCAGACATTGGAGTCCACTCTTGAGTTCACAGAGCCACTGCCTAAAAATGGCTTCTAGGAAGAGAAAACTACAATTGTTTAGTAAAGGAAAGCATTTTGAAGATCTAGTATGGTTTCTTTAATGAGAGGCCTATGCTGATAGTTGATTAGCTCAGGCTGTAGCTCACCTTGAAAGCATTCTCATGTATAAAATTTCTAGTATAAAATTTCTGTATAGCAGAATCAAATTATGTATTTCTAATATATAGAAATATAGAGGCATCTTTTCAAGGGAGCCAATGTCTTGGAATTAATTATTCACAGCCACCTTATTTCTTGCATGTAATAGACAGATAATTTTATTATGGCAGTACTTTTTAAGAGGTAGAGAATTCCTTGGGAAGCACATGACTTCTCTCTTTTGAACAGACTGGGGTCATAAACACTATAATCGTCAAATGCTTCATATTATGCCTAAAGGAATGATAATAAGCAGCAGAGAAAGTGTAATAATGGTAAAAGGGCTGACAAGAGTCCTTTCCTTGTTGTATTAATAACCTTGAATGTGTTAGATCTCCCAAGGGCTACAAAATAAAATTCAGGATTCCATTTTTTTTAATATCTAGGAACTGTTTTTTCAAAAAAATGAAACAGTTGAAAGCTATAATAAACATATTGTACTTCAGCTGGGTTGATAAAACTTACCAGTGTAGAATGCAGAAACTGGGGACTAAAAAATGTTATGAAAGGTTCTACAGGAGTAAGAGCTATCACATCTAAGTAAATTCCAAAATGTAGGTAACTTTCTTTGGGCTGACCTTCTAAAACTGAAATAAAACATGTATATGTAATCTTGTGTAATCTGGTTTAGTACCAGTAAAAACACAG
>VZRU01001339.1:433087-461542 GCA_013398155.1 Pedionomus torquatus | reverse complement strand
GAGAACCTGGGGATTGTCAGCCCGTCCGGGGGGCGGGAAGCCGGGAGGTGACACCCCGAAAGTGGAAGCGTGCGGCGCCGCTTTTGGATACTTCAGATTAATGCTTCTGATGGCAAACCCTGACTGAAACGGGCAGGGATTCAGGGGAGAATAGGAAACCTGCAAAGTAGAGACAGCTTTGATAAATTAGATTTTTTTTTTTCTTCAGATTGGCTAAACCCGCAGGATTTTATACTAGAGTGAGAAGTTGATTAAGGCAACGTTGGAGGTGTGAGCAATTGTCGCTGAGAGCTCACGAAGACAACTGAGATTTCAGGAGAGAGGGAAAAGGAAAAACACAGCACATATAATTCAAAAGGGGGGCGGGGGGAATAGGTAGAGCCAAGCACTGTCAATCATTCCAGCCTCTATTCCCAGAAAAGTATTGAAGCAAATAATCACACGTCTTTAAGTCCGTGGTAGCTAATGAAGTGGTAAGTTACAGCCAACATGGATTTGTCAAGAAAATCGTATCAAGCCAAACTCATTCCATGCTACACAGTATAGCGTGCCTTGGATGGGAGTAGTGGTAGATCTGTTACAGCATGACTTAGGCAAGGCTTTTGACACCAACTCCTAATTTAGCAAGCAAAACATCTATAATAATGAAGTGACTCCACAGTGGTTCAAAAGTACCTCAGCCATGTTTCACTGTGAAAATAGCAGGACATAGCAAATATGTTACCTTAGACGTGGGTACATCCTGGGTTTCGTACCCAGAGTACAGCTAACGTGTCCCGCAATGCCCAACTGGCAGAGCTGGAAGCATGCGGCAGGACCAGAAAAGAATTCAAAATGCTCTTGACAAACTGGTTGCAGAAATAGGATGCAACTGAATAAATACAGGTGGCAACTTCAACATTTAAGTAGGAAAAGAACAATTGCACAGTTACAAGACTGGGAACAGATAAATAAACACCGGGCCTTCAGAAAAAGGGCTGGGGATCAGAGTAGATCACAAACTGAACATGCGTCAACAATATCACACCATTGTGAAAAAAACTGCAGTACAGAGAGATGTGTAAACAGAACTGTCATATCTAGGACATACAAAGAAATTCTCTACTTAATACGGGTGAAGCATCAGCTGTAATACCGTGTTCAGATTTAGGCTCTGCATTTCAAGAAAAAAATCTTTCAAAAAAGCCCAATAAAAGGGAGTATAGGGAAAAAAATAATTCAAAAAAGACATGATTAACTGAAAATAGGAATGCTTGAGATTTTTTAGTCTAGAGAAGAACACGCTAAGGGGAGAAAAATACTTTGTTCACTAAATCCACTGCAGAGAGGGTAAAAATTAACAGTTTGAAACTGCACTGAAAGAAATTTAGGTTAGACATTAGCAAAAGTTTTACTGTGATATGATATGGATAAATAAAACTGGCATATATTCTCCAGAGGGTTCTGCAAACTTTATTAATTTTTTTAAGATTCTTAAATATCCGTAAGAAAATATTAGAAGCATTTGACCATGCTGTGAAGTAACAGAGGCAGGCGATCACTGTTTTCAGCATCTTTTCATATAACTGCAGTCACTATCCAGATTATCTGTCCCGATCCTATTCTTTTTTCTGACAGAAATGAATCCCAGAGACATTTAAACATTTGATGTGTTGGTGGAATCTTATGCACAGGTGTAGATACCTCCTTTGGGAGCCTTTGTCATGTTACAGTCTCTCTAGCTATGTGGCAACATATGTCACATGCTCAGCTAATTTGCTAATTTATAAACTTTATATATCACTATAAAACCCTCATTTAAAAATAATGTGTTTGTTAGTGTTCATGTAGCTAGTATGAATCAAGGCTTTTGCTCTTCTTTGGGTTTTTTGGGGTTTTTTTTGGTTTTTTTTTGTTTTTTTTTTTTTTCATGGTACCAGAGATTCATTTTCCACAGAATACATTAAATGTTGGGGTTTCTCTGGAGCTTGCCAGTTAGGAGAAGAGAGTGTGAACGGTTTATGTTATGGGACTGAGACCCACCAAACTCATCTCATTAGAGATGACTAAAAGGCCATTAAATAGGCCAATTTTTAATCTCCACTGAGTTAGACTGAATTCAAACTGATAGCCCACAGGCAAAAGGCTATGAATATCATTAACGGTACCCTAAAGCATTCAGTCCCCTAATGAGTGCTAATGTTATTCTTCTGAGAATTAAGCTTGTTTTCTGAAAAGATACATTTATAAAATCAAATTCAGATACTTTGGAGCATGTATGGACAGTCTTCCACCTCTCTTAAATAGAAGACACAGTATTACTTTTGTGCTATCCATGTATTTCTTCAAAGATTCTTAGTCATACGTTCTTCATACTAACTAAAATACAAACAATAAAAACATGAAAAAGCAAATATTAATACTACCCCATGCTTCTTAGTGAGTATCATATATTTTAGTGTACCAAGTTATTTTTAGCTCATCACACTTACATATATTTTGTCCCCTACCAGATAGTTTTTAAGCAACGGCAATTCTTCCTTCAATTCTGCAATTAACAGTTGAAGGAAAACACCACATTCTATAAAATAATTAACTTATAGAAGATGCAGTGTTTTGTTACATTTCATATCTATTTGTGAACATGTAAAAAATTGTTAGCATAAGGAAATCTGAATCTAATCTAATGCTGCCAAATCTCACAATTTTATTAAGAGTTTAAAGATACCTAGCGCTTTATGCCTTAACTTACTACTTGAGCTCAAAGGCTCAGTTCCATAAGCAGTAGTGGACTCTTTAAAACATTCTTATGATCCACACAATCTGCACATCCAAAGAAAAATCTACATTTGGTATGAATTTATGGAGCTCATACCATTTCATCACAATGGCAATGCGGTAGAAGATTCTGTCGTGTCAAAACTCTCGATTTCTAATTCCACCGGCTTTACCACTTACACTATATGTGAAATAAATACATGTGTGAAATATACCACTGACAAATATATGGAAAGTAGTAGATGATCTTAAAGGATGCATGTTGAATTAAGAAGACTTGAGAAATATCCACAAAATGATGCAAAACTGGGATTGAACATGTCCACGAAATGGGAATTTTAGGACCAGCATCCAATGAGGCCCTCTAAGATCAGTGAAAGAAGGTGTGGGGCCAGTAAAGGACTGCATGATCCAGTTCTTGAAAATGAAGCCATTTATTGCACAGCTGGCTTTTTGTTTCCAGGAATTCTGGCTGTGTGCTGTATTATTACTCCACCGATGTAGACAAGGCCTAATAATGGTTAAAACAGCATTTGAAGGTCTCTTGAGAGAAGGTTGCTACCTAGTTCCTCCTGGCCTTCAAAATGCTTATAAAAAGCTTAAACCAAGGCAGGCTCTTTCATGTTAGCAGCAAAATACGATTAACTGAAAACAATTCAGAAACTGTTTCTTCATATAAACATTTTTGTAGCTGAAGCTGCAGAGGGAGAGTTGGAGCGGGTCTAAGCTGAAGCATTTTGAATGAAAGGAGATTGCAAATGCCTCCTTGTAACACACACAGCAAAATCCCAAATGCCTGGAGGGAAAAACTTTTTAATGATAATTTCTTACATTTATATAGCACCTTTTATTCCCTAGGACCCCAAGCACTTCATTAACTCTATGGAAAAAGCTTCACCATGGAAATAGAGCCACTATATGCATCATTCTTTGAAAATTTCATTTTCAGATGACACGTTTCTTTCAACAACAATATATTCTGATTATCCTGTACATAGCAACCAAAGCAACAACAGATAAAAGATAAAATTATATCAGTTTGAGTTGTAGAACAATTTAAGGCTGTACGATTTTCAAAATAGTAACGCGCTCACGTAATAGATACATTGCATTTATCCCCTCCATTTCCCCTCTCCATTTACTTCTTTGATCTCATCTTTATACCGTAGCCTTTGGTAGAAAATTTTGTCTTCCGTAACATTTTCAAAATTGAAATGATCCTCGATGTGTGAATTTCAGTCAAAAATGAGGTATATAGGAAAAAGTAGCTCTTTTATTAGATCCACTACTATAAAATGAAAGAACTTTTGAGTATATATACTAAGTATATATAATAAAGATACAATGTGGGGTTTTTTTCAGCTGAGATGGCTGCTCTTATAAAATATTTTCCTTTACCTATAAAGTTTTTCTTGTCTTTGCCCTTAGACCCTCTTAACTACAAAAACAAGGCCCAAGAAACATGATACGAGAGAGAGCTGTGTCTTATTGCTCAACTTCCCACAGTTTTTCTTTTCATCCTACAGAGATGTTTCCAGTTTCTTGGCTTTTCTTACAAAGATACAGTACTTGTTTCACCAATATCAACAAATTTCGGAACTCAATGTACTGGCTGTTTCAACAAACAGTAATTAACATTATTTCCATTTAAATTTTAGAAGAACTAATAGCAGAATGAAATGGAGCAGTTTGATTTATTTCAACATTGTAAAAACTGGAAGAGGAAAATGACTTTTCTTAACTTTTTTTTTGTTGTTTGAGCTGTTGATTCATGTTTTGTGGGCTTGCTTGTTTCACAGGCTCTTTTGAAATACAGTTGTCAACGTTAATTAAAGAGGGTTGTCTAGTCTTGTCTATTTTTCAGACAGAACAAAAAATGTATTTTATTTATAATATTAGTCTGCTGTAAATCAAGATATTCTAGTCCTCTTTGTCAGTATCAATTAAACTTATAGAATTGCCAGTAAAACAGTAAGAGGACGGTAAGAACATATAGGTAAAATTAAAGTAAGTAGCCATTAAAAGCCATGTCTCTCTTAACAGCAGTCCCAAGGCAGGGTTAGTCCTGAAAGAAAATAATTTGCAGCAGAAGGAGGCTCTACCTGGGGCCATATTACTGCTGACCACTGTTCACTGCCTCTAGAAGTGTTTTAAATCTCCCAACTGGGAGCGGATTTCCCACATTCCACAATAAAGACAACTGTCCCTCCCTCCTCCCATCGCGAGGCCGCTCTCCGTAGGCACCCGTAGGAAAATGGGGTGCCTGCTGCCCAGACCTGCTCCACTTGGGGACAGACCAGCTTTTGTCAGGGGGGCAGCAGCTCCCTCCCCAGCCTCCCACAGTTGTCTCCTGTTCTCAGTCTCACCACTAAGGAGTGTTATTGTCCTCTGCCACTGCTCAGAGAGGAGCAGCTGCCGGGGAGCCCTGTCTGCCTGGCACACCAGGCTCCATTCTTAGCTGCTCCTCAGATACCACCATAATAAACAATATCAATTAACAAATCCGGGATTAATTTTCAATAGTAATTAATTAACTTTGGTCTTTATGCTTTGATCTTGCATTATTCTAATTCATCCCACATGAAAAAGATGATAGTTAAGCCTACATCTTTGTTCCCTTCAGGAGGATCTGACATCTCTCTTCTCATGTCTGAGTTACTGAGCTCAAGCCTGGCAGAACTCAAAGATCACAAGGAAAATACCACCATGTATTATAGCACTGACCTTCTTAAAAACAACAATGTATTGCCTTGGAGGGTTGCCATGTGCATCACGCACAGGAAGTATTAATATATGAAAGTACGCTATGAGCAGCAAAACCATAACAAATTTCTTCCTGAGTCTGTCGATGAATTATACTTTAGTGGGAGAGGAAGAAAGCTATGGCAACAAATGGGCCTTCAAGAGATGACGGAAAGGACCTAGATGCAATGGGTATAAATTACCACAGCTCTGCTTAACCTACTCTGAGGATTCAGTTCCCATTACAGTGCCAAAATCACACACAGAGAGGCATTTCCCTGTTTCAGATGTCACAGCGGTAACCTTAATGTGTCCTTGTAGACAATATGGTCATAAGAGTCTAGTTCCTACCACCATCAACCAGACGCCGGACCTTCATCATGACTATCCTACACTGGCAATAGCACTAGACCTGTAGAGTGCCGTGTTCTGGTCTCCTAGTGGTGTCACACCACACTTCTCCCTGTGCCCACCTCTGAGACCAGCATCTACGGCATGTATTAAAGACCTCAGCAACGTTTATGTGGGGAATTAGGGACAATACTCCTTTTGGGCACACTCCATCTTCAAATTTGTGGCTTCTACATGTCCCACTGAGGGACACAGGCAGCACAGCATGGGGAAAGTCACTTCCCTCAGCCAAACACCATCTCAACACCCTCACAAAAAGGAAGAGGTTTTGCCAGCCAACCGCCATAATCTCTGCACTTCACAGTCATCTGGCCAGACGGGAGTCAGGACAAAGGTCCACGTGCAGACATCTTCACCAAAAACCTTTGCTTTTTCAAGTGCCGTATGTTTTAGCAGCACTTGAAAAAGGAACAGCATCTCTCAGTTGTCAACACCACTCCCAGTGTATTAGTGTAGGCAGGAGTTCAAACCACCTCCTTTTCCCCACAACTTCCTACTGTTCTGCCTGGTAGGCAATTGCTATGTCAGCAACTGTGACTTCTTTCATTAAGTCAGACGGACAAACACCCTTCTTGTCCTTATGCTTGACACAAACAATTACATAAATCTTTATTATTGTTTGTTTGTAAAATACCAGAGGTTTGTGTACAGCAAGACATCATAATCCTATTTAAAGAAGACGTAACAAAAGCAAAAAAGCACTTTAATACTATTGATGTGGAAGTACCGAGGAGCTTATTTTGTGTTTAGGTAAGATCACAGCAGCAGAAAGTCTGTTTGATATGCCATACCTTCTGTTTGTTTCTTAATTGTAAAGAGTTTGGTTTTGATCAAGACAATTAATTATGAATATAGCTGAGTTTTCCAACATCAGAGATAAAGCTTAAAAAAACTACAAAAGCTTTCTTACAGTATATTGTACTGTATAGATAAGTATATATCTTCAGGGCATGAAAATAGACATCTTTGTAATTGAATCCTGAAAAGAAGAGGGGGAAAAAAGTATAAAACTGTGATGGTTTTACACGCTCGTAGAGTTAATAGGCAATTTTGAAAAATCACTCAGCAGATTCTGTGGTTGTACAGAAACAGTATAAGGCATGGTGGGTTGACAAAAGCCAACAGAGCAAGTTAAAACTTTGGGTTGTTACAACGCGGGTTTTGTTACCCAGTACCTTTTGTCTTTCCAACCTCCCTGCCGGTCCCTCTCTATGCCAACGGAAAAGCATCTTCCAGCTTCTCAGCTTGGCCAACATCCATTACCGCTCAGCAGCCAAAAAGTATCTTCACTGCAATGATCAAAGCGATATTAAAACTTTTGCTTCTCTCTTGTTCATCCAGTATTTCCAGATCACGTCCCACCTAAACTCTCAGATGAATTAGTTTGAACAGCAGTTCATTTGCCATTATCCTGGTTCAGGAAATACTGTCTTAGGTTTGGGACTTGCTGGCAGGTCTCGTATTATAACACTACTGCTTTTAGTGCGATGCTCATAGGAACATAAAATGTCTCATTATAAACTCAGTGAAATAGCTGCAAAGACTTTAATGAGCTTTCAACCAGGCTCAGAGAAAGAAAATTCCAGCACTAATTTTCCTAGTAACAGAAATCTACATATTTAACTGCAAAACAGTTATTTTTACTGTAATAATAATATATAATAATAAATACATACTCAGCATGCATCCTGGAATGCATGCTGAGCAGATGTTTCTCAGACAAAAGAAAGAAGAAAGAAATGTAGAAGAACAGTAACGTTCAGTTTTAAAACCTGCCCCAATTTCACACCCTTGGCTCTGGTTTCCAACAATGTGCTTGTAGGTCAGTGTGTGGAAATGGACCCAGGGAAGGCTTTGGAAGTGTATTTTTAGTCAGACCATGGAGATAATTCATAGAGCAAAAACGGGGTACCTGCGAAAGCAGAAATAGTCAGCAGAGTAGTTTCATTTTGGGAATTTCAGCAAAAGAAGCTATGTCTGAACACTCTGAGGAAGCACTCACATCTACCCACTAGCATTTCAGATGTGTCTCTCTAATTCCATCCCAAGCATATTAAGATGCCTTTTTAAGAAGTTATGTGTGAATTGTCATTCAAATATCCCTCTGGCTTTGAGTTACAATGTTTATATTCTGCTTTAAAACAGCAGAACAGCTTTTACTTACCCTGCGCCAAAGAGAATCCTAATTTTGAATCTTAACAGGAGCCAGATAATGATGGTTAATATTTCACATAGACATCTCAATCAGCAAGTCATTTAACCCAATCAATGTAAGGCCAAGAATACTTTCTAACGTATTCCACTTACAAATAAATATATAATAACCATGTTTTTGTCACATTTTATCAATTATGCTTTTGAAAAGAGAAGGGTGTCATCACATTTGTGATAGGACATTAGGAAGCACAGCTTTTCACAATGACTTAAAATGGCACAAGCTGAGGAAACCAGTGCTTATTAGGATTAATTTAAGCCATCGGGAACTCACTAAGCACAACTAGTATACAATCACTCCTATCATTAATGCATTATTTAAATACATTAAAAAGAAATAATTACATATTGACAATTCTTTCTTTTCTTTTTCCTGACATAGCTGACAGAATTTAAGGCCCAGGCCCAAGGAAGGAGAGCAGTGGCTCAAAGCCTGCAGTGCTGTGGCAGGACAGTGCAGCGGCCAGCTCAGGCCAGCAAGGGCTATAAGGAACAGTGACAGCCCGCCCTTTCAGGAGTTTCAAGTAGTGGGCTGTAGAAAATTAATGACGCCTGACTGTCAAAGCTTGTGTTGATCAAACAGCTCTCCAGCACACCGAGAGCAGAGAGGCTGAAAATGCCTCTGAATGAAGACATACTGCTTTAGCTGTGTTGGACAGGAAATGATAGACAGTGCTTCACAGGTAGCTCAGGGGCTGATACCTGATGTTAGCAACAGAGCAGGGTGTGAAGTGACGGTAAACCTTCAGGACACAGAGCCACCATTTCTAATCCCAGGAGTATGCTGGCCTTGGCTCTTTTATATTCCTCCTGCTGAAGTGGGTCACCATAAAGTACAGCTTGGGTGGAGCAGCTAGTGAAAGAGCCCTTGAATGCAAAAATGCTGAGAATCAGGGTATCTGCACAAGGGGCTACCCCTGCATGCTGTATCAGGTCTCCAGGTCTGCCTGGCACATCTGCATGGCAAAGCAAACGAGGCACATCTGCCCCACAACATCAGCAGCACTCCATGTGAGGCCTTTCTAGTGCTCATGCGACATCAACACATTTGTACCACATACAACCCACAGCCTACACACTCTTACCTTTATGTAAAAAGCCCCACTGATCATCACCCTTCTGGTCTTGTTGCAGCAGCCTGCCCATCCCCTTCCCTGGGATAGCCAGCACCTCTCTGGGCTCTCAGCCCATTCTCAGATGACCCACTCAGACCTTAACTTCAAAAGCATATTCTGTAGTGTTGTCCTTTGGCTTTGCAGACAGTATGGAGAAGGGTGTCACTCTTCCCTCTGGGAAGGAAGGCGGCTGCTCTTCCTCTGGGTTAACAGAAGCAAGAAAGGCTTAGCTTGTAGCTGTGGCCTCCCAAGCGGGGAGGAAGAGGACTGGCTGTGAGGAGGCAAAAGTGTTTGCAGATGGCATCCCAGGGCCAGGTGGAGGGGGCAGGGCTGGGGAGATGATGAGGGCACGTCACTGTAAACCAAAGGTCTGCATGGCCAGATGGTGCTAAACAGGTCTGGGCAGGTATGGCATGCATACAGGTGCAGAGCTGCAGTGTAAGGGGCAAGCCATATGGCTCTGCTGGACAGGTACAGGGTGCTCCAGGAAGAGGCAGTGAGGAGTAGAGATGGTCCAGACCATCTGGAGGGGGAAACAGAGAAGGCTGCTGAGGAATTTCCACTCCCCACCCCCCCACCGGAGCCAGGACCCTCCCAGGGAGCCCCAGAGGACACAGGATGCTCAGGCAATAGAGCCTTAATGGTATTATTATCAGGAGCACTTCTACGGGACAGAAGGACAAATTTAGCTGGCCTCCCTACACTTGGCAGTTCTTTTGTTCTGAAAGGGATGAAGGTATTTTACTTGTGGAGCCTGACTGAACAAATCCCATTTCCCAGTAGGAGTAGGAAAATTAAATGGCTTGGGGAGTTCTCCACTGCCTATCTGGAACACCTAAAAGGAAAAATATCCTAAAGAAAATGCAGTATGTATCAATGTCATCTGCACTGCATCCTAACCATGGGCTCCTTTCTTCCAAAGGTTATATGGATTTCAAAAATGTGCCTTTGAGGTGGTGAATGAAAAAAATCTCAAGTCCTGCATTTCATTTAATTTAGAAAACACAGGTTTGTTTGGGGTTTTTTGTTTGTTTGTTTGTTTGTTTGTTTTTTACATTCGGCTGTGTTTGAAAAGAGACTAATGGAAATAGTTTCTATTTCCTATTTCCAAAGCTCCTGAAAGAGCTTGTAGAATCCAAAATTTCTCCTTATTCTCAATTTTACTTCAATGGAACAACAAGTGTAAGAGGCTTGGTACAGATTTGGTACTTCTCTTCTAGAGCCCAGAAGAATTACAGAAGGAGAGCCTGTGCTTTACATTCTGCTTCATGGGAATATTATCTCAATTTTCATTTTACTACTATTTAAAAACACTACAAGTTCCTGCAGCTGTTTGGTCACATAATAACAGACAGATTCTAATTTCTCATGCATGGCACCCAGCATGGTGTATCAGAAGAAAGGCCCCAAACCTACTCCTGCATTCTAATAAGCGTGTGTGTCACTTTGTAGGAGATCAGAATCCTGCCCAAATTCTGCACAGTCTAATAGAACAACAGTTGCCAAATGACAAAACCTATCAGAAGAAACAGAGTAAAAAGGTATGTCTTTGTTTCTGATCTTCACAGCTTCAGTGCTGGCAAGAGAAATGTCAAGGTTTCCAAAATAAAGCCAGTTAAACACTGTAACTGCTATTAAATATAAACAAGGACATAAAAACAGAGACACTGGAAGCCAGGATATGAACATTTGAAACAGTAGCTATGTATACAATTACAGTTTTGTTAACATGGTTCGTTCCCAGGGCTGTGCAGCTCCACTGGCTGTGGCTGGGCAGGGAACAGAGGCAGCGACCTCTGGGGCCTGTGGCATCTAACCAGCAACAGGGCATCCCGAGAGCAAACCGGCCGTGCAGTCATGCTGCGGTGCGGTGAGAAGAGAAAAAGGACCACAGAGAGATGCGGCTTCTGCCCCTTTTACTGTCATGCAGGACACATTCCACAAGGAAGCAGTAGCAAGTGTACCTTCACTGTCCTTCTCCCCAGTAACTCTCCTCATCTTAGTAAAGGCAAGCAAGCCAAATTCATCTCAGCAGATAGCTGTTTTAAAGGCTCCTAGCCAGAAAAGAATGGATTGGATCTATTCTGCCACTGTGGCAATAAGACAGCATGCACTGGCATCCTAAACCGAGTAAAATCGCTTGGGAAGATAAAATAAGCGTAAGAACTTAATGGGCATTAGTTAGTGTGTTAAAAGTACCACCATTTTTCTTACACAGCTGTTGAATAAATGCACTGCTCAGCATTCATCATCCATATGACATGGTAAATGAAGACAGCATATTCCTAAGTAAGAATTATGGTCTTGTCTGTACACAAAAACTGCATCCATTTAATTTAATCAGTACAAAAATGGATGCAGCACAGCCAATGCAGACAAACCCCAGCAGGTAAAATGACATTGTATGCATCTATTCAAGACTTTGAATTTTAGCAGCTTTGTTTTCTGCAGATACAATGCCAGTGGTTTTTATCTGAGCGGAACATATAACGATCAAGATTCTGGATGTGAGGAAGAAGAGGAAAAAGACTGTGATCCACAACCTGCTGGAGTCCATCCTGGTCTTTCAGGGAACAATCCAAACAGGACTGTTCATCTGTAGAATTGCACTGAACTGCTGAGGCGTGGCCATTATTGGACTATTCCTGGTGCTTCAGTTATACAAAAGAAATACACTAAAATAATTAATGGATGCCATTAAACTACTGTGGTGTTGAACAGATATTGCACTTGAACATAATGAATGTTGACAATTCGTTACTTCAGGTTTTATGACAATACTCCGTGATAAATATTTCTACAGATTCTAAAAGTCAGATATAAGAAGTAGTCTGCACACTATAAACTGCCACAAAACCGAAGACTTGTCAAAACAAAATGAGCTATAAAAACAATAATATTCAGGCAACGTCACTCTCATTAAACACCTAATGATGCCACAGGCATATTAGTGGGGAAATGCTCAGGAGGCTCATGAGGAATTAGGAGGGAAAAAAAAATAAATAAAAACCCTGCCCCTAAAACCGCTTGCCAAGCTGTTTGTACATTCTGCCGCAGGCAGTTTCTTGAAAAAGATGGAGACGTGAATGGAGAGAGTCAGTGACTATTAGATGCTGATGATGGTGAGGGCGAGCAGGAGAACTGATGCTAGAGATTAAGGGCTGCATTTTGCTTTCAGTTACGTCTCGCATGTCTCAACATTTCATAGTATTAAAATGAATGTGTTACATAAGGCACTTCTCCTGTCTACGCCGCTCAGCAGCCATATTCTCCTTTCTGGTATGGATTGTCTTGGGAAACTTGCCAAGCTGTGACAGAGCAGTGCATAAAAGGAAATCATGCTCATAAGCTGGGGGTGGGGAGAGCTGCAGGTGAACAGCTTCAGTGCAGCAACATACATAGCCTCCTGTCTCAAAAGCTCAAGGTTTAAATAAAATGGGAGCCACAGTAGTTCTTCAGAAAACCACATAGGGCTGCTAGAGACCCCAGACCTCCCCACTCATTTGCTCCAGGGAGGGTGTGAGCACAGCACAGCAGAATTGCTCAACTGCACTGGTGCTGCTTTAGCAGATAGGAAGAACAAACAAGGATTTCCTCTTAAGGTGCTAGAAAAGCCCCATCCCGTTTTGGAGCCTGTTCCTGCCAGATGCTGAACACCTCCTTTACACTTAGGAAGGATCTGGACTTTTTAATTAAAGATGGAGGGAAACAAGGGTGGACCCAGCTTGTTGTAGGAGTAAGACATTACCTGCCTGCCAGGACCTGCCCAAAAGGTCTGGCATTTCCTACAGAATTCAGTGAATGCATTTGTTGTTAATATTCATTATTTTATTTATTAATAGCCAAGCTCTCAGGTAGTTGTTGGCTTTTCATCTCTAGACCTCAAAGTGCTTTACAAAGGAGATCTTTATCAAGAAAAGAACAGAGACATCTATATTTGGGCTTTGGCACATAAACAGCTTCTCAGTTCACCTGTAAAGTGGATTTGCCAGTTGAGCTTTACCCTGGCCACCTGCCCTGGAATCAATTGCCAAATCTCAAACAATTAGGGGCAGAGGGAGGGATTTTCAGCTGAAGTTCAGTAACACAAGTATCTACAGGGGATTAGGCAATCCTGCACAATGCCATGCCTGGTTGGAAGATGTGGAGGTCAAGAAGACTCTCACCTTGAAGTCTATGACACTGGAACAACCTGCAGGCATCTCCAAATCAGACCAGGATTCATTACTACAAGGTACTGCTGAGGATTACAAGCACTGAGTGCTTTTAATTGCTCCATCCCTGAAGACAAGATTTACTGTCCTTTCAGCATCTTTCAGTTGTTATAGTAAGAGATAGGTGAAGAAATGTGCTTTGGCTGATGAACTTTTTGGCAGCTTTTTGCACTGCACACAGACTAGGATTTTTCATCTTAATGACCTACAGCTGAAACAGATGTTTTTCTTTAGTGTTTTAAAGCACTTCACAAAACTTAACACTAATTTATTCTTTCACAGTGAAGGAAAAAAAAAAAGTCTGATACCGTTACTCACATAACAGAACAATGTGGAAAATGGAAACAGATGTTTCTCATTTATGCATGAATAAGAAGGAAGTGAAAGAAAAAAAGATGATGTAGTAGTAGTAGTGATTAAGAGAAATACGATGGCTTGGTTGAGTCAAGACTATTTCTTATGGATCTCCAGTCAGTACTGAAAGATATAACAACTTGGTCCCTGATTCAACAACCACATGGAAGTGCTTAACTCCAGCTGTGAAGGTTGCCCCACATGCTTCATTTATAGCATTTTCAAAAGCTGTATAGCCAAATGAACACTTTACAAGTAGGAGCTGAGGGATCAACAACATTGTTCCTGTATACAGGAAAGCACGGACTGTCTTCACAAACTACAGACATCTAAATCTGAATATGAGAATAGAAATAAAGTAAAACTGAAAATACCTTGTTTCCTGAAACACAAAGAAATGCTTTGATTTTATCACAGCACAAGACAGAGCATTGTGAGATCCAGAAGCCACAACCAGGTACCTATTATGTGCTTCCCACTGAGAGCTCCAGCTTCCCCTAAGCAGTAAGGCATCTGGCAAGAGGGACCTCCTTAGCTTTGGCAACTGCCTCTTGCCTCTCCCTGTCACAGCAGAAAGGTCCAACTTCAGCTGCAGGGCCATTCCCAGTAAAAATATTTCAGAAACCTCCAGAGATGCAGGTTTCACTGAGGAAACTGCAGCCCCTTAACCAATCTACCACCAAGAACAAAATTACTTTTGGGGAGTGAAATGAAGGATGGGGGCAGGAGGTGTATGCACTGGGGAAGAGGTGTATGTAATGTGTCACATTGCATTCTGTCTGGTGGAACTTGGGTGCAGAGCAAAGAATCCATTTTTCTTTGTTGGTACTGCTTTTTATCTTAAGCCTGCCTTGGAATGTGAAGGATCCAAGCAGGCCAGTGTAGACCATGAGCCTTTGACAAGATTGTTCTCCTTCTTCCTTCCCTCCCTTGCTGCCTTCCTCCCTTCCAGAGTACAGCTTAGGCCAGAAGACATGTCCTTGCTCCAAAGCCACCCCCTACAGCTTCCACAGTCCTTTGAGGTGCTCTAGGGTTCGCCTTTGTGGAAGGCAGGACAGCCCTACCCTGCCAATGCTTGAAGATAGAAGTGCAGAGATTTTCCCCACCACAGAAGAAACCTCCTGAAATTCCATCTTGCCAAGCACCTGCCCAGTTTTCAGTCTTTGTCATCCCTGAGAAAATTATGCTCTCTCAGCTTCACTAAACTATTTTTGGCCCATATGCACCTGCACATTCTGCCCTTTCCAAGACAACCTAGCCTCAAGTGGCAAAAGTGCAGCTACTCCTGATGTTCCCAACATGGAGGAAAGGCAAAAGAAATGTTCAGGTTCCCTACATATTATAGCACTGTTTAAAAGAAAAATAACTTCCTTTGTTTCCAAACTGTACTAATCTACTAGGAACCACTGGGTAGAAATATAGAGCAGTATACATTTCCTTGTACAGACAAAATCTTAGAAGGAAAAATTGAAAACTAACATTCAAATACTCTTGTTTGAATATGAAGGACAATGCTTCAGTTCCAGGCAACTGTCACTTTCCACTCAGCATTATTAATAAGAAAATAATGTTCCTGAAACTGTCACTGATTTCAGTCATAGTTGCTGAGAGAGATTTGGCCCTGCATGCCGTCCACAGACTGTGCATGCAGAATTAATAATCTCGTTAACATTACTATATGCAAATGTTCCCAGGATGCAAAGAGAGATTTGTATTTCAGATTAATATTTTATGGCAATTTTGTGTGTACATGATAAATGAATAAATGGAGGGACACAAGGGGACATGCAGAACATGTGCATCATGTGTGAGAACTGCATTAATTCTTAAATGTTTGCAATGGTCACAAGATGGTTAAGGAACAAAAAGATTTATTATTGTAATTACATAGGAGGAGATAATAAGAGAAGAAAAATGAGAGATCAAGGGAGCCGTTTTACGTTACAGTTTATGCAGCTGCAGAGCTGACTTGAGAGGTTCTCCAAACCCTCCTGCCCCCATCCTTTCCACCCTACGTGCCTTCCCCTGGCTGCAGATTACCATCCCTTTAATTTTGCCAATTCAACCATTTGCATGTTCAAGATTCAAACCAGCTCTTAATTACAACATGGAAACACATCCTTAGTCTACTTGGTCTCTCATTAATTTTCAGCTGCTATGTAACGAGGGGCAATTCCATATGAAATCTCAGCACTAATAAGAGTGCTGTGGATACGAAAAAAGAGGCGCATTAGAGAGACTCTGAGCAGCTCTCAGAATTTGGGGGTTAAAAAGAAGAGTTATTTGGAGAAAACCACCACTGGCTACCCATTGTTTCAGCTTCTGGGTCACCCCCTTCCCCACCTCTCCAGCTGTCCTCATTCCATTGAAGTTCTATTGCTACTCTTGCCAGGAATGACATGAAGCTCTCTCACGCTTTAACTATAAGAAATGTAAAATTGTATTTGTCCAAAAACCTACATGAGTGAAAGAAGATCCCTGAGGGGATATTATTAACTGCCTGCTACTTATCATTGATGGTTATTCTCTGAGACAACTCTCCTGTTTAATCTTTATGCTCTCAACAATAACCCTTCTCTCTTTTTGATCAAGTGTTTAATTTTCTTGAAAGATTTTCTCTGACTTTAGTTATTATTGAAGGGGATTTTAATTTTACCCCAACTCTTTAATGGCTAAATCTTGCATATCCACTATTTCAAATAGGGGTATTTCAGTTATTCTAAGTAAATAGTTCAAGGATTTGGTCTTGATAGGTAGCTGGAAAATTTCAAATCAAAACAAAATTGAAATTGCAGTTTCTTTTCCACTTCAGAATAGAGTTTTTAGTCTCCCTGAGTGACCTGTCAGTCTACTGGAATAAGAAATGGATACTGCTAGACTGCTACAGAGCATACTCCCATGTCAGCAGAGTTTCATCAGCATGAGTGGCAGCCCTGTATGGGAAATCAGTTAGCTGGTTATTTCATCTGCAGCTGATCAAAGATAAACAAGATAAAAAAGACAAACAAAGGGAAGTGGTGATGTAGAATGTATCCTTACTTTCCTAGTCTCCACAGGCAATATTATTGCTAAATTTCCTCTAATTGTTTATAGTAGAACTTTAAAGCATCGTAAGAGAGAAAAATAAAGAAAAACCAATAGAGGTTCAGCAGAGAGCAACGCCCAGAAACCCTTGAAACCTGCTCACTTTCCTTTCTCACAAGCATCCTTAATCCTTCCCCACTGTCACTGCCATCTCCACAGCCTGGTGGAAGTACAGATCATGGGTAAATATCTAATAATACTTTTTGGGGAACCTATAGAGCAGGCAAAGATTGCACCACGGGACTGAGAGGTCTTTTGGGCAGGCTTGTTTTGTTTTGTCATACTGGGCACCCCTGTTTCCAATGACCTTGTTGTCCACAATAATTACAACAGTTTACAACAGTCTCATGCTCCTGGAGCCAATAAATTTGGCCCGTGATTTTGCAACTCTAGTCTATATTCCAAATATTGCCTTATTGTCTCTGCTTCTCCCATCTGAACTTGCGCGAGTGGAAGCACAGAGCACTTGTCTGCTCCTTCTCCCTTCCCGTTCCCAAGTTCAAAACGGGAGCTCAGCACATCTTCCTTATAGCCTGAAGCAAGATGGCTGTTCACTCACCTTCCTCGCCCCTTTTCCACAATAACCCATCCTCACGGCTACCCTCCCTCCCAGTGTGGACTTTCTCACTGGATGCAATCAGAGCTCTGTGTAGGACACCACTGCTCTACGACCAGGAATTCAGGTGAGGAAAAGAGTCAAAGTGAGCAGAGCCACCTGCCTAGTTACCAGACAGCAGAATGTGCAGATCTAAATCTATAGATCTGAGCCCTAAGTTTCCCCAGCTGTAAAAACAATGTTGAAATACTTCCCTATTTCTCAAGAAAGCTGCTGGAGTTAATAAATTAATTAATGCTTACATAACACCATATTGTCAGAAAAATATTTTCCCTAAAATGATTTCAAATATTTCAGTTGATGATAGAAATTGATTTTACAAACAGGTACAACACAGACTAGAAATGGTGGCTAATAACCTGGAGATGATACCCTTAAGATTAATCTAATATTGCAAAATCTTTCAGAGTATTTATTTCCCCTGTTGCATTTCTGTTGAGGCAGTTGGACTCAGCAGCCCCATTTGCTTTCCCAGCATCTGATGCCAGAGTACACAACAGTACGGGTAGAAAGAACACAGCAAGAGAGATATGTAATCACCAAAGAAATGGAGCAACAGACTTAAAAAGAGCATGATTCTCACAGCAGGTCAGCTGAAGTGGCAGCTGTGCATTTCTGGGCTAGTACCAAGTGTCCACTACCACCCTACAAGAGCTTTTGTGGGTTTAGATTTTATCCCCGTTGACTGAAATACAGAAATATTTTCTTAAACAGTACAATTGCTTTTCAGAAAGTACTGGTTCAGCCCTAGCGCAGGACAAACTTTCTCCAATACTTCATTCTTCTAATCTCCAAGGCTAAAACAAGAGATGTGTGGAGAATCTTTGTGTGTTGCCCTTCACACTTGCATTCAAATCTTCCCTGCTTAATGAGCCATGGGCTGTTGCTCTGAAACAGAGGACGTTAACAGTTCAGAAAAAATAAACCCCTGCAGACTAATCACCTGGCTTCTTCATGGGCCCAGTTCCAATCAGCAGAGAGTGTGAAAGCATTAGATCTCCGCATACACTGCCTGACTGATAAGCATATTAGCTGATCGCTACGCCTGGCTTTGACAAGCATATACCATATGAGTCTTATTCCATTGCTTATTTCAAATGAATACTAGGGGTCTCCAAATGTCACTATATTCACGGAAACTAACAACTGTGCAGCCATGACACGATTCTCTTAGCACTCCTCCCGTCCCTGTGTCAGTGAAATAATACCTATTTCATGCTGCTTGATTTTTAAAATGAATGTTTTATTGCTTTCTGAACAGCACTTAACTGTTAGGTATCACTTCTGAGTCCACCATGCAGTAATCCTTGCAAAGACAAGGATCTCAGTTCATCTTGAGAACTACATTTCACTAGAAACTAGCAACTGACTACTACTGGCTTACCACGGAGCAGGAGTACCATTAGCTTTATCATTAATACTTAGCCTGACCAGTCCATTTTAGCACAGGAGGGATAGTATGAAAAGGAAACAAGGTTAAACACTGGCCAAAAGGATGGCAAACCCATCAAAAGCCCTTTGCCAAACTTTGAACACAGCATAGGCAGGACACAGTGCTTAATTTTTTAGAAACACTGAGAAAGAAAACAGCCAAACAACCAGCTGCGTCAGCATGATTTCCCCCATCCCAAAGCAAAGTAAGCTCAAAAAAGACAAATGGGACATGGCATTAAACAGCTACACAAACCTGAACTGCTCCAATTTATGTAATGACAATACCCTCCCATCACCATAACCCACCTCTTCACCCTTGCCCGCCCCAGCTCTCCACGGTTGGGAAGACTGTTTGAACAGAGTGAGTCTAGCATAACATGAAGGAAACACCAGCCCTATCTTTTGATCATTTCTTATTCATCTTCTTTCTCTTGTTGGGTCAAATCTCAGTCTCACTGAACTCCTGATTTACCCTGTTAGCGGGGAACAGTGAACCTCCATCCTCATTTCTTTCCTTCACGTACCTACTAGCTTGTTTCCTATGTTTCCATTGTCATAGCCCTTACAGGCTACAGGAGCACGCTGCTTTGATTGCTTTTACCTTATCCTTCCTATAGGTCATGCAGGTCAGTGGCATACCTGTAATAAAGTGGGGGCTGTTATTTCAACCGTCAGTCACGCTTCAGCTGGAAGGCAGAGTCCCATTAGCAGAGAGACTGAAACGCTGCAGAGCAAAGCAGAGGACAGTAGTGTCTTTGACGCCAACTGTGTGCTTCAGCTCCCACCTGTTAACAGGTATCCATGGGCACCACTGTTCCCCTGGCTCTGTTCCCCTTTGATCGTGTTGTGTTGCCATTGGAGCATTTCCATAAACATGGCCCAGAGCAGGGTGTATGTGCCACCGCCACCAGGCACCACAGGCCAGATCCTCCACAGATTAAAAGTCAAAACCAGCTGTGGTGTTTTCCTGAGCTGAAGATTTGATCCTGTATTCTTACTGCTCTTCCGACACCAAGCTGGGCCTCATCAGGCAAGATGCTGAGCAACATTTGATTAAGACCAGTGTAAATGGAGTATAGACAGCACCACAGATTCCCCAGAAATAGTCTTTTACAAAGAACTGCCTGGATGCTACAGAAGAGCCAGATGCAGAGACCCCATAAATACAATGGCACTTCAAACTGGATGTCTTTGTAGACCTTCAGCCTGTGCTAGGGGTGCAAGACCTGCATTTGGGCACGTTAATTCATCACTTCTTCAAAGAGGCAAAAACACCGCTGAGAGGGATGCAAACATGTCTGCTTTACGATGATGCAGAAAGACTCTGCCTGGAGCCTCCCAAACAAGCCTACCCTTTCCTTCAGTGGCATGTGAACAGTGCACACCCCATGCTTTAAATGGGATTCGAGTCACTTTTTTCATTGCTACCAGAGCAGGTACTCCTGGAGATAAAAGCAACTGTCTCAGAAGAGCCAGTATGACATCTGGTACATAGCACCAAAAATAAATCTTTAACTTCCTCTCACACATGCCAAACCTGCTCCAAGGAAATAAACCTGGGAAATATTACAAATACACACTTCTCTCCGATTTCAAAGGAAGAATTGACCTATTTTTCCTTTGCCCACTTTAAACATTTCCTATGGCAAGATCAGTTTCCTAAAACAATGGCTTATGTTTGGAATAACTACGATCATAAAAGAAAACTGCATGCATATGAAAAAAGCAAGTGGCCTGATGTTTGCATTAAAGGTAATTCACGCTAATACCGCTATTTATAGTGCAGCAGTACCTTAGGGACCCAGTCATGCTCAGCACACCTACTCGGTAAGCACTATAGAAACATGAAATCTGATAGTCTGTCCCCTGTACTGCACTCATACTTGTGATTTATGGAAACTGGCTGTGTAATGCTGTATAATTTGGGAGTGGCCCTTTGTTAAATTATTTTCTCTGGCCATATTTGTGTAACAAGCATTTGCCATATCCTTTCAATAGCTGACCTGGCTTACAAGAATACGAGAGGTTTGTGTATTGGGAAGATGACCTAGTTAAATCAGGAACAATTAAAGACCCAGTTCCTATTTACAAGCTTGACTAAGGAACCACACACACACACAAAAATCAAATTGAAGAAGCCAGGAAATGTTTCTCAGTGCTACAATTCTGGTCATATGGGAGGGTCTAGGGGGGGGATCAAAAAAGGAAGTGCTTGTGATTCATTATTAGCAATGTAAATAGGACACATTTGGAGGCTGTCACCATCCTGATCGCTCATCTGCTTTTATTAGTCCTCATTCTTTATTCTTATTGCCTTTGGTTTTCTGCGCTTGTCGTTAAAGTTAGTTATGGTATAGGCATCTGTTTAGCATATTCTATATGAAAATGCAAATGGAGATGAAAAACATTAAAATAAATATATGCAGCTTCCGTGTCATCTATATATTTGACTATAGCACGTCAAATACAAAAGAATTGTTTATCACTTTGGAAGTCTGCTTGTTCATTATGTGCATTACTTTTTTACCAGCAGATGGCAGTTTACCATTATTTTAAATTGGTTCTTTTGTTAATATCAGATGTTTTAAGAGTTCTACATGGTTTGATAAAAAGCCTTGAGCTCATTTCAAAGTTAATTTTTAATTCCATTTCCTTCTGCATCATCTCCTCCAGAAAAAGTAATCAGGACTAAGCTATTTGTTTCAGTTTACAGCCCTGCTGTTGACCAAAGCTAAACATTATCTACAGTTACCTGAACAGCAAGTTCATCCAGCATCAGTGGGTGTTACATCCAGCCTCAAATGCTCACTGCTCCTACCATGCCCCTGAGACACACTTTACACTCCCTAACTCCCAGCCTGTGCTTGGGGAATTGCACACAACTTTATTAACTCTAGTAGGAGGGGTGGCATCAAGGATGTGATTGTACAAAGAGGCCAGTGGTTTATTTACTGCTGTGTTGCTTGGACACTGGATTTTAGATGACAAAGAGTTAAAACTACCATTGGGAAATGCTGTGCTGCCTCCTGCACTTCAGGCCAGGAGGACCAAGGGCGCAGGCAGTCTGTGCCAGGAGATGCAGCCTGCAGGGCACTTTCAGAAATACTGCTGCTACCCAGAGTTATCCTTTAAGCCAGTGAGAGGTGCAACTACAACACCATCTCCCCTGACCTAGAGCAAGGCTGAGAACGAGAACTTTCCTAGCAAGAGAATCCAGCAGAGAGCACAAGCAAATGAAAGGATACGTCTGTCAATCCGATGCTGCTTTAATACCTGGGCACATATTTACTCTGGTCATCACCTGCCATGTGCGGCTCTCACAGGCACAGCAGTGTCATCCGTATCCTAAAATTAGGCACTGTGGAGAGAGTCATGCACCAAGAGCCTCGCTCTCCATTGACCCTGTGATGACATTGCTCAGTCTTGTGTGAGCCCATCTTCCTTTCCTGCCCCAACAACTCCCTCCTTTGTGTCAATACTGGCATTCAGGCTGACCTGATGAGGCAGCGCAGCAGCTCCCAGTTGGATTTGTTCCCTCATTCAGCTCTACCACCCACCACAGCACACAAACGCTCCTTTTGACAGCATCAGCCGCAGCAATTTTTGCTGGATTAAAGCAATCACATGACCCCCAGCCTCTCGCAGAAGTGGCACCAAAACAGCCACAAAGAGCAGAACTCCTCTCACCTGACACCACGGGCTCACCCTTTCACTGTGTAATGTATTTCTGGCACACATCCATTTTCTGCCAACTCTCCAGTCATCAAGCACGATGGTGGGTTGAAACAGACTGCACAGAAGGTGGGAAGGAGGAAAAGGCTTCTCTCACCTGCCCACAGCCTGGGGACAGACTGGTTTTGTTGTTGGGCTGGGATTTTGTTAATTTGGGTTTTTTTTTTTTGTTTTCCTTACATGGCAAACTACCCTTTCCCTAGGGCCGCACAGGTCCTTTCAAGTCCTGCAACCTCTGAATTTGTGTTCTTTGTATTCGCACACTGAAGTGGCAAACAAGAGATCCAAAGATCATTTTGCATCTATTAAAGAACTAAACAAAGCTAGAAGTTCCAAAACAAAGACTACTGACACACACCAGTCTGTAACCTATCTTGGGAACACAGTGTTTTCTTTAACAAGTAGTCCCACATAGCCTCTTTTTAATGATCTGCAGAGAGACTGAGAAATTCACCGGTGGTACTAAATTAGAAGTTGAAAACAACAGAGAGAGCAGATGTGGTACACAAATGGGCAAAGAGAGATGATTAACACGGGAAGGGAAAGGAAATGCAGCAACATTTGGGAAAACCAGGAGAGTATTACAGTGTGGGGAACAACAGGACACATGTGTACATGGTATCAGGCACAGACTGACAAGGGGGATCAAAAATGTGCCAAGGGGAACAGTTCAGCAGTAGGGATGGAGAGAGTGCCTAACAGGTCTTCTAACACTGAAGACTCCAGAAGATGCAGCACAATGGGTACCCATCACAGTCAAGTCCTCAAGGGCAGAGATGTGCTTAAAACAATGATGTAATTCCAACAGCCTTCTGCCGGAACAAATAGCAAATCAAAGTATTTAAGAATCACATAATGACTTTTTGTCTTTGATAGTCCCCAACCCATCATGTGGCCAGAAAATACATGCTGAACAACCTCTCTTCCTCGTGTGGGCATGCATAAGCAAAGCAGATGTCCAAGTGAACCTGACACCATCCTATCAACTTTTGTTTTCATCCAATAAGTACTTTAAATAACATTCAAAGCAGGTTTAACATCAGGTACTACTCTGTTTGATTATTGCATTCCTAAAATAATGGGTTTCAAAATTGTATTTCTAGCTGAAGATTAAAGAGCTACTTCTAGGCTTCATTAAAGTAAGATTCAATCTAGTCTCAAAAGTTGAACACTAATATAGAAGAGATTTGCTGTCATCTTAGTAAGCATTAACAACAATCATTTAGCATTCCCATTACTTTCCCACCCAAACGTCACCTATTCACATTGAGAAGCAAACTGGATTTCTTACACCCACACACCACCTTCATCTTGCAGGTACCCACGGAGACCTAATGCTGTTGGATCCCCGCTTTTCTGCTCTGCTTCACAGAGTGAAAGGTTTGTGCCTCAGGGCAGAAAGAGGGCAGCTTTTCACACCTGTGATGGGCAGGTACCCCCCTGACCTTCTGAGCAGCCTGCTCCCCCTCCAGGGAAGTTGCTGCAGAGGAGGACACTACCGGCTCACAGCATGGCTAATGTGCAAACAGCATTGAGCCACATTTGATGCTGTGGTATATACTTGGCATTGAAGAGAGACACACATTCCTTCAGAGCGCAAGGCAAGAAGCAAATCTTTTAATTGTTTGCTCACACACATCAGCAAGCAATGGAAGTCCACCTAGATAGCCCCACATTTCTTGCATACACATTGTCACCTTTGTATTGCAGCACAGAGGCTCATCGCTTGCCTCCAACTACAGGATACGTCCCCAGAAACAGGGGTGGAGAGAAGAAGGTAGAAACAAGATATATCACTTGGCAAGGTACAGAGCTGGGCCCCCTCAGCCTCGCCCTGCAAAGCCAAGAACAGGTTGGCTCTTGGCCCTGCTGCTGGAGAAAACAGAGGGAAAATCCCACATCCTGATGAGAATCTACAGCAAAACTATGCCCCACGGATTTTATCTGATACAGCGTTGCCTAAATCAGGTCTAATTGCTACACAATACAGGGTTGAGAATCTCTTAATTCCCCCAGAATCTGTCCCAAAGGCTGAGAACTCTTAACTGCTTTGTAATCTTGTGCACAGTGGCATCAAATCAGTAGCAGGCCTCAGCCTCGGTTTGCCACTCAATGAATCTGCACTGCATTGGGAGGAAGAGCTGCAATCTGAGCAACTCTTCAGTTGTGTGCATTTCCACCCCCGTTTTCCCCCTGGCTTTATGCCAAAAGCAGATCAGCAACCAGGTGATTTATCTGCTGTCAGCACCTCTCAAGTTTCCTGCAAGGGCACAGAGAAGCCGTGATGCTGAGGAACTACATTATCTCACTTTGCACCAAATTTTCCACCTTCCTCTGTGATTTACCGTGCCAGATTCTTGGCCGATTGAGTGATATGGGAAGCAGGAGATGAAGGCTCAAAATCTGCAACTTTGCCTAGATTACACAGCACGTGTTTAATTAGAAATGAATGCTTAGGAGCTCTGCTCCTCTACTATAGCTTGTCGTGCCCCAAAGGATCAGCACAGTGTCACTGAGAAGAGAAGGAGGGTTGAGGTGACGTCTCTTAACAGAGAAACGCATCAGAGTACCATGTGGGGAGCAGCAGCAGGCTGGAGGCTGACAGTACTTGGCTCGACAGAGACAACGGCCTGCAGGACAGGGACAGAGAAGCCCACAGAGAAGACAGCTTCAAGACACTAAATACCTGACGGCTGAGACCTGGTGCAGCTGCAGCAACCAAGAAGGGCTTGTCCTCTCCATCTGCTGGGCTCCTTCCCGCTGGAGGCGGACGTGGGCGGGTCACGTGCAGCCGTGTCCCCGCAGCCCGGCTTCCTGCGGCGGGCTCTGCGGAGGGCGGCAGCTCCGCCGGCGCCGCGGACCCCGCTCGCCCCCGGGCAGCCCCCGCTCGCCCCCGGGCAGCCCCCGGGTACAGAAGTCCTCGAAACGGACCTCGGGAACCCGGCGCCGCGAAGCGGAGCTGCCAGATAAGCGGGTGCGCAAAACAAATCGCCCGACCGTGCGTGGAACAAAGTTGGGAATTAAACGTCGGGGTTTGACTGTGCGTGTAAAGGGCCCTATTAGAGGCCAACCTATGGGTTAAACCGGGAACAAAGGCCAGCGCACCTACAGAACGGCAAACGCCCTCAAACGAAACAAAGAGCACAAACAAAAAGAGCCATTAGATTCAAATCCCCTGCTAGTGGTACGCAAACCTGTGAAGGCCGAGCTGTTGGGTTGGTGGTGAGTTTCTGACTTAGGAACTTGAGGTCCGAGGAGCTCTTGGGCATCAGCCGGCAGGCGCTCTGCAGTGCCCCTTGGCCGGGGCGTGGGGCACAGGGAGGCCTCGGTCCTCAGCCAGGACCCGTCCGATGCGGGAACCCAAAGGAATTGAGCAGACGCTCACTGGGGTCTATAAATTAGAAGCGCTGCGAGGGTTACTCGCAACAGACGTCGCAGGACAGAGCGAGTTTCATTTGCAGCTTGTGTACCGAACAGTAAGGATTCCTTCCCCAGGAGTGAGTTTTGCTCAATGAAACTCAAAGTTTAAGCAAATGCAAATAGCCTACGCTGAAAATGTGAAAAATAAACGAAATATCATTTAATTTAATTTGAGCGCTCAAGCAAGTCATTCGCAAGTCTGTTTAATGTTTAGGAAGAAAAAGCCTTAGTTCAGTCCCTACAAATGGTTTTAGTTACTTCTGTGACTTTCCATCTCTTGAGGATAATCTACTCCTAATAAGGACAATTGCTTAGATTTATTACCCCACTGAGGTCTTGTTAAAGATCTAACAAAAATCCTATTTAAATGAAAAGGACAATAGAATCTTTAAAGTCAGTGTAGATTAATTACATCCCCAAAAAGAATCCATGTCTTTATGCGTAAGAAAAGCAAAAAACAGATTTCAAAGAAGTTAAACTATGTGTAATTGGCATAAACTATCCACTGAGCCAGAGGGGAAAAAAAAAAAAAAAGAATCAACCAAAAAAACCTAGGCTATCGTATGGAAATTGGAGTCTATTAATAAATAACAAACCTGATACATGTGTCTAGTGCCATATTTTTGCATGCATTTTTTAATTTGCCTAATTTGCTAGGCATATCTTAGAGCAAACATGAAACATGCTAGCTGTTAAGTTGAACAAATCCAAAAGGGACAAAAAGGCTGATTGAAATCAATACATTAACATGCACCAGCATTTAAAAACGTCTCATAACGTTCCCAAAGAGAGCCTGTAAACTGCAGCAGTCTCAGTGCAAAACTGCTATAATCTGTGTTCCCATGTAGTCATTATTCACACATGGGAGTATACAGTTCCTACAATCATTTTTCATGCATGAATACTTTAAAACCCAAAATCACTGACATAAATACACAAGGGGGACCTCTCTTTCAAAAGTTAACATCTTAGGAACTCTGAAAGGGAACGCGAAGACAGAGAGCAGTCCACGTGCTGACAGCCCTCCTGGAAAGAAGGGTCTGTGTGCAGCCCCCCAGCACAGCAGGAGCACCCCATGCCTTCCCCAGGCTGGGAGTCACCACTGGGCCCTGAGCTGCAGAGCCAAAGGCAGCAAGGTCAGGACAGAGCAGAGCTAAGCAAAGCCTTACCACTTCTCCCTTCCCCCCAACCAGCGTGCAACTGGGGCCCCACATGTGGGGAAGGGCAGTCAGCCCAACAGCTGTTTTGGGCATGCGGTTTCCTTTTCAGAAGATAATAAATTCTGATACAAAAAAAAAAAAAAAAAAAAAAAAGCTCATAACCTATTTCTGCATTAAAGGCACTTTTCCTTCCCTGCTTTTCCATGATACAGGATGATGGCGTGGCTGGGAGCAGGCAGGCACACAGATGGGCTCCGTGCGGAGAAGAAACATACATGAAGGTAGCTCCATGCAGCTGCAGGAAGTGTAATGCAGTGGCTGGAAAAGGAGGTGACAAAACAGTGGTCCCCCTCTCCTGGCTGGCTCAGTTTGCTGCCCATCAGCGAGGGTGACAAAGCGAAACAGTCACCAGGGTGTGAGGTGGGTCACTTGATTCCTTCATCGCGAAAAACCCTGAGAAGATGGTATGTTAACATTCCCTCTGCAGCACGTTGGTCCCTTGTTTAATCATTTCATCAACATAATCATTACTATCATAATCAAACACATTTAAAGCTCACACTAAGTGACCATCCTGCTACCTAAGGCTTTCCCCAAAATTAGCTCTAATTTAAAAATTAAGTTTTTTTCCAGCGCTGTAGTAGTCAGCACCTTTGCTTTCAGACTGCATGTTTGTAGACGGAGGCCTGGCACTATGGCTGACTTGGGCAGCAGCTGATCATATCAGAAGGACTAGAAGTGATGTCAAGTAAATGGCCGACTACAGGGTTCTGTGACTGAACTGGTGGGAAGGCATCTTATTCAGTATTTGGGGCTGCTTAAGTCCATAAAGACCTTAAGACCATAAAGTCCTTAAAGTCCATAAAGAGGCAAGGTGTGTGCCGAGGCAGCCAGTCCCTCAGTGGGAGGCAGCCGTGGTGGGCCACGGGCCCCTCACCGAGAGCTCTGCTGCAGTGCCATGGCGAGGTCTCGATCAATACCGTGAAATCCACCACGGGTGGGTCGCTTACAGCTCTGCAACACCTGGAACCTGCCTTGCACGAACGCCGAGGCGGAGGCCGCGGCGGCTCCCTCCAGCCACGGGCGTGCGTGCAGAGCGCAGCGCGACCCGCCGGCGGGGTAAGATGGCTGCCGCCCCGCCCCCGCCCGCTCAGCGCCAGGCCCGCCCGTCGCCATGGCGACGGCGGCGGGAATCCGGGGGC
>VZRU01001339.1:355366-433042 GCA_013398155.1 Pedionomus torquatus | reverse complement strand
GGCGCTAGCACCAGGCCCGGCCCGGCGCGGGGGGGCAGGAGCAGGGAGGGCCGCCGCGCCGAGCCCCGAAAGGTGTCGCCGGGCGAACGGGAGGAACGGGGCGGCATCAGCCTGATCCACGACGGGGCTGGTTTCCGCCTGCGGCTGACAAGGCTGGCAGGGCCATCCCTCCAGGTGCCTCGGACCGGCGACTGGGAGCCTCATTGGGGAGGGGACAATGTCAGCGTGAGGCCTCTGAGAGCCGTATGAAAGCCCTTGGCGTGTGGTGCATCCTGGGCTTTGTATTCCTCGGTCACCTTTTCAAAGAAACACGTTCTGGAAACTCTGGTCAGCGTCCGTGGGAGGGCACAGATGTTTACAGATGTTAGCCAGCACTTGAAATTATCAATTCCATGTGGTGGCAAAGAGCTCGCTTCCCATTCCAGCCACGGGAAATGCAAACTTAATGCTGCTCTCTTCCCAGCTCTTTCACCAGAGATAGAAAATCCAGCAGTTTAGAGGCAACACGGAAGGCTGCGAAGCCGGGCTGAAATCCTGGAGCATCCTGAGCACTTTCGACCTCCTCCAACACTCACAAGCAGAACTACATCTCGGTGAGTTATTACTCGGCTACAAATGATAAACACCATTGAAAATACATTAATAGCTACCAACAGCAATTCCAAAGCAGGATTTAGGATCTCTTTTTTTATTAACGTTATGTAGTTCACTTGTCACATACATGAAACAACAACAGCTCTTTTCCAATTTAAGAATGAGTGAAATACAACCACAAAAGGTAGCGTTTTGGTCTGCTCTGCTCATCACACACGTGCATCGTTTCTCCTGGCAGTAACAGCACTGCCAAGAGGTAAGAGAGCAGCTTCTCAGAAGGGTGGGTGGGAAAGATTACTCAACACACTTATTTTAACTAATATCAGCTGCCAGCCCTTCAGAAGCACGGGAGGGGCCCGGCAGCTGGGTGGCACAGGGCAAGAGTGGAGCTCACCAGCATCAACCAGCTTTTCTGCCCGAACACAACTAACACAGAACTACACCCTCAGCGAGTACTTCCATTACAAGCCAGGTTTCCTAAAAATGTCTGGTCAGCACCACCTTGTCCATCAGCAGGAAACATGATATCTGCCCACAGTTTGTCCGTAGGAGAGACAGGACAAAATACCGGCAGTGAACTGTCATAAAAACACACCTGTGAGAATCACAGAATCGTCACAGTTGGAAAGGACCTCTGAGATCACAAAGTCCAACCATGAACATACAAAACCCCCCAATCTTGGCCACTAGAACATGCCCTGAAGCGCCACATCTACACATTTCTTAAATACCTCCAGGGATGGTGACTTCACCACCTCCTGGGCAGGCCGTTCCAGTGCCTGGCCACTCTTTCAGTAGAATAATTCTTCCTAATATCTAATCTGTACCTCCCCTGCTGCACCTTCAGACCATTTCTTCTGGTCCTGTCATTATTCACTCTACAACCTCCTTTCAGGTAGTTTCAGGTAGAGAACAATGAGATCTCCCCTCAGCCTCCCCCAAACTAAACATGCCCAGTTCTCTCAGCCTTTTCTCATAGGACTTGTTTTCTAGATCCCTCGCCAGCTTGGTGGCTGTCCTCTGGACACACTCCAGCACCTCAGTGTCCTTCTTGTAGCAGGGGGCCCAGAACTGAACACAGTACTCGAGACCCCACCAGTGCCAAGTACGGAGGCACCATCACTTCCCTACTCCAGGCTGGCCATGCTATTCCTGAGAAGAGGTGGTTCCTTAGTAATCTTACCCTGCTAGGGAAGTAGATTGTTGTCCTTGTCCTAGAGGACTACTATCGCTGCTCTGAGGAGGCTGATGCAGGGGACAGCCTGCTCTGTGTGGCTTCCCTCATCCAGAGCCCTGGGACATTCCTCACAGGTCTGCATCATGACACCTCCCATGTCTGACACCAGCTCTACCTACAGCTGCAGTCACAGGTTCTTCAGTTAACCCTCATGCAGCCACAGCACCCAACACTGTACCAGCCTAGCACCTCCAGAACACAAAAAGTATGGAGGAATATAGATAAAGTACTTCCTTGTGTGCATCGTTCCACCCCAGGAAAGGAAACAATCTCTCACAGGGCTTCCAGTAAGCAAAAGGTGTGGCCTACAATTAACTGAGGCCACAAATACAAATGTTTTGATAATTACCTCAATGGATAGGTAGATTTTTCAGTGTTAACACCCAAAACCTTGACATTCAATGACATATTTTAAAATCAGCCTGAGAGTGACAAACAACCCAAAGAAGAACGTACAGCCCCTTTGGAAAGTGTTAATGCAGATTAAATCAAATCAGAAGCAGAAGTCAGAGTTACTCATCAACTCTTCTAGTCCTCAGATCTGCTCTTCCAAGAGAAAAGCACTTTAAGAACATGACAGACACTTCTGAGCACACTGCAGCAGATCTCAGTAGAGCTCATATACACCTGAGTGAGAGGAGTTCACCCAGTGAGTGCACAGCCTGTCACACATCTGTTTCAGCTTACCCACTTGCAGGACCAGTACCCAGTTACCAACCAGCCAAAACCAGAAAAAGGCAAGGTTTAAGAGTAGTTAGCTCTTTTTAATCTATTTGCAGGGACTTTGAGCTAGCAGTTGTCTGTAGATAGGAGCTTTTTCTTCTGACAAGCACACCCACTGCATCCAGACTTCTAAGAGGAGGCGTTATCAGAACAGCAAGACACAATTATTTTTAAATCATAAGTCTGATCTGTTGGAGAGCTAGATTAAACAGTAAAGCTTGAGAATTAATTTCCCCATTGTGTCACTGTAGGGCAAATCTTTCTATCCAGATATATTTCCAATCTGAAAATTCCCAACCTGTGCACAGAGCACCACAGAAACCCCTCAGACTTCTCTAGGGAACTCCCTCTTGTCACTTCTAAAACTTGGTTCTGTCCTGCAAGCAAAATCCCAGCTCCTCCATGATGCTGCCTACAAGACCTCTGCTCACTGCATTTCCCTTCCATACCCTCGTTGGGGGTGACAGATGTCTCCTCCCGCAAGCACTGCTCAGCTCCTCTCAGAGGAGACATCTGCCTCCTCCCCCAGCAACCCAGAATGCAGGAGGCAAACAGATGCCTTCCTTCAGCCTTCCTCTCCATTCCCTGCCCAGTGTAACAGGCCGTACTGCTGCGGTGAACTATGTGTTCAGCATGGACACAAGTGTGGAAAATACAGGAGAGTGGGTTACATGAGGAACAACTGAGGAGGGACAACCCTTTTTGTTAACACAACCTGTAGAAAAGTCAAGTTTTATTGAGCACAGTTATTTTTTAAAAGCAGGAGTTATTTTCTTGCTCAAACTTCAAAGGGAAACTTAACTGCACTAAATATAAGAATGCTTTTAGCATTTATTTAGGCAAGCTTCTTCTACTGTCACCATTCCTGTTACTTACTTGTGCTGCATTTCATCCACATGTCCATGGGGATGCACCCATCTACTAAACCCAAATGCAACAAAGCCTCTACCCAGCTTTGGATCTAATTAAAATTTGCAAGTGAAAGCCACACAGTACCCTAGGAACCACCTTTAAGTTTTCTCAAGAGTAAACAATTAAATAAAGAAAGAAAACTAGAAAAAAAAACCAGCAGGTCCTATAAGATTGTTCAGAAAAGATCTTAAAGTAATAGTTTGTTTCTTTTCAGGTTACCATTTTTTGCATTACATTTAAATACTGAAGAATGTTAGCAGGAAAAATAGAATCATAGAGTATCTCCAGGGAAGGGGCCTCAACCACTCAACAATGTTTATGTTGTATTTCTTCCAGTGTTTCTCTAGGCGTCCTTCTCCAGCAGAACTCCTGCAGAGGTAGGCTCTGGTGATAGAACACATTTAAAAATGATGGCCAGATGGTGGCACAGTAAACATCTTTCTTTTGAAAGGCTGTACTTGTCTATTAGAAATATTCCTTGTTCCATATGCATATCACAGAGGATTAGGCACATACACTCTTCACACAGACCAACTACCTCCCAAAACATGTGTCAGCGGAGTATTTACTACCAAATCCAGAAGGAGTTTGTGATTCTAACATTGTCCCCATTAATGAGAAAAATGTCACTATACAAAAGCTCCTTTTTTTTTTTTTTTCCCTCCTCTTTCTTATCAAATCCTTCAAACAGCTGATAACTAGCTTTTATAGATTGGAGAGTCAGATAGAATTCTGAATCTATTATTTTACTAAAACCCCAGGGGTCAACTTATCACCTGAAAACCATTTTACATGGACAATTTGACTTTCATATGGAGTGTCAGAACATACCCTAGATGGAAATCTAAAATAAATTATATGGAATACTGCCTTCTTTGTGCTGAAATTTATCGGTCCCACACTACAATAATTTTGAAAATTGTATCCCTTAAGCTACAGTGCTGAGATATTATTAACTGCTTGAACTGAAAGAGCAGTTCTGATTGGCTGCTATAAAGCCTATGGACAGAGACTAATTTCTGCCGAACCACATGCTTATCCAAAGCTGTTTTCCACCATTCTGAGCTGCCAACTTTATTTTCTTCCAGAACACACTGCCCATTTTATTACTGTCATCCTCAGTAGTACTGTCATTTCAGTAAATCTGTTCCAGATGCTAAGAATGTGTCTAAGTTTCTGCTAATATACTTGCCTAAGACCATCACACCCAAGGGAGGAAGAGATCCACTTGTACCTCTTGTCTTCCTAATACAGGTTATTCTCCTTGCTAAGCAGGCCTCCAGTCTCTGCAATGTATTTCTGTGATCTGTCACAAGATAAGCAGATCTATTTCATGGCCCACACTTTCTTAATCACTTCTACAGCCATACTTTTGAAATACCATTATTTGATAACATGTGGATGTTTTGATGAATGCTCCTTTTACATCTATTAGTACAGTTTCTAGAAACCACCCAACTGGCCTCAGAGCTTAAAATCTTTATAATTGAGGAAACACTCAAAATGTTAATGATCCAACTGCCATGTGACTGTTCTTTAAGTAGAAATTCCAGCTAGGCAGACAAACCTCCTTTGGGCATAGTATGTAAGATACAACAATGGAGCCCTGGAGTAAAAGTTTATTTCCTGCACCCAGTAACCCAAACAAGTCTGGACTACAACAGCTAAAATATTACACCACAAAAAGAAAAAAAAAAAAAAATCAGAATGCTGGTAATAATTCCTACTGCCTCATTTTTATTCAGATAAATTAATAGCCTTTATAAACTGAAAGAAATTGCCGAAAAGGAATTTCTGACCTGCACACCCAAGTTTCTAGACAGCCGTCACTTTTTCTTTACTAAACAGTATCAAGCTTCTCCAAGAGGCATTCAGACTAATGACAATTCACAGAGGCCAATCAGTCTCTCTGAGTAGACAACCAATAGCTTCTGGCAGTGGCATTTAGCTCAGTAGGGCCTTTGCCAAGCAAGGATTTGAAAAACCAAGGCCTGGCATCTCTCTTCCAAACCCTTTACTGCCTGCCTGCCCAACATCTCTTTTGACTCCATTGCAAAGTCACAGTTACAGCCTTTCCAGGGGGGAAGTGGCTAGTCATTGATGGGAACCTTGCATTCACCTTCTCTCATGCTCACTGACTTGCCCTCAAGGATCTGGGGGAGCTCTGCCAGCTTCCCTGAGCACAGCAGAGGTTCTGCTTCGCAGAGCTTGGCTTCGCTGGTGCCAAAGCCATGCTGAACAGTGTAACATCCATGTTCAGCAGTTAGATGACTACTACATTGAAGACAATTCATTATTAAAATCATCTAGAGTTATACTTCTACTGAAATAAATACCATATTTTAGGGAATTTGTGTAGTGAGCTGGAACAACTGGGATAAAATGGCATATATATTTGAAACACTTGATTTTTTTGTTTTGGCCAAGCAACTCAGTTGGTCAGTGGTAGTCTATGTTAGGCAGAAATTTTAGAAGTATGAAGTTATCTTTAATAGAAAAGATACCTAGAGAAAACTATCTTGGACAGTAATATCCCTGTGTCTGCTTTAATTACATCCTACCATTTATTAAAGTGACTAGAGCAAGTTAGCAGGACTTCTGTCTTACCCAAACAATAGAAATTCCCTTGCATCACAGATTCACACTAGAAGATAATGAAAACCGTTTGGAGTTGTCCACTTGTACTGATAATTATTTTGAGCACTTTTAAGTGCTTAAACTCTTAAGATACATGTTTTAGAATCTATTTATCTAAGTGATTGCTTTATTAGCTCAATAGAAGAAAGTCACAATTGCATTGTAGGCGCAACTGACAGACCCTGAATCTAGCTGGAACTGTGGTCAGGTATCAACATGCAGCAGCTTAAAAAAAGTTACCCAAGCTGACCTTAATATGTGTGACTATCAGGTTTTCACTGTAGAAATATATATTTTTTCAATATCCTTTTCTGAGCAGAAATCATGTCATTTATATGCAAATCAGACAATATTCTGCAGCTGTTTCTTCTGTGCTGAAGCCATGGGAATTATTTGCACTTAATAAAGCCTCATAAATAGGTTTTGCCTCTAAATGGGTGGGGGAGCAGCAAATATATCATAGCCGTTTACAGTTACAAGCATCTTTTTATTTTGAAAGTTATATGCATCCTTTAATAGGAAGTTTCACAGTTACAAAAGAAACATTGTTTCATTTATATAAACAAAATACCCTTACAGCCTTCAAAACAAAGTGTTCTGCATTTCTCCCTGTATTCAGCTATCTAAAGTGTAGAAATTGCCACGTATAATCAATCAAAAGGACAGTCTGTATCATTATTACCTACTAGCTCCACATAGTATATGTTAAACACAGGAAGAAATTCCTTGCTATTGTAACTAGACAGCTTTATTATATTTGAAAGAACATATACCTTCTTTATAAAACATATGTTCACCCAGTATAATCTACCACATTTCTGCAAAACACATATAATTTTCACTCACCACCAATCCAGTGTGCCCCACAAGTCCTGGCACATGGAAACTCAGGAACACTCAAAGCACATTGCACAAGATCAGAATGAAAGTGCAGTGTTTTGGTGTGACAGGCAGCATGCTAAAGCTAACTGGGAAGCAACTCTCCCTAACTGGTATACGCTGCCTGGATCAGGACCTCTTGTTCAGAGCAGCACACGGAGTGCAGGACTGCAGATAAACAGGGACACAGCCTTCCCAGTCACTTCACAACCACAGGGAAGAACAACAGTGATGGGCACTGCCTAGAGAAAAAGGGGAGACAAAAGGGCCCCAAGGGCCCCTGTCATTTAGGAGGATGGTAAGTGGACCTTACTCTAGCCTACTTCGTCAGGAGCACATGGAGACAAAGAGTTACACCAGTGGGACAAAAGTGGGGGCTTGGACAAGTACAGTTTTGTCACAGAGGTTTAAAGAACAAAAAGTGACAAGATTCAACTAGGGTGGCCCTTATCTCAACTGAAGAGTGACAGCCAATAAACCACTGCCCTTTTTCTATCCGATTTTTTTTGGTCAAGCTGAACTTCATTACTGCAAACTATCAGCACCACCTGTGCCACCGTTTATTCTCATATAAGCATTCAGTAAGTTTGATGTGCTGTTAGTCCTCTGCAGGAAGTGAATTTAACCCTGAATCCTACCTCTTTTCCATTTCCTTCTTGAGCAAAGGAGCTGGGAAAAAAAAAACCCACAAAACTAACAACAAACAAACCAACCCCACAAAGAAACCCATGACCAAACCCAGGCATCCATGGATCTCATTTAATAGACACCATTTAAAGATTCTGCCAGTAGAACTATTGACATGATACTAATCTCTTGCTGCTACATAAAAAAGCAGAAGGGGTGACAAACAGGTAATGCAAGATACACTTTCTTTTAGAAGGGATACCATTAATTCTGTCATAATGATGCCTTAGAGGGGTATCATTTGTAAAAAAAAAACCCACTGATTTTAACTATTTTTCTATTTTAACTATTTTAACTAGGTGATACTGGTTCCATACAGTGACGTCTGTTCACTCTATATCATTACATTGCCTGCACTGAAAAGCACCAACTTTTATACTTCACATAACTAATCTGTGAAGGTATATCCACCCAAATAGCAGGAGTCTGCCTCAGTTTAACCATTACTATAATGGTTAGTCCATTAAAATCTACAAATACATGAATAAAGTCTATGTAATTAAAATGATCATGACATGCTGCATACAATTAAAATGATGTCACAATACATTTAGAGCATTCCATATGCTATAAATGTACCTTATACGCAAACATGTCTGGCAACATGTTTAAACACTATACTTATTTTTCTGCTACCAATTTTTGAAGATCATGGTTTTTTGAGTGCATATTGCATTTTCTTCAAGCAGAGATATGGTTGACCTCAGTTTATATTTTGAAACCAATATATGAGATAGGACAAGGAAGCATATAAGGAAGTTGAAATTAAATTAAAAGCAGGTATGAGCATGTATTTTATTATGGAGAATCAGACAAGTAAAACAGTAAAATCTGACTTCTTGTCACATTGAATTTTCTTTCACTACTCCATTATGGGAAACAGTATTTTTATAATGTAAATTTTATAGAATCGTCCCCAGACTAGAGTCTCTGGCATTCTGCTGTATCCCCAAAGAATTACTTATACAATTCCACGGATTCAAACTCAAGCCACTCATTTACTGTTACAACTCTATGCAGAATTAAAAACAAGGATCCTTTCAGACTTTAAGAATGTTTTTTACGTATCTTGGTCTGCATTTTATCTATTGGTAGCAGCTTAATGAAATTGCCTGATGTTACCCTGTTGAATTTAATTAGTCTGTTTTTTCACCTGAGCAGCAACTGAAGGAAGCTGGTCACAGCATCAATGAATCACAGTTATTCTTTTGCCAAATAGAAATAAGACTATTCAGCTCAGAAAAGCTGCATCCTTATGTGGATAAAAGAACCCACACATCTCATGTGCACAAGAAAAGCAATATTCAGTGAGGCTGGCTGTGAATTTACAGCACACCAGCTTCTCCATGCTAACTCTTTCATTACAGGTAGTTTGGTGAGTTCCACCAGAGAGCAAGTCAGCCCACTTACAATCTGAATCATCTTCCAACAGTGTCTGCCTCTTCCTAGTGACTTCACAGGGACTCCAGGTGAACTAGGTTTATCACTTCATTTATTCAGTTAAATGACTAAAATTGGATAACTTTTCATACTTATGTCTATACTTACTTTCTGGGGCATGATGTGGGATTTTGGTACACTTGTCATTCATATAAAGCATTGGAGGAGAAACACCACTGGTCCTTGCTGGGAGCCACCCAGTTTTCAGGGAAATCAGAAGATAGCAATGGGCAGAGGGTAAACTCTGCATTCTTATATCTTACCATGACAGGGAACTGGGACATGACTAGGATGGACAGGACTAGGACTGCTGGGGTAAACATAGCAGTAGTATACTGAGTTACCTCTGTTTTGAAATTTAATTTACGAAAAATAATAATTCAGATTTCGACTAGGTTTTTCTAATTCTGCAGTCAATTTTCTCTTTCTGCTTATATTTGTTTTGAGTATACTCGCTGTGTATCTGCAATTAATTATTGCCATAGAGGCCTACTATGGTTATGACTTTTGATCTTTCAAATTATTGGTTTGAAAAACTGAACAGTACCAAATGCTACCATATGAAAAGTCACTCCCTCCTCCTCAAACAAAGAACACTTCAGCATGTAAGTACTTCCACATTGGTTTTCTGAAAGTGATTTACGATTTAAAGAGTCATAGACCTAATATGAATAATGAAGCAAAACAGCAATGCCTAATAAAGCACTTACTCCTAGAAAAATGTTTTTGCACCAGGGGTTCAGTATTACTGTAAAGACACAGAAGTATTGAAGATTTATATTCTGAAATCTGTGAAATGCTGTCAGCAGCAATAGCACAATTTTGTCATTTTCCAAGAATGATACTGGATGCTGATCTCTTGTGAAAAACAGAGACAGGAAATGATCTTATAACCCCCCTGCAAAGTACTCTGAATAGTCTTGAAAGCACCAGAAGTATTTGTTATATCATGAGTTCCAACTATGGATCAAATTGGAAATCAAAGCCTTCTAAGAAAATTAAAAAAACAAACAAACAAACCATGAATCAGCCTTGAATCATGAAGAAACCCAGTAATAACTACTGAACAACTGCACTGGGGAAAACTAAGAGGAAAATAAAACACCTGCCTGCAAGGATAATTTTCCTTGAAGTAATAACCTAAATATAAACCTACTTCTATTAACTAAAATTAAGTGGTTATATTTAGACTACACAAATAAATGAAGCAAAAATGGAAATAATGTCAATTCTTTCTAGATATTTATACAGACTACCAAAATATTTCACAGAAAAATGGAAATACATCTTCAGCATAGGAATGGGAGCAAAAAAAAATGAATCTCAAAAATATACTTCTTCATACAAAGAAAGAAATAGAAGCTTACCTTATGTATTTTTATGAAGACAACAACTTTCACAACCAACTCTCACCACTCTCACCTTTAGAAGCAGCCTCACAGAGACTAGCAGGAAAAAGCACAGCCCCTGCCATGAGAAGCATGCCCAGTGTGCAGATGAGGCCTGAGCAACCAGCAGATAAGGGAGGTTTTGGAAAGTTGCAAGTTGTATAATCACAAGATTATATAAATTATATAAATGACATAATCACAGGATTATATTGTTTCTTTCTCTTCTATGTTTGAAGCTCAGCTTTGTGTTGCTGTTAAAAAGCTTTTGCCACATTTGAAGAAACTGAGGAACAGGTCAATTAGTTGTTGCAAGCTACAACCTTAAGGAAAGGTAGAACACAAAGGCAATTAAAGAATGCTATATAAATATGGACTATAAATTGGAAAAAAATAAACGTGTATTTCAAAGCAGCAGGGAGAGAGTCAGGTACTTAAACACTGCCATCAAGTCCCATCTTAAATGCCCTAGAGGACTGGAAACATCTCCACATGGGAGGGGTGCGCTCTTCTGGCACGGTAGATAGAGCCAAGGGACAATTCTCTGTGGCATCTAAAATGATGTTTGGAACTCTACATTTTTAAATCTCACCCTGACAAGAAACTGGGAGGTGACTAGGATGTACAGGATTAGGACTGCTGGGCCAAAGATAGCAGTAGTGTAATAATTCTGAGTAAACTCAGTTTAGAAGTTGAATTTAAAAAAAAACCAAAACACAACACCAAAACCAACCAAACAAAAGAGACAAAAAGAGACCTGCAACAATACTAACTTCCAGATGGAACGAAGTACTTGAGTTATAAACAAAGTGAGTTATAAGCTTTGGCCTCCTGGAGTTTGCACAGTCAAAACCAAAGTGGTGAATGTTGAGGCTGCTTGCGCTATGCCATTCTTTCATGTGCAGAGTTATTCCAGACAGTAAATCAAAATTGTAAGGAAATGCTGGAGTGAAACAAAACGTTATTAGCCGAGAAAAATACAAACGGGTAGTGCAGCAAAACACGGTTACGTAGGATTGTACCACAAACAATGTTGCAAGAACAAAAAGCTAATGTTCCATGTGTGATTGTAACATTTTAATTCCACAGATTTTGAATAATTAAGAGTGAAAATTAACATTCTCCTCCATTTTAGGCAGTATTATGCAAGTTCAATAATTGTGAAAATACAAGGCGTACTATTTAAAGACTACAGCTTGAAGGAGATACCCAAATGCAATGCTTCATTGCCTAAACCTGTGCTGGGATACATACACGTCCACTTTATGACCAAAGGTGTCAAAGTGAACAGCCAAACACAACTTCAGAATATTGTTTATAGCCATTTACAACTGCTCTGTTGAGAGTTTGAGAACACAGTTGCTTGAAGGAGGCTGCACTTTTTTATAAACAAGTTGATAGCACTGCCAAAAGAAATACAGTCCATAATAATTTACCATTCTATTACTTCTACTTGTAAATCTAATTATTTTACAGTCAGTGCTATGAAAAATTCAGCATTAGAGAAACTGAAAGTCAAAACCAAAAAGCATTAAGAAATTTCTGAGGAAAGAGTCCTGCATTCATTTATAGAGAACTTGTGAGCAGGGCATGTAATAAACAGCTTACTTTCCCTTATGTAATTTTTACTTTGTCCATAAAAGCATCCTCAGTTTCGAAACTATTCTCTTTTAACACATTCCAGTATTTTTCTTTGTAATCCTGGAAATGGCAAGGTCAACAAACAAATATTTAACCACTTTTGCAAATATAATATACCCAGAATTCCATCAATTAGATATCAACTGTGTTATTATCTACTCTATGCAGCAATCCAGCTATTAATAGAGGTCTATAACAGAAATAAAATTCTCTTAACTGGACTTGAAGGCTTCACTCTGTAAAAATTACTACATATTTTTTTTCCCAGCACTTAAAATGTATTTTGTTTATATGTTTTACAAAATGCCATCAAATATTCCAAGGAAGGGCTTGACATCATTGACTTCATCATCAAGAAGATATCTAATGAAGATTAAGCAAACAAAAAAAAATTAATTAGGTATAGAAGATCAAAACCTATGAAATGAGGACCACTATTCAAAGTATAGTGGAGAGATACCAAGATAAGCAAAGTAATTTGCAAGTCTTTTACTTTCTAAGAAAAGTTAATTACTACTATTATTGTGTAAATTCTTCTTTTAAAAATGAATATTCTAAATTAGCACATTTCCCAAAGGTCTGTGTTCGACAAGGAACTAAGCACTGGACCACTGAGGCAACAAAAACATGCACAACTTTTTATTACCTGAGATCCTCTTCTTTTTCCTGTTCTTTTGTGAAAATAAAAAAGTCTTCTTTCCAAGTGAATTTAGAGGAGTCCGGCATTATTTTTGAGATCGAAGAACAATGTATATTTTCCAGCTCTTGTGAAGGATTTGAATGCTTTTTTTCTTGAAAACTGAACTGCAATGTAAATGTGAAAAAGTGTATATGTTTAAAATAACTAACCAAAAGAGAAGCTGCCAGATTGTTGTAGTTTGTAGCATGGATATTTATATTATGACATTTGACAAAAGCACAAGAGAAATACAATTATATACTTGGATGACTTGCAGGATCACAATAAAATTGAGTACATAGTTTTGAAGTCAAGCTATGTAAAGGAAGTTCAAGTCCTAGTTCTTTGTATCATGAATATCACATTGAACATAGGATGCAGGCATGTTCGGAAAACACAAAAAGGTTCAAAAATTCAGTATGTCCAAACTGATTTATAAGTCACATACGGTAAATATATTTACATATTAAATACTCTAATGACAGGAAATTCTGTTATCAAAATATTTTTACTCACCGTATTTATATTTCCACTCTGTACAGGTAAATTCACTTTTGATGTGCTATTAACCACAGGAATAAATGAGTTCTGAGTATTGGTCTCATCTTGTAATGTGCATGAACTGAAAATATCAAGTTGAATAATTTAAGTATTTTTACAGAAGTGCAAAATTATTTACTTTTCAGTTCAAGATTTTCTATTTATTTCCCTACACATACACAATATATTCAAAACATTCAACAATTCATACCTTTTAGAAGTTGAATTTTCACTCACTTTTATTAGGGAATAAGCTCCTGTACATTTAATTATACTGATACATAAGAAATATAGATAGTATTTTTAACAGAATAAAATTCTAATAAATTACATAATGCTTACTCTTTTGAAATGTCATTTGTGGCTTTGCTTCTTGTGTACTGGCAAAATGATTCGCACTCATCTGGAATATGAAGGCAGGTATTTCCATGTTCCAGAACAAAAAGAATTAAAGTTTTAAAAACTGAGTCACAAACCAGCTAAAATCCCTTGTAAATATTTTATATAATATGGTAAGTAATAATTTGAAAATTATTCAAATATCTTAACACTGGAAATAGTTCTTCTGTGGGTTTTGGGCTACTGTAAAGATAAGTAGATATAAGCAGCAAGATAAATTAACAAATATGTAGTTGCAGACCATTCAAAATTTTTAATTGTAACTTTCTCAACTCTCCCTTCCATATTTGATGTCTCAATATAGGTGACATTCAAGGTAGAGTAATAAACCTGGTAGTCAAGTTAATTAACCAAAAAAAAAATTAGGTAGTTCTATTCTTTGTACAGTATTCTAAAATAATAGCCTCTAAAATAATTCATGCATAGGTAATAAAGAATTTTGTTAAAATAACCTTACCCAGTTCTCTACTGGCAAAGTTGCTAGCAAGTACTAATTTCTCATCATCAATGTCATCCCAAACATCATCTCTCAGTTCAAAGTCCACATCTAAAGCATTTGAAAACCAAGATCTGCTTTTATCTGTATCAGCAAGTTATGCATTAAAGATTTTAAAACTTTTTTTTATGCCAATGTATTTTGGCTCTTCTTGCTCACAAACACTGAATTTTTCCAAGAGAAAGCTGTAGTACCTTGTTCTACTTGTCCATTACAAAGAACTGTGATATGTTTTACAACCAGTTATTCAATCTCTTCTACAGACACACAAACTTTAAATAAAGTGTAGGTTATGCTTACTACAATTTCACAGGATATTCTTAATTACCTACCTTTTTTTTTTTTAACAGAATGGAAACATACCATATTCCGTATTACAGATGCAGTTAACCCAATAAAAATCATACAAACTGATGCCTTACATCATTAGAATTATTTTTTATGCACTTTTTTTTTTTAATTTAAATGGAACCAGCCCAAATCAATATGGTTAAGGTTATCTTCTCTGCTACTGTTCAATAGAGTTGGCTTTTCTACTACATTCCCTTGATCTGTATGATTTGCCAAAAGACGTTCTCAAGCATGGACTGTAGCTATACTGGAATATCCATCTGTCTTCCCATGACCTTATTCATTTAGCACAATTGTATCATGCACCAACTGTCACCACCCAGCAACTGATGATATGGCTATGCAAGAGTCTTCCATGTTAAGACTAGATAACAACTCTAGCAGGTAAATTAAAATGGCAGGAAAAATACAAAGCATTAAAAGAAGAGGATTATAATCCCATCATCAAAACATTAAGTAAAAATGAAATAATGCACTGCACTATAGCTGCCAACACTGAAGGCAGAATGAACTAAAACCCGTTTCATTACAGCACAGTGCTTCTTATATGTCTGATTATGATATAAATATTGTAGCTGCTGCTTACTAGCAAATTAATCAAAGCCTGATTCACATCAATCTACTCTCACTAAACACAACGGCAAAAGACATGCTGTGAGGAAAACATCATTATTATATACTGACAATGAAGACCAATCATTTGACACCATATGTAAAAACATTGTGGCCTTTCCAGTGGAAAAGAAACAGAAAACAAGCACATTTTTTCCAGCTAGAGCAGTTTTACTAGTTATGAATTCAGTTATGAAACGGTCACATTTTTTCAACTACAAACAAAAGCTCTCATTTTATTAACATCTGCCAGCAGAAAGGAAAAAGAAGAAAACTTATAGGGGTAAAATACCTCCTGTATTACAAGTGGCTGCAGTGGAAACACATTACAGTCATTCATTTCAGGAAGTCCTTATAGATTTGGACCCCCATATATTTGATTTAGTCATCACTGTTTTATCGAAAGGTACATTTCGATGCTTAAATTTACACTAGAAATTCTTACTGACACCAGAAAGAAAGTGAATTAAGGGCCGTATACATCCAGTGTTCTATAATGCTATACTGGTTGCTATAGTGATTCAGCAAGTTTGAGTTTACAAATATATTCAAATCAAAACAGTGAAAATCATAATTTCAATCGGCAATAACTTACAACTCTTACCATAATTCCAGGATTGCAGTTGTTTCTGAGATATTCCTAAGATATCAGCATTATCTGCACGGTCCACAGAAGGTAATGAAGATGACTGTTTATTGCTAGATCTATGAAAAATAAAATAAAATAAAATAAAATAAAATAAAATAAAATAAAATAAAATACCCCAGTAACACATCAGTAAAATAGTTGCAGAAAGCTGCAAAATCATTTTACTCAGAAAATAGGTTTTAGTTTTTACAACTTAACATACTGTCTAAGAAAAGACAGATTTCTGTTACTTATATTAATCAGTACCTTGGCAATGCTGGCAACACAGATTTAGGTGTAAAAGCAAATTGTTCGAGATCCACATTTTGAGCTTGATTTAACATCTGCATCTAAAGAAAGCAGATTATTGTAACTGATATAAACATATTGGAACCCATTGTTTTTTAACAACCTTAATGACATCATTAATACTGTATCAAGTTAGCATACTTTTTAGAGATCATACATAAAATCTTCCTGATGTCTACATATCTAACATAGTCAGTTAAAAAGGTTTGAACTACATGCTTCTAGTGGAGATATCCAAGTACCCTGGCAAAGTCAGACTGTCTATCACTAGTTCTTATCTCTATTAGCTATAGGCTGAATCATTCTCTATTGCAAACAAAACTGTCAGGAGGAAGTAAAACACTCCAGTATCTCAAATGTCATTCTTGCTGCAGAAAGAGCCAGTTTAGTACTACTTTCAAAGGAATGAAGTGTAAGTCATTAAATGTTTCAGAGTTTAAAAATTAATACGGCTAGTTTTCTTATCAACAAGTGGATCTACCTGTCAATGTAAAAAGGACTTTTGGTAGCATTACTCTAATACCACTATTTGTTTTCACCCAGATCACTGTTTGCCAAAACCATGTCACAGTAGAGTACCTTCCAACGATGCCTCACCTACCACAGTCTATCAAACACCATGAAAGCAAAATCAAGGAGTACTCGCACAGAAGTGGATCACAGGAAGATTTCAAACAGTAGCAGAACCTCTCTAAGATACCTGAACCTTTGGTACCTCTGTACTTCTTTGCTTTTTGCATTCCACACAGAGAAAACAAAATTGAGTGTTCGGATACAGTTATAAGATTTTCTCTGCAAACAATATATACACATTCATAAGAGATTAAAATAGATCTATTCAATAGCTGGCTGTATTCAACTTAACCTTTAAGCGTTTTACAGGGGGTACAGAGGAAATTGAGTTCCTGCTCTTTAAATCAGCTAGGTACGAAGAAAACTTTGAATCTCCATTCATCTCAGCCTTTTGAGGTACTCCAGTTTTACCTGAAAAAAAAGGAATTGAAATAATCTTCAAATTAGTTTAGAAGGGATAAATCCTAATTCTTTCCAGATAAATGGAAACTGCCACTGAGCTTAGTATCTTCTATTGAAAGATCCTAATAGATTTGACACATTAATTAAAAGATTTAAAGCTTTTAAATTGCTTTTAAATCCTGTGATATATGTTCTGAAAAATATTATTAATAATTTTAATGCCATTGACAAAGCTTTTTATGACTGCATCATAGCAACAACTCAGGCCTGACTCGCTTATATTGCTTTTGTTAATTTAGCTATTGGTATAAATGAAGCTATTCTAAATTGTATTTCCCTAAAAGTAACAGCAATAGTAGATTTCATGAAACTCACAGCAGTCATGTCCACACACATCTTTATTTTTACAGCGATGGCTGCATTCTCTGTTTCCATATTTCTTGTAGGTAATTTCTTGTTTAGATCTGCCTGCTAGATAAATATAATAAAGAAACACTAATTTTTATTTCATATGTATTGTTCAGAGAATACTTTGTGCAGTAAAAGATGAGCCAGAAGTAATCTAGGTCACTAGAACTATGTTGCCCACAACAAAGCTTTGGGCTGCTCAGACATCACTGGAAAGAAATTCATCAACACTGCTGAAAAACAGAGGCAATACCACATTCCCAAATTCAAGCAGTAATATTAGATACCAAACATCCATGATTTTTCTTACTTTTAAATTCATCAAAGAAGTGCAATGTAGCACTCGAGAAGGGGTAGCAGCAGCCCTGTATTTTGTTATACTTGAGAAAAAACCAATATGGATAAATAAAGATCTAGCTCTCTACTGAAAGCAAAATATATTTTTCTGTCAAGTTTGGTACTAGCCAGATGTTGCAATCTGACCATTTACCTGTATCTACTTTTGCTGCTGGCAGACTTTGTGGTGAGTCACAATACACATCAAGTGAAGACTGAGCATTGAAGTTTTGATTTGTAGACGCTTTACTTCCCACTGTTCTCTGCGTTAAGTAAAAGGCTGTATATGTTTGCTGTATATCAAGACCAACTTTGAATAGAAGACAAAAATATTTAAAATTACTAAAAACTGTTTCTAAACTACTGATTAGCTTCAGCTTTCCAAAGAGTCTAAGGCTGTGAAAAAGATCATGGAGATTTGTTATGACAATGAACCAGTAAAAGCATATGATTTTATGAACAGATTCCTTTTGACTAACATTAATACTGAAAATGTTTGTGGTTTTTAAAGACACAGCTATTAGATAAGAAACAAAACTAGTCCCTGTAACAATTTTTTTTCTGTGTTGTTTTAAAACTACATTTATCTATCATTTTGCACTACTGATAAATTTTCACTTTAAAATTTAAAACTACAGTCTGTTGCAGGAATATCAGCAGTGCTATACTGGCAAAGGTACAAAAGGAGTATGTGTATAGTACTTGTGAAGTTGAATGCTAGTAATGGTTCTAGTTCTCATTAAATCAAGATTCACATGAGACTATGAGGGATACCATTTGTAAAAAGAGTATTTTTGTCTTTATTAGGCAAATATTACCAGAATGCCGGACAGGCTTTTAAAAAAATGAGAGATTTCATTCAAGTCTGAAACAGAAGCAGACTTTAAAATAAGTAGAGAGTAGGAAGACCTGCTTTTATAGTCTAACTTCACTGTTACCAATTTCAGAGAAATTAACTGTGGTGTTGAGTTTTACCACCATGTGGTAGCAGTCATGATAGCCAAGTAGTAATAAAACTACATTTTTTTCTTCATATCTGTTTGGTTAGAAAAATCTTTTTTCTGAGCCACAAGTTTAGCTATAAGAACACACATTATTACAGACCTGATTATTTTAATAGTCTCAATATTCAATGTTTATCATAAAAGCATCTAATATAATTCAGTTAATAGAGCACACAGTGATCTTTACAGGCGGGGCATGATGTCAGAATTTAATACAGCCAGTCTATTTTTAAATTGTTCTTCAAAGTTCTACATTTCAAGGTCATCATTGTCTCTCCTCATCTGCTGCTATAGTTCCAATGCTATGGAAATTGACACTGAGGGGACCAATGTTTAAATCTATACACGTTAAAGCTCAAAATTTTCCACCGTAGAAATTTCTTGCTGCTGAAGTGGAGATGAATCCATATCTAATACTGTTCCCAGCATTAATAACCTATCACACAGACACATTATCCCTACTGAAAGTTAATTCAACTTGAAGGCGAATGGCAAAAGACAATCCTAATCTGTATCAACATAGCAAAATACTATCTTCTAGTAACAGTTTTGATGTTTCCCAGTTCATTAATATGCTAGTCGATAAGACAAACAGATATGTAATTAGGACTGTTAGGTAATACTTAACTTACTAAAACATGCGTAATAGAATTTTGTTTCCAGATCAGTTAATTTTATTATATTTTTGGCTTTTAGAGTTTTTTTAATAATTCATTCAAAATTCTTATGCAATTGTTTTTATATTAAAAGCACACCAATCAACCTACCATAATCAGAACTAATTAAATTTATACTAATGTCTTCTGATTTAAGAGCTCTCTTCACTTCAATTTTCTTCACCCAGTTTCCAGTTTTCAGAAGCACAGAATCCCTGCAAGGTATCAAGAAAGTTTTGTTACACGGGGACAATGAAAACAAGACTTTATACAGTGGCATCTGTAACCAAGTGAAAGAGCCTTAATTTAGTTTTAGGTCTTAGATTTTGCTTGATAAGTGCTCTAAACTTCCAATAATGCATGATTTATAGTCATAAGAGAGCCAGGATCCTGAAGATCCGTTTCAGTTATGCGAAAGTACCAAACTTCAGCAAGAACTTACATGAAGGTCACGCAGTTGGAAAAGATTTTGCCTCTTTTTCCCCCCCCCATTTGCTCCAAGCATATTTTAGCCAATTGGAGAATTTAATCACACCTCTGAGCACAAAACAATTTTGACAATATGATGTAATTAAGTAATAAAACTAGTAAGTAATAACTTGAAAATGTATCTTTTTAATAGCGATGTTACTTGTTTTATGTTTATGTACAAATTATGTCTTCCATAATATGACATCAGTGTTGCACACATATTTACACATACACTCTGTACTGACAAGCACACTGGCACATTTGCGGGAGTTTTCAATCTTGTGCAGCATTTAAAATGACAACAGTGACTATAAAATTCTGCAGGATAAGGAATAATTTTGTATCATTTGGCATCAGTAGAAAGTATTTCAAAAACTGCAAGTTACAGAAAGCAGTAAAACCCAACACCCTTAAAAAGATGTGAGGCAAAACCCCCTGATCATACATACATAATTTTCTGATTAAAAATGACTTGGTTGTCAGCATTTCCTATGACCAATGTAACATAGTGAAATTCTGTCGCTGTTCTCTTTGTCTGTAGCTGCTCATAGTTTGTTAATTTGATGGTTACTAAGATTTCAGCCAATGTTTCACTGTATTTTGGAAGCTAGGAAGAAATGATATAGAAGATGTAACTGCTAAAATATGCAAAGTAAAATATATGCCTTTCCATAATTTTTTAACCATTGATACATACACAAAAGCTCAATTCAAGCAATTTCAATTTGTAATACAATTTTTATTTATTGTTCTGAGATGCTATTATACAGTACAAACTTGCCCACAGATGAATATTCTAAATTTGATTAAGTATTGAGAATAAAAGACAAGCTACATTAAGCCTCTGAAAAATCCTTCTCTATTCAATGTGAAAAGAAAGATGCAAGAAGAAAACTAAGTATATTTTGCCACCCCAACACTAACCTATAAGATATTTATCATCGCTAAATCTTTCTTTTGAGAATAACTTCAGAGTTACTCATCTGGCATTATGTCAAATGAAAAACTAAAATATAACTGATCATTGTAACAATAGTATTTCACACATGTTGATTTTTTTTTAACTTCAAAGGTGTCTTCATTTTTACCAACTTCACAAGACACTTTAAGGCTTCTTGGTTTTTTGGTTGTTTGGTTTTTTTTTCCCCCACAAATTTTGCATTTCAGAAAGGTAGAGTGGCTATGTCACCTGTTTAAAGATAAACACGTATCAGAACCTCAAAGTTCTTGATTGCCCATGGAATTGCATCCTTCCTTTGAAAGGGCACCAGCTAGGTTAAAGTAACAATTTACTATTTTCTCTACATTCCTAAGTGTGACGTAGAAAATAAACATGAGTTAATTCTTCTTCCTGAAGTTTTACATGGATGTTTTCTGTCTCTAGGGTTTGTTTATATTCAAGATAGAAGAAACCTTTCAGACTAGAATGTGGAATACATTGGTTTGCATCTGTAATATATAATGCTATTAACAAGGGGAGTGGTGTGGCAATATATTATAGGGAATATTTATTCCAAGGCTCCTTTGATGTTTAAGAGTTTCATTAAACATGCTAAGATGGAAAAAGGGCACAATATTGTGTAATTTTCTACCAGTGAAGGCTCAAAATTTCTTTAAGTCAGTATTCTTTCATTTAATAATACCAGCATAAAAACTTAAAATAAATAGGAGAGTATTTACCTGTTCAATATCAAGTTCGTATTTTGGAAGATGCAAAACAGATTCTTTTATCTGGTTTCCAAAAGGAGGATGTCTGTTTAAAATCTGCAAAGATTTAATTTTGTTTCTGATGTATTCAGTTGATCAGAGATGCTAACAGAAAAGTAAATCCAAGGAATCAAAGTCACCAGAGTAATTATGCTATCAAAAAAAGCCCTGGTTTCCTACTGTCAGTGACGCCAGAACAGCAACATAAACACAAGAAAATTCCAATACTGTTTCATGTTGCTACTACTTCAGCTCAGGTGACAGGCAATGAACTAGCCAATGACCTCAAAACCTGAAAACTCAGGTTTAATATGAGATAATCCATCTATGCCGCCCAAGTCAGAACAAAACAAGTAACAGGAAAATTGCAAAAGAGAGTGGAAAAGAGAAACGCGATTTCTAAAGCCAAACCAGAAAAACATGAGTAAGATTGATTCACTTTAGAAATCTGTTCTATCTTCCAGGATAGTGGAAAAACAATTTCCTCAAGAAAAGAAGTCAAGAGCTAAAGAACTTGTCCTGGGATAAAATCTGTCCTCCCTACAATAAGAAGTGCTTTATGGATGACTCAGAAGAGTTTTATTCTCTAGCTACCTATAACTAAAACTAGCCATAATGGAAATTCAGAATTTTCATGATTAACATAAACTGTAAATAAATATCACCTTTTATATTTTTTGTATTTCTAAATTAGTATTTCTAAAAGGAAAATGCCTCCTGTCCTTTGGTTCAAGCCATGTTAATGACAATATTCTACATATTTTAAGTATGTAGAATAAACCTGCTGAATTGGTTAAACCATCCACATTAAACTTGGCAGAACAAGCCATCATACAGTTTCATGGAAAAAGGCAGTAGCCACTTTTTTTAAATTCAATAGTATAAATGAATCAACCCCTTAAAACACTTGATTTTGCTGATGATCATATAGCAGATCTATATTATCCATACCACTTCTACTATTAACAGTATTAATACTTGGGATTTTCCTTATCACATTTATCTGCGTGCAAAACAATACAGTACCAATTCAAGTTCCCTTGCATTTGTGTCTTCTATTTTTCTGAACGATGTCAGCCCAGCATTTACCATAGCATTTGACAGTGATACACCTGTGAGAAATGTAAGTTTTATGCTGGTAAATGACTAAATCACTGATTTCAAGTTATTCTCAACATTTGCATGATAGAAGGTAGAACCAAAGCAGAAGTAATTTTATAGTATGTTTATCCCAGCTTTTTGCCCAGGAAACCACTAAATTTATTTTCAGTTAATAAATATTTTAGCATTATTTAATTTCACTTATCCATTAATAAAAATAAAACAAAAATCAAACATGAAATCATTCACTATTTCAATACTGACAATTTTTAGTTACTTTTTGAAGAGTAAAATGGATTTTAGATCACTTTGAACAAGAGCCAAGAGAAGATGTGTTTTGCATATACATATGATGAAAAAAAAAAAAGGCATGTCCCAGCATTCTGCCTCAGAATTTTCTCTATCCAAGGACTTACTTACCTGTGTTAAACTCATAAGGATCTCAGTGTTTTTGAGCAAGCTAATAATCAAATGTAGTAGTACTAACAAGTAGTAAAGGTGATAAAATCCTGCATGGCAACTGATTCTTACTGTGTCTGTCAGAACAGGTAAACAGAATTCAAGCATCTCATACTGCAACAAGAGGGAGCATCATTACTGGACAAGAGTAACGAACTGAGATAGTTGTAGAAATGCAGTAAGAATTCAATTGAATCCTCAAACTCATTAAGGCCAAATGCCAGTCATTCTTATAAGGGAAATACTGGTTACTAAGGAATTTTTAAGATTAAAAAAAATAACATTCTGAGACAAGAGTTTAAAAATTAGGGATTCCTGAGTATGTTACATGGTATCAGTAAATTGCTGTGAGCTTGAACAATTCACTTCACAATGAAACAGAATAGGCTTATCTGCCATAGCATCACAGAGGTCAAGAACCAGACACCATAATATTCAGTATTCGATTCAGCAAGAGAGAGAAAACTGTCAGACAGTTCAAAAGAAGCCTGTGAGCAGCTCAAATGGAATACTTTGAAAGTTAGCCATTCTTTATAATGTGTACTGAAAGAGCAATGACAGCATAGGAAAAAATTTTTAAAAAATTTTAAAAAAGAAAACAAGACAGAGGTGTATATACAGCATTCCTATTATTAAAAAAAACAAACCTGACTTTATTCTATTCAATATAGCGCAGAGGAAAGCATTTGTCTACACTGCAAGTGCTACGTTTATTCCACTTATCCTAACCCCTAGAAATGCTGAACACAAGGCAGACTCCTCAGATGACCGTGTGCTCATCAGCAGAAATCCCCAAGTAGGGGAAATGGGTTCCCACCACAACGTGCATCAGTTATCAAGCCCTGTTCCTGTTTTGATTCCACATAAACGAAGCACTATAGCTTCTGCACCAGAGCTGGCAGAGCTGTAATGTACTGCACCACAGGGATCTTCTGTCTTGGCTGTTCTCCAATTTGAACATTTCCATACTAGACTGTTCTGTACAGCACAGACTTATCTTTAAAGAAGAAATACAGGCAACACTACAGTGAATTCCTAAAGTGTGAAGATAGAAGATCAGACGTCAAAACAGGAAGCTATACTATTACCTCAAACAAGTATAACAACATTTCTGTAATACAGAGGACTCCAAAATTTCTGAACTTTTTTTCAAAAAAATTATGACAAGTCTGAACTTCAGTTAATCCAGTAGCAGGACACAGTGATAGGATGAAGATCATTAGAAACTTGCGAGCTTCATGTGTATGAGACCCTCATGCGCAGTAAATTTGTTTCCATTTTCATGATTCCTATGCATGTCAATGCAAACTAGAGGGCTTTCATGTATGCGAGTAATCAGACCTACAGCAACAGCTGTTTGGAAAGGAAGGCACAGCCTAGACAGAGACATGCAACCACACAAATGTGGAATATGCACAAAATACTGAGATGAACATTAAGAAAAAAGAACAACTCTGAAATACTTTGAAAGCCTGAAGGTAATTAATACACAGATTACTTTTATCACAACAAACTATTCTGACAACTATGGTACTCAATTGTGGCAGTTGAGTAATTAGGAGACATGTTTAATTATGTAAGCAGGCATCCCAGAAATTAGCAGGCTAATTATGAGTTTTGATTCTATATCAGATTAATTTATCATTTCTGACTGGTACATACCAATTTTTTCCAATTGCTTAGACACATGAAGTGAATTTTCCCAAAGTCTGCACCTGAAACACTTTGCTAAAATCAAAGAGTTTAATAAAGCAGAAAAGTTGTTCTTACATGATGCCAGAAAGTCAGATAACCCTGCAAAATAAGATGGAGTTGTATTAACCAAATAAAATGCAGTTGATTATTGTATGTACTGAAAAGGGATTAAATTTTACCATACATCTAGTAACTCTTAAGCCATTTCTAAATATTCTGCCAGTATCTTGTGTCAAAGTAAAGTCTTGAATAGGAATGCATCCTAGCTGAGCCTGAATAAGACTGGAAAAAAAAATATTTTATGGTGTATACAAAGCAGCCATATCGTAAGCAAAGTATAATATCATGAAAGTTGCTACTGGAAAACAAAAGAAAATTCAGAATAGAAACAATGAAATGCAAGACCTGGACCTTTGTAAAACAATACAAATTCAAGCAGGGATTTCAGCAGCCATACAATGACAACTTTTTAGAAAGAAATAACAACACAATATAATATTTACCAGTTTATTTTCATTTCTCTTGTTTTTATCTTCCCCTCCATTGGATACCTATGCATGAAAATATTAATATTTTCCACTATTCATTTTATTTATTGCTAAAAAGATACTTTCATTTTCCAACATCGTTATTTTCTATACCTGATAGTTATTTTGTCCTTGTCTTTATTCAAACTGTTCAATACTTTCTTTTCATTTGTTCTTAACTTGACATCCATAAATTCTGAACAGCTGGAGATCATTGCAATCTGTAACAATGTTACTTCTTTATTGTTTTTGCCTTTTTTCTCCACTTAATAAACATTGCTAAAAAATAAACATTTTTTTCTCGAATAAACATTGCTAAAAAATTTTGTCTCAATACTATGACCATGAAAAGACAGTCAGTCGGTTCTTTCTAATACCTACCAACTTTCATCTTTCTAGAAAGGCTATTATATATAACAAAAGGGACAGATTTTTCTTTAAGTTTTTACATTACTATTCTACTTGAAGTTATCCAAAAATCAACCACACTGCTAACACCTTATGACAAGCAAAGCAATATGTATCTGTTATGTATTTCACCTTACTTCATACTTTCGTAACAAAGGCAGCCGTAGGAGAACAGGTATTCCATTTTTTCACGGCCAATCTGTTCTACCATAGTACTTGCTTGAAAACAAAATGTCTTTTGTGACTGAACAATAGCCATAACAACATGACAGAGGAAAATTACTTAAAACAGAAAGACGGTAACATTCCTGTGAAAGTAAAATCTGTTCTACATATAGCTAGTTTTTGGAATAGAAAAGAACTAAACCACAAAACAAAACAGTGTGTAACACAACCAGAACAGCTTCAGCAACTTTGCATCTTCATGAGTAAGGTTAATGAAGGGAGTAGAGTTGGAAATTGAAAGATCTGAGTACAAAGCATCAAAAATACTCTATTTGGATTAATTTAGATCTATTCTCTAAAACTTTATATAAACAAAGCCTGAGTTGTTTAAAGGAAATAAGAACTTCTGCTTCTCATCTTTGATTCTGTTTAAAATCAATTGAACATATGTAAATGATCTTTAAAGTGTTAAATTACCAGTTCTTTTATAGTCTCTGTTCCCTTAATTGTGAAAAATCGTTTCACTGTATCAAATGCAATATAATACCACGCCATTAATCTTCCAGGTTCTGTAAAAGAAGAATATACCTTAAAAAATATATATATATGCACCCAGTATTTTTAGTGTAGCTTAAGACACAAAATTAATCACTTTTCTTATTACAGGGCTCTACAAAATTTACCACCATTGACTCAGCGTTATTGTCCCCAGCTGTCTGACAGATATTACTGAATCCAGAGTAAAAGAAAGAACCAGTTACGGTTTTCTCCAATGGAGATAAATTTACACCAATACACCAGACTGAACTGTGGCTGCTGAGAAGCCAGCCACCTCTAGCATAGGACTGTAGAGAAGAGTAGATATTCCTAAAACCTGTCCTTCATTGCACTGTGTCACAAATGATTACCTTATGATAATATTCTACATTTATTTCCTAATCTGTAACAAAATTTCCAGCAACAATAAGAGAAGATCTATTAATTAATCAATATGAACAGAATGAATTTCCATGATTTGTTAAAAAACTTGCTTATATATTCTAGGCAAACAATCTCTCAGATTCTACTCTCTACTGAATTTGTGTACTGTTACGAACAGGTCACAGAAATAGTTGTGACCCTTTGTAGTTCGCTACTATCTCAACATCACTTCTGAAAATAAGTGTATTTTTAAAAAGTGTTACCTGTTGGTTTGAAATTATTTGCTTCATCCATCCTGATCAAATCAAAAGATGATAAATCATTTAAGTTCTTCAAACACAGTTCTGTCAACAATTTCAAATATATGTATTTTTAGAACATGCAGAAAAATTTATGTACAAACCAGAAACATCATCATAAAATTGCCCTGAATGTATACGAAAGCAATGCCACTGAAGAACAAGTGTACTTTCTTAATTATGTGTTCACATTCCCTTAATTCTTTGCTATTAGGCATTTGCTATTCATATAAAAATTTTAAAAATTAATTTGGAATTAAAATAGCAAAATTATTCTAAAAGTCATGTACTGAATCCATGTATCTGAGACATGAATGATAATGTATGGAATGCTTAATGCACAGAAACCTGTGAAAGACTACAAGTCTTCCCTTGATGCCCCAAAGCAAAATGGGAAATTCAATCCATAAGGGCCAAATTTCGGGTATCAAGCAAATAATACATTAAAACGTCCATCTCCAGCGCAAAACATCGTGGTCAGGTGGTACCAGTCTAGATGTCTGAGTAGCAAACCTATATGACTACTGTGACTTATCTGTACACAAGTATGGAATTTAAGATTTGCTCCTACCTTCCAATACACTGAGTCCACCACTAGATAAGATCTGCCACACCCTGGAGTTCTCTAAAATCCCCTTTTCATATTATTTATACATTTCTGAATAACCAGTGCAAAAGTATCCATGATAAAAAAAAAAAAAACATGTTCTCAATCTTCACCTGCTTTTTATTATTGCTGCCTAAGATGCGATAATCACGCAATTTTCAACTACTCCTGAGCAAGGTGAAGGTGTTTACGTTTTACAACCTTTATTTTCAAGGCTAAATTTAGGATGAATGGAAGACAACAATTTCTAAAAGGGCTTTTTTGAACATATAGTAACAGAAATTAATGAAAGCAAATGAGATCAAAGGAAAAATAGGAAGAATGACAAGCAATCAAAATTAAAATGCTCTGCTCCATAATTCTGAGTATGTATAGAGAGATGAGGTAGGTAAAGACATTTATATTTTTCCCTCTATACAATAAAAACCTTTCCACCAATCAAAACATACTGATAGTGTTTCAAAAACATTAATAATTAAATAAAATCAATAGCATCACATCATAAATTACATTTGTTCTGTGAAAGGGTCTATTGCAATTAATTGAGATATACAATAACCATGGATGAACCTGCTGTAAAACATAGCATTTTAAAACATAGCATTAAAAAGCCACTTACCTTGTAATTTTGCTTCAATTCCAATTTTATCCAATCCAGGTGAAAAACCTTCACAAAGACATAAGGCTTTTTAACCAAATGCAATTATATCCTACCTCCTCAGTATCATTACCCATCAAAACTGATCTGCTGAATTTTGGGAGCCAGAGAAATACCCCAAAGTGAAAAGAAATGTAAATCTTTATTATATGAGGAACAAATCAAATGCTTTACACAGTTTAATTATCAATACGTGGCTATTAGAACAGATGCAAGAAGGTAAAAGCTGCACATATCCCCCTGTGTAAAATATCGGAGTCCTAAATGTTGAAGAAATGCCAGTGAGCAATTTTCCATGTAGAGTTTTCCTATTTTAGAATACAGGAAGCCACCTAATTTGTAACATCCATTCATCTACTAGATGTGCTATGTTCCAGTACCACCTATAAATCCTTAAATAAAAATTATCTCTAGCAAGTGCCCAATGACTTCCTAACCAGTTGCAGAGCAAGAGTTCAGGAAGAAAAAGATATGGTCAGGGCTAGGGACCGAGAAGCTATACTGGACAAGAAAAACTGAAGACACCATTATTAGGATTATTGAAATTTTGTTTTAGAGAACATAAAAAATAGTATACTTTTTTTTTTTTTCTTAGCAGCAGATTACATATTCAGTGCTTAAAAGGACATTATGGCTTTATATATACTCATGCATCATCCAGTGTATTAAGATCAAAAGCAATAGATTATGAAGCTATAAATGCTTTCTTCAAAGTTTTTAAATGTTACATCATGCTGAAGCTCCTATTCCTTATATTAAAGCAACTGAAACTGTTGTTCCTAAAAACATTACAGGCTGTAATACACATTTTTTTTTCAACCCCTTATGAAATAAGAATTCCGTAAGAAAAAGAAACAAATAATCTAAGAAACAAAGATCTAAGACATCCTAGTGTCATAATTGAAATAAATTAGAAAAACCCTAACAAACCGTAATAAGTTGGATTTTTTAAGGCTCTGATGTATAAAAATGTTGATCGTATCCATTCCAAAGCTACAGAGACATCTGTGACAGTATGTAGTACTATTTCTGCATTTAAATGCTCAACAAGATGCCTGTGTAAGCTAGCAAAGGAGAAAAAAAAAAAAAGAAAAGGTAAGTACATTTACCATTTAGTAGTACAAAAAGGGCTAAAGCTACTTTTATGGGAAAATAAAATAAAGCCTTCCCCCCAAACAACAATTTTCTGGTTGTAGGTTTGTTTGGGTTTTTTTTGTTGTCAGCTGTTCACTTTCGTTAATCAGTGAAATTAACAGAAAAGAGTAAAGAGTATGTAAATAATCAGCAATGTACTTTGTTTATTATGGCTTAATGTCCAGTAAGCAAAAATTAAAAAAAACCCTGTCAACTGTGAAGTTTCACAATTATTTAGAAACCAAACCTGCATGTATTTAAAAGTTACAGCACAGTGCTGATAACTGAAATATTAAACCTTAAAAAAGTTACATGAGCAAAATTTTACCCTTTAGTGTCTTAACCTTCCTACATAATTCTCTTGAACTCTCTGTTCACAACAAGCGAATTCAGTAGTCTGATATTTCCCAGACCCTAACATGTAAATATTCAGAGACACAAGCTGGGTTCATTTCTTGCTTTTTGTCTTTGCAATATGTACTATTTCAGTTTCTTCAGTTTTCCAGCAGGATCCTATAGCAATTTTTTTTTTTTTTTTTTTTTTTTTTGTTAAGTTTAAGCTGTTAACAGCCTGTTTTATCAGCTAAAAGCTTCTGTAGAACTTCTGAATAGCTTGATTTGACTTTCCTTAAAATTTTCTTAAATTTCTTCTAACAGAACAAAGTAAGACCCCAAAGCCCACCTGAAAAAAGCACATTCCGTAGAAACGAAGAAGCAGTGCTACCATCTATATAGTTTTGTAAAAAATATGTAAGTTACCTGCTCTCTATTATATCAGCACCATTTAACATCTGCATATATTTCTCCCTTGTACTCCAACGAGTCATAATAACTGCTGTAGCTGTAGTGTCAAACTGAAAAATAAAGCCAAAAGTTGCTCTCCAGCTCTTAGCAAAAAAAATTCCAGTTGAATATGCATCATATATGCTGAAATGATTAAAACTTGTTGAAACGGCTGTTGAACACCAAGGCCTCTTTAGCTTAAGTAACTTAAAGGCAAGTTCTAACTTATTTGGGTAGGCAGCAGGACTTGGGATTCCAGCCATTGTTGGCAGGCAGGTCAGCACACCTAATGTATGTGCTAATGTACACGTAAGAGACATGTCAGAAACACCACAAATGCGAACTGTTACTGACCTCCTTACAAGGTCCGCAGTTAAGAAAATGATTTGTAAACCATGACAGACAGTAATTTACTGACACAAATTCTCACTAGTAGCCTCCAAACATTAGAAAGTCTTGAATGAACACTCAAGTCTTTTATAGTTGTATTTTTTTTATAATTTTTTTTTAATCATTTACTCTCAAGCCACCTCACTTAGACTGTTTTTCAATGAAAAAAAAAACACTGTTGGACTGATTTGTAAGGTTTTGTATAAGAAGTCTCCCGACTTTTGCATTTTTTTTGTTCAGATTAGTGTATGTAATACTGAAATGCAAATCTTGGTAAATACTTAAGGTCTTGACTCATTAAGTTAAAGTGGCTTGGCATTCTGAGTCACAACTTGAAAAATCTTACTGAATTACAATCTCTAGCAAAAAAAAACACCCACCCAAACCGAATCAGTTAAGAAAGTTTGGAATTTGTATACAAATTTAGATCTTAGGTCCAGATAAAATACTGTTATGTACACAACATACCCCACTGGCTAACAAAAGCAGCCTCTGCAGAAGTATGTGGGATAAGCTATCTCCCATATAAGGCTTTACCTATATTTCTAAAAATTAGAAGACTTAAAAGTGTAAGATTAAGCATAAAATATTCTGAGATACTAAAGAGGTATAGTTAAAATAACCATTTCTAAATTTCCCCCTCCCCTTCCTTTTTACAACTGAAGCAGCATCTAAAACTTTTCTAAAACACAGCATTCTTGGCATCAGCAACCTCTTGTGGAAGCATAATGAATTATAGCTTTTTGAAGGCAGTGTTTCTGACCCTCCCCCTCTACTCCACTTCTAACTTAGTAAGATGTTTTCTTGTTCTGATGTTAGGAGAACAAAAGCACATTGCTGTCTATCCTGCTTAATATTCCAGAGTTTTTATCATGTAATTTATAAGTCGTGTGTCAGCTTCCTACTTTTTCTCTAATCCCCATTCGTTACATAACCCAAATGCAATCTTTAGATCTTTTTCCACAGCAAAGTGAAGTAGTCCTTTTTAGAGGACAGTACAAAACCAAACAGATTTCTTTCTCAATTCAGAAGTTACCCAGGAGTAATTTAACTATTAATAAAAACCCTCTGAAAACTGAATTCTTGGCATTATAGTTTCTTTACCAAAAATAGTTTCTACTGATCTGCTTATAGATAAAATCAATATAATAAAGCATTAACTTACTTGAGGCCTTCCTGCTCTCCCAATCATCTGCAGAATATCAGTTTCACTGTACTCTTGGAACACTCCTCCAACATAATGCATCGTGGATTTTATAACCACCAGATGTGCAGGTAGATTGACTCCCATAGCTAAGGTGCTAGTAGTAACTACATCAGATTAAAGTATATTGATTGCAAGAGGAAAACCAATGAAATGTCTGGCAGACATTAAACAAAAAGCAAGTAAGTGACTCTTGATTCCTAAAAGCTCTTATTTTCTTGTGAAGTCAGTGGGTGTTCTACACCACAAAGAAGTAGACATAGGCTATAGCCACATATTTGCATGACAAGTTCTGTGTATCTGATCATGAGCACTCATTTATTATCAAGTACTCTTTAACAAATTACATCCCAGTTATTTTTATTTAAATATTCCTTAATGTTTGTGCATAATCCAGAATCCAATCCCTCTTCAATATATCACACATACATTGAAGAATCACTGTCGATATTTCTTCATGGATAGATACCTGAATACAGCTGTGACTTCGTCTTGCTTTGTAGTGATCAGTTATCTTTGAGATCTACTTTTTTTCTAAGGTAACAAGTCATTAGCATTGTTTATATCCATGGTACCAAACAAGAATCACCACCAATATTATCACAATACTTTACCAACACACTCTCTCTCATGGAAAACACCAGTCAAGTTTGTGGCAAGTTATTTCACTCTCATGTCTTCTAGTTCACATTCTCTACTGAATATATGGGGTAGCCAGAAATGAACATGGAAAGTCACCTATACAGGCCAACTGATATAACTGTTCCACTAGAAAAACAAAGTATTAATTTTCCAATTCTTTTTTTAAATTAAAAGAACTAAAATTAGAAATTATAGGTGCATCAGGAAAGAAGAATCCAATCTAAACTAACATCATAACCACACTATCTTGTAAGAATATTTTTTTCCATATTGTTATCATATGCAAAAATTGAGTATTTGTCAAAGCAAAATGTCCTAACCATAAAAGAGTTGCCAAGAGAGGTTACTTACTAGTGCAATCAGATCTTCAGTCCGTGTGTGTATATATATATACACATGTATACACACACTTGGAATGTATACTATATTTCAGGACTGAAGAGTTTTTGCCCTTTGCAGTATCTGCAAAAGGTGTGTTAAAACCCTACCTTGCACTATGCTCACAGGCATATAAAGTGGAATACATCCATACTCTTTCTGCTTCCTCTCAACTGTAGAAACATAATTCTAGTATCTCAGACAACTCTGAAATACTGATATAAACTATAAATTCTATAGGACTTCAGCAACTTCACATTCTTTCAGTGATAGTCCACTGAATTGTACACTCACATTGTGCTCAGCTGTGGCACGGGGTTTGAAACTTATTTTTGCAAAGAGAACCACAGTCTCCTGAGATTACAGAAATGGCACTGTAGTTGGCAAAGCCATACAAAAAGTACCAGGCAGTCAAAGTACAGTAGATTGCAGGGATGCAGAGACTTTTTAATACCATGGACACTGCAACTCTACTGAGGTTGCCAAATCACAGACAAGATATCCACCTTAAATTTTCATAGTGAGTCATGACTGCTGTACAGGAAAGAACAAAATGTCCATGAATCTTTCAGTGTTGTACATGAACCAGACGGACAATTCCCTACAGGGCCTGAATCTTTTTTACCACCACCACCCCACAAAACAACAACAAGTCCTGATGACATGAGACCATCATGGAATATTTCTTAGGAACCTCACCATTAGTCAAAACACCTTGCACGGGAGTTTGAAAATAGTAACCTGTACATCTAAGAAGCATAAAAGATCATCCTCAGGGAAGCCAGTGATGCAAAGGACACAAAGAAAACATCATGTGAACTCTGAGGAAAGACATGCTAGCAGAGAGTTCCACCTCAACAGGAAGGCTCATTGGTATGAAAACAAAGTGGACAGAGCTACACCTATACAGACACGTGTATAGGATAACTTCCATGTATACTAAGAAAAGTTCTATAATAGTACATATGTAAACCCAATGAGGTAAAAATATACAGAGAAATACAGACATCTTTATCTGAAGTTCACCAAGTCATTCCAAGGGTTAAACAAACTATAGAATAATAAACTATTGCCACTTTCAAACTGCAGTCTTCTCAGGATACATTAATAACAGTTCGACTTCCAAAGTTAAATTTACTTACAAAGTACTGGTAAGTCTCCTACAGCAAAAGCTCCTTCAATTATTTTTCTGTCAGATACCTCCATCCCCGCATGGTGATAAGCCACACCATACATTAAAAGATCTGATAATGGAAAAATTACATCCATCACCTAAGTTTACTCAAGCAAGTATTCATCCATAGAGCAGAGAAGCAGTAGGTTATATTTACCTCTCAGTTTGCAATCTTTCAATGAATTTGCTGACATCTGTAATCTATGCAACACACAAAAAGACAAAATGAATACTTCAAAATCACAAACCAGATTCACTAAAGCAAGTGGAATATACAAAGATGAAAGTACGTTTTTAAAACGCAAAAATAAAGCTTCACATAAAACTAAATACACATAAAACTAAATTATCCCCCTAAAAATGGTAAGATTCTTTGACAGATACATTTTTAACATACTTCCTCATAGTCATACTGCATTTGTGCTTTTTATGCATGTTCTTAGTTTTCAAATACATGTTAGACCATGAAAAGGTCATAGTCTTAAGATAACTTTTAAAATACACATTCTTTGGATAGTCTCAACCACCACTTTTCACATCTTCCACAAAGGGAACAAACTGACTCTCTGGGGCAGCTGTTGCAGCCTTTCCAGCCCAGTCATCTTTCCAAGTCATGACCTACAATCTAGATGCATTGTTCAATAAGGCAAAGAACAAGTCTGAGGTCCAAACTCAGGAAGCAGCTTCTGCAGCTGTCATCACTAGGCAACCCTGAAGTAAATAATAATTAGTATGGTCAGGTCTGTATTTATTACAGATATCTGATAATGTGAAGACTTCTTAAGACTTAAAACACTGGTAAAATCACATCCAATCCAACTATTCATGTGCTTGATCTTTGCACTACAACACCTTACAGGTCCACAGGAATTAACATTTGTATGTTTAGAAACCAGTTTTCAAAAAACACTTAATGCTTATGAAAAGTACCCTAAAAATCTGAGAAGCAAATAAAACTTCCCAAGAGGAGTATGAGTTTACTAAAAGAATGTCAACTGTGATGATGATTTTGTTTCAGATGCTCTTCCGCTAGAAACTGTATAATCTCAACTGCTTTCTTCACAGATGTCCCAGGTTTACTAAAACACATATTAACAACTGAAATATAAAAATACCTTTGTTTCTGTTCAATACTCAGTAGAAATTTAGCATCCTTTGCAAGAACAGAAGCAGCTTGTTGTACTCCTTTTCTTGTGGCACAAAACTGTAAATAAGAAAAGGGTTTTTTTAATCAACACTTTTAAGAAAGAAACACCTACAAATATGATTAAAATAAAAAAAAAGCTGTTGTACCACAAGTGCTGGCTTTTGTTCAGAGTATGTTTGTATAATACCAGCTATTTTGTAGTTAAGAGTTAAATCAAATTTGAATTCTGTCTGATTGTCACTGCAAGGAAAACCAAGAACAATTTTGCGTAGCTTCACTGGTCGTTGATCTTCCTCTATTTTCAGACATACAGCAGGCATTTTACTATTTGAAAGCCATTCTGCAATCTTTAAAAAAGAAGGAATAGAATAGAAATTGTAAATATCCGATTTTCATCATTCTTTGCTCAAAAGCTAATTATTATATGATACAGTTAATCACATGTAAACTATTAACACATTTTCTCATTAAAATCATAGGCAAAGCCAGCATTCTACAGAACCAATATAACTCAGACTGAAATCTCAAGTTCTGTTCTGGTTTGTACTTAAAAGATAAGTCACAAACAGAAACATAAAAAATGGAGCATGTCCATACTTGGCTGATAGTTCCATACAGTTGTAGGTCATTTATTACATTAACATCAACCTCACAGCTGTCTTCAGCTGACAGCATCAACATGACAACTTTGTTATCAATATGAATTTAAAACTCCAGGTAAATTTTGTAAAATACAACTACTTTATTTAAAATACAGTTAAAATATAACTCTTACATCTTCAGCATTTGGGATTGTTGCAGAAACAGCTACAAATCTCAAGGGAGGAACGGTGCTGTGATTCTCTGAAAGACGCCAAAGAGAAGACTGAACAGTCTTCATTCGACTGACTACAACTTCTAATGTTGCACCACGGCCTTCGTCCTTTATAACATGCACCTTTATAACATGCAATTTAAAAAGATCTGTCAAGTATTTCTCTAGTTACAATCTGTACATGTGTTTAATAAGTGCTGTATTTTCTAAGTTTTCCTTTTACCTTCAAGAACAAAACCAGTGCATATAAACCATAATTTTCTTACCTCATCAATGAGAAACAGTCGTACAAGCTGGACTATAGAGTTGTCTTTCCACCTTCTAGTCATGCTATCCCATTTTTCCTAGGAGAAAAATCCAACATGATAAAACAACAGAAGGTGGAAGACGTTTTAAAGGTCAACATATGCCAAAAGCAGATTACAGGCAGACACACCTAACTTTAATAAATCTTTAGATTAAATCAGTTAAATTAATTCATGCTAATGTCACATGTGTTTCATCTGGCACATTATTATTAATTGTTGTTTACATGAACTAATAGTGTGCACAAAAACGCACAGGCGATCATGAAGTTACTACTTATTACCAAAAATAAAGCAGTCCTAGTAGCACACAAGTATCAGACTACTAATGTCTAGGTTTTTGTAAGAATTGGGATCAAAACCTACAGGAGTAGTGATAATAATATCAGCGTGATGTATTTCAAATAAATCATCCATCACTGTATCTCCCGTCAGTTCCTTGCAGCTGAGTCCTATAGGTCCAAACTTTTCTTTCCAATCATCAAAACGCTGACTGCATAGAGCTTTTATTGGTGCCACTAAAAATAACACAAAATAATCAGAACTACATCAGGAAAACCAAGTTTTCAACTATTGATAAAGATGCAAAATGCATGCATTTTTAAGATGCATTCTTGAATTTAGTTTCCCTAATTTTCAGCTTTGGTCCCAGAAACATGAAATTTGTAACTACTATTATTATCCTTATTATCCTATTCCATAAGCACAGATAAATGTTGGGCTTTGGGCCCCAGTTCTTCCTTGTCAGCAATCATAAACAGAACCCTTTAATTAAGGTTATCTACACCCTCACTTAATCCTTAATTTTTCATCAATCCCACATGGAAGCAATAATTCAGAAGGAAAAAACCCACAGGAAAACACATTTCACAATGGAAGATCAAACAAATACCAAACTTGTTGCAATTCAGTGATTTGAACACTCTGTATTCAGAGAGAGAAGGGGTTATAAATGAGAAACCATCCAAGATAAAGAGACAGAATACCAGAAGAAATCAAAATCTATCTAAACTAAATGCACTAAGTGTAGTCAGGGTCATACTGAGCAGCTAACACAGCAGGTAACAGTTCTGATGCTGGTCCTCATGAACTAGACTCCTAAGCCAATCTATTTCTTCATAGATTTTTCTTTCCTGAGGATACATACTTTACTTTTGCAGATGCATACTGATTTCTAGAAAACAGAAGTAATTCTCTACAAGGACTGATACTAGCAACACATCTAAGTCTATAGAGGATGAGTAATCTATACAGAAAATGCAGTCATTCAAGTGAAAGTAGTGATCTACACATGATCCAAAACCAGCAGTAATAAGAGACCTTGCAGGGATTACATTCTAGGCTAGTTAGAGCCACCGGAATACGAACCAAACCATTTCTGCGTATCACTTGACAACTGATCCCTAAGAAGAAGAGATTTGAAGAACCAGTTTCTGCTTCAGAAAATCTCATACACACATCAGTGGCCTATAAAGCAGGGGAAATCACTAGCTTCAGAAAACTGATTAAGCTACCAGTAAGTAACTCACAAAATTACTAAAGTAATAATCTTTCACTATGCAAGAATGCAAGAAGCTAGTGATTGCTCCCAGCACTCTAGTTGCTAATCCTTAGCATGTGTTAAAGCTACTGGGAAACAACTCTAATTTGGACAACTACTGCAGCTAATCCACATATGTCGGGCTACTGACAAACCAGCTACCAGAGCAAACTCTGGCAGTACATAATCTGATTAACAGCTGTTCCAACATTTGGAAGACTGACATGCCTCCTTTTCCATCACTGTTGAACTGGGAAAGGTCAGCAGAACTAATATGACCAGCAGGTAACTGCTTGATGCCTGAAAGTTCCAACCAGCCAATTTGTATCAATTCTTGCAGGGCAATCAAAAATATTTCAATACACTGAAATGATTCACTTGATCTGCTGACAGACAAGCTACAATATATACTTGTTTATAAAAGATCTGTTTACAATACATGGTCAACTTGAAATCAACACCAGCTTTACTGTAAGAATTTGAACACACTGGAATTTAAAAATAATTAGGCTAATAATTTTATAAACAAAGTTTTACCATTAATAGAAAGACTGACAAATATATTACTGTATGAATTAATTAAAACTGGGACAAGACTACCAATTTAGTCTGATTTACATATGAACTCAATTTTCCATGAAGGAAAGAAAATTAAAAAAAAAAAAAAGTATAATCATTGTGACTGTCCTCAAGTATTTTCATTAGTTCCTACATCGATCAACAAAGTCCACAGCTCTGTTGCTTCTGAACCAGTAAACAGAAACCTTGCCAGGTAAGTGAATATTGGAAAATTTGCTCCTCAACTCAGAGCAACAGAGAGGCATACAAGAGATACTACATGATTTGTTGCTCTGCCACTAAGAATTTGTTTTAGTTTCCTTTGCTTCCTTCTTCCCTTTTTGTATACATTTTGCCTTCTTAGAGGACAGACTCCTTACAAGACTTTTTAATTTTTATTTGTATAGGGAATTATGAACACTACAATTACACAGTACTGTTAAATACTGATAATAGGTTCAGTGGTATCACAAATAAACAAACATTAAACGAAACATCTTTTTAAAAAAATGAGACAGGTCACAATTTCTTATCTGATTTAATTTCAATGTCATTAAAGCTCTCAATCCAGATCTTCACATTTACAGAATGACATTTTCTACTCCTGTCACTGAAATGTTTAAAGCTGCATAATACTTACTGTAAACAACTTTAATATTTAACCAAGGCAGTGGGGCTTCCATGAGTAATTTGGTAATAGCTAGCTCGAACATTACAGTTTTTCCAGAGCCAGTTGGAGCACAAATCACAAAATTCCTATCTGTATAAAGAAGCTAGGAAAGAATTGCAAAGTAGTAAATACAGCACAGCAATCCATTGTACCTATTCATACCTTCCAAAAGCATTGTCTGGGGACAAACAACAGAAGGAAATTATTATTACATTGATATCTGTAGTCCTCTAAAAATATTTGTCTTAGCTGCAAACTTTAAGTTACAGGAAAAAAAGAACATCTGCTACACATCTGTCACAGAAAAGTAAATGAGAATAATGCCCACCTAAGTTTATTATGTAACGAAGTCTACTATTCTGCAACAAACAAAAAACCCAGCATCTAATCTTAGGTGACATTAATACAGAATCACTGCCAATGTCCAACTGAAACCAAATACAGGCTCAACAGAAAGAGGAATTTCGTGCTCAAATTGCAATTTGTTTTCCTTCTGTAATTTAACCTGCATTCATAATTCCAACATTGCTGAATATATAAAATTTTATCAGAATGTTAAGTTTTCAATAATGAGGAAAGCAGGTTTTTTTTGACTATGGTTCCTTCCTTCCCCTGCATTCTTTCTTCCACCATCTCAGAAGCCAGGCATGCCCATGTCAGGTTCCCTTACTTTTCTCTGACCAGGTTGACTGTACGCTCCTTCCTCCTTCACAACATCCCTCACCCATCCTCCCTCCAAGCAGCATGCTCTGCTCAGTTTCACTTCCTTCCTTTCCTCCCAACTCCTCATGGATTCTACTATTTTTTTCCTTTTTTCTTTCCTTTTAGTCTGTTAATTGTCTAAAACTAGCCTATGACTGTTGGGGGTTCACAAGGATGAATGGGAATCGCCTAGTACTTCATTTATAAATAACTGTAGCAATGACTAACACTGACAGTACTACTGAACAGTCAGGAATTAGCTCTGTTCTTCATCTATCATTCCCAGTTTTCTAACGCTCACAAGAATCAATGAAGTATGAATGCTGCATGAATACAAAATTGTCCCTGCTTTTCCTTTGTAAGAATCACTGTGAATAGCCAGAGAAAGTCTACCAAGTTGAATGCTTAAAACTCATTTTTTTGGAGCCAGGGAGCTGCTATCAAGTTGAATTTTGAAAGCTTAACCAGTGAAAAACACCACCCCACAAGACAATCATCCTTTTAATATGTTGATTTCTCTTAATTTTTGAGCAACATGTCATGTGCTATACATCAATGATAAGCAAGCCTCGTCCTCCCCAGTACCTTGCAAACAACTTTATATTTAGGAATTTAGGAAGCCATTAAAAAAAAGAAAAAGAAAAAAAAAGCTTAGAACCCTTAGAACTCTGTTTTTGAAACTTTCACAAAAGTAAATCTTGCTTACAGCTGTGGTTTTCCATTATTCTAGGAACAAAAAGTTGCACAAGGTTATTTTACAGGCCAATATGATATGTAATTTCTCAAAAATAAATACAAATTTTGAAGTAAGGAAAAATACCTCAAATCTATGCATAAAACTAAAAATGCAAGGGACAAAAGAAAAAATACAGCTCCTCATATCATTAAAACACAGGATTATTTTGGTCATATAAGCACCATTCTTAAAGTCTTCACTTTATAAAACAAAGAAATTCAAACCAAAACCATTTACATCATCAAATGTAGCTTAAAAAACATGCTTAAAAATGTTTGTGAATGACATTGGCATCTCCCCTCGAGTTGAACAAAAACATCAAATGTTCCATTGAAGACTCTGATTGAACTTGCATCTCCTCTCTGCAACACCTATAAAATTTTTCACAAATTGATTGCTTTCAAAATAAATTCCAGGTTTTAAAGAAAGCATAGCTGATAAAAAGGGCATGGACAAACGTCACTTCTCCAAAAGGGCAGCCTGCTCAAAAGTTCTGCTTTTCTTAATCTTCCTAAAAAATAATTTAAAAAATATTACTAATCTGTATGCATAAATACACATATAATTCACATCTTCATACAAACGCATTTGCGAACATTTAAAAAAGTTCTTCTGATCTCCTCTCAGTTAATCATAATCTTGCCCAACTATTCCAAGAGGTTCTAGATATATTACAGGTTTTTTTACCTCTTGACTTCTGAATATCAAAGTAACATTTTCATTTATCAACAAAGTACTACTTGCTGTGGCAGCTAATGCTTCATACTTACGTCATCCAAAGCTTTAGACTGTGCATAGTTAAAATATGGGAACTCCTTAAAAATACTTCTAAATTGGGTTGCTTGACAGCATTAAGGAATTGAAAACCATTGACTGAAAATTACAAAATTTGTTTTAGAACTCTAAATGCATCTTTCTTGTAATTTAAATGTAAACTTAAAGCACATGCAACAATCTTTCACTGATATGAGATTGTATAAAATTATCAAAAATTTATTAAATTTACTAGCATTATTTAGATTCTTGGTGTGCCATATATTTCACTTCACCCACAACACAACACATCCCCCCTCCCCCCGCAAGGGGTGTCAGGATTATACCAATAATCAAGAACCTCCTCCCTGGCAGGTTCCTTCATGGAACCGCATACAGTTATGGAATGTAAAACTGCAAGGCACAAAAGCTTTATTCTACACTGCAAACCAGATACAAGAGCAAGCAAAGCAGTTCTGTTAGTGTACCTAAATTGTCAACAGTCACATTATATTTTTAATATAACACAAATTAATTAGCATATGTCCTAACTGTATGACCTGTCATAACAGTATCAAAGAAATTCTCCTCCAATCTCTTAATGCTCACAGCGGTTTTAAAAATAATTTCAATTTCTAATATTGTGTATTCTTCAGATATTCGTATCTAAAACATGAGTAAGAGGAAAGAGAGTATTGCTGATCCTTGCCTGGACTTGCATTATAGCCACAGAAGCAGACTAACTGTAACCATCCCAACAGCCTGAGGATGTGCTAGATGTAACAACAGCAACAAGAACAATGACTTGCTGAGGCCTCAGATTGACATGACATCAAAAGACTAAATAAAGAAGAACAGAAAAAAGAAGTGAAACAAGAAAAAAAGTATTTAAATATAAAAAGTTGAAAAATGGGTAAAAATAAGCAAGCAACACTAAGGAAAATAAGGATTTTTGAAAAAAATTTAACCTTTCTAATAAGTGATCTATTTTCAAAACGCAGAACACTGACTAGGTATAACAGGTAACATCAGAACAACTCAGTCCTTACTCATTTTGGAAATTATGTCATCTTAAAGCTATTTATTTAAACTTAAGTTGCCTGAATTCAGACACTTCCTTTTCCCGATATTTAATCTACCATGTGACCGGTTACTAGAAACAAAATATTAAAAACAGTGTGAAAAAAGCAAAAAAGAAGATTGACAAATATAGATGGGGTGATAATCTATGTTACAGGTTCAAGGCAGAGGCAAGAAGGAAAATTACTGTAAACTCTGCTTAAAGAATGGAAATACACTGTATAGACACTAGAACATAAATACATAGAGAATATATGAAGTTTATTTTCTCCTGATAAAATGGGACAAAAAGTAAGATTCAATTTTCCTAGTAAGACTAAGTATTTATTAACTTCCCCTTTTGATACCTAAAGCAGACTTTATGTATTCAATAAATGGTTAAACTGTAGGGAATGTTCTTTTAGGGAAGAGATGTAGCTATTTTAACTATCCCAAATGGCTTCAAGGGCTTAGTAAGAAAAGAAAGGATGTATGTAGCCTTGAGAACATGGTGGCCTGAGACAGGGATGTGATAAATATGGGCATTGTCTGACAAACAGGTGGTAGCAAGAAAATAATTAGCTTTAATGATCAATTAAGCAGTGAATGTTTTGCCCAACATGAAAACTGAGCCAAAGGACAGATGAAGAAGATGAAGATTGAGGAAAAAACAACCCTCACTCAAAATGAGGACCACCAGAAGGCATGACTACACATGTCCCAAAGCTTGTTATAATATGAAAATGAATTCTTGGAAATGTAATGAATACACTAATGTTTTATTGGAATTATATTGAATATGTATACCTGTTGTGTATAAACTTGGTTTGACAACAGCATTCGGTGTGTACAATAGAAGGAGCTATCCGCATTAAAGAACACCTGCTTTCTAAAACCCCAAACTGAGTCTTAGAGAGTTTTATCTGCCGGTCTGCAGTGACACTTTATTTAAAGGATGTATGTGTATATGTTTCTTCACACACATATATAAAATATACAAAATCTAACCTGAAATACACATTGTGTTAACTAAAAATTTTACAATTTTACATGTTAAAAATAAACAGTTTTAAGGATAAAATTTGAATGTTTGAAATACATTTGCTTAGCAATGAGTGATCTGTAAGTTGTTCTATTTAATTCCAGATTTGGAATTCCAAAAGGTAAATATCTATTAATCATTTGATTCCCAGACTTACATTACAAATCAAAACTATTACAGTGTAACGCAAACTCCTATGGCTACAAATTAAACACTATAATTTTGTAAATGTAAAAGCATTATAATAAAATCACTAAATCAGATACAGCAATACAAGGATACGTATTTCTGTGACAGCTCTCAAAATTTCCAATTTTCTTCCTGTAGTTCCTAAAGAAATAAAAGTAGTAAATTTATAAAGCCAGATTTGTTTTCAGCCTATAGCCATGAAAAATACTTTCCTGACCCCAGGCTATATGTTCTGTGAGGAGCTGCAAGGCTATAACAATGTCAGGTAATACAGAAGGAACTGACAGGATGGGAGGACACAAAGGTCACAAGTTCATTTGAAAGGACCATCTTGGTGGCCCTTGGCTGAACTCACTCTAGTTTGAGGATGTCTTGCCTGTACCAGAGGCTCAACATTTGATGGAGTATCTGTGGTCCCAAAAGTGCCAAGAAGGGGATAATCACTTCCCTCAACTTCCTGGCTACATTCCTATTAACAAAGTCCAGGATGCTGGTGGCCTTCGTTACTGCCGAGACACTCTGCTCACTCACGTTCAGCTTACTCTTCACAAGACCTCTGGTACTTTGCCACAGAGCTGCTCACAGCCAGCCCACCCAAAGGCTTCTCCTCATTCCCAGAGGCAGGACTTTGTATTTGTCCCTACTGAATTTCATAAGGTCCCTGGCAGTCCCCTTCTACAAGACAGATGCTTGCAGTAAGCACACGGGCAGAGTGTGGCCCCTTAACTATCGTCCTCTGAGCTTGGCCATCCAACCGTTTCTTTTTACAGTTGCAATTGTCCACCCATTCCTAACATCCTAACTTGGATATAGAACGGTTGAAAAACAACATCTTCCACAACATTCTTGTGACTCTATGAAAAGCCTTAATGAAATTGAAGCAAATTACATCCACTGCTCTCCCCTCATCCACAAAATCTAGTCACCATTGCTCAGAAGGCAGACAGGAATCACGGTTTCCATTCCTGACCAGCCTCCAAATTGCATCCTAAGCCACAGCTCTAACCTATAATTTTCTGCTAGAACTGTTTTTCTATTCCATATTTCTGTAGCAGTTAGCCAGGTAGATTCCACAGATGCAATGAGTCCCTGTCACAAAAAGCTTAAAATAGGCCATGCATATTCAAAAACTGTTAAAAAAATATCTTAAACTAAATATTTTATAGCTTTATCAAAATTCTCACCACTTTCCTCCATTTTCCAGATTTTTCCTATTTAAAAATCTCTTTCTACAAAGAGAAAAGTATGAGCAGCATTACAAATAAACCTTCCACTTTCAGTTTCTGACTGGTTTCAAATGAAGATGAGACTGTTTATCAGATGAAGGGATGAAGCTGCTCTTTTTCAAATTGTTTAGAGGATTGATTTTAAGTAACATTTTCAAAAAAGTTTACAAGACTTAGAACTTTTGAAAACATGAATCTTCTTCATAAATTGTTTACCCAGCTCATATTAAACATCAACACAATTAAGTTTTATAGAATTTCAGTACCTTGTATCAACTTTAGCCAATTATCTCATCTATAGCTGGTGGGAAACTGTTCTTCACTCTGACCATGCCCATCCATTATTATTATACTCCAAAGCCAGATAGTGGACTGTTTTTCTTTAAATAGAGTAACAATAATTACCTGTTATATCCAGAATTTCAGAAGCGTTAGAAAATGGTTTCATTTTAACTCCAGTTTTAGATGCAATGTTCCCATCATTTACACTATGCAGAGTAAAATCTGAGTCTTTAGGTATTGGAGCATGATGATAATTTCTCCATAAGTCTTCTTTTCTCACTTCTCTCATGTTTTCACTTGTATTTAAGAAAGTATCAATTTCTTTCACATCCACAGAGCTATCTTTAAACTTTATATTTTTATACATGCAACCAGACGTTTTAAATAAGCTGCAAAAGATTCAGGATTTTCATTAGTTTCTTGTAATGTTACAGAGTTTCTCTAATTTTTGGAAAAATACGCATGTTTATACTAGAAGCAGAACTAGTAAGACACAATCATAACAAAAGTTTGCATCTAACTATTTGATCTGACAACTCTTCTGCCTGAAGATGACTCCTTTCAAGATACATTTTAACTTTACTTTCATTCAAGAAAGAACCTGAAAGAATAAACTGCTTGTCCAGGTGGGCTCTGATTCCCTATAGCAGATTACTTATCAAGCTCTACATAATTAAAAACAATAGAGACACAAAGGTTCTGAGGAATGAATGAGAAGAGCAGGGCATGGAAGCAGAGTATATCTGTAAAAGCCCTCCTCCCAGGCAGCACCAAAATCATATTGAGAACTACTCAAGGTATTCCAGGCTGACCGACCTCTGCTCTGAAAAGCAGGTGATCTTAGCCCTCTTGCTCATTATCACGTAGTTAAAGAACTCAAAATAGTATTTTGGAAAAGCTTTATTATCAAACGATTTTTTTAAAGCAAGAAATTTCATCATTACTTTTCTCATAAAGGAGGCTGAGCTCAGGACACATTTCATTACAGTACTAAAATACTGTCAAAAGGAAACATCCTTTTTTGTTATACTCAAAAGAATTCGTGTCTAGAGCCCTGTTAAAGTATCTTTAATTGAAGAATCCAAAACTCTGTGTTCAATACGTGTATCTAAAATAGTAATACATTTCTGACATTTGGTAAATAATCAGACATACCTTTTTCTAAATGTTGAATGGACACTCTCATCATCACCATCTTCTGGAACATTACTTAATAACTTATTTTGTGAAAAAATTGCACTGGGTTGCTGAAAAACCCCTGCTCCTGTTTTAGATTTATCTTGGTCAGAAGAGAGAAAAAATGAAGTAGTTTTCAGATTTTCATGCCAAAAACTAATTTTATCTCTTTCTTCTACACTTAATTGGAGTACTTCTTTTTCAGAGGCTGCACTAAAATGAACAGGTGTTGGTGAGCTATCATTTACTTCCTCAGTGTTACCCTTACAATGATGTATAAACTTCTCATGCTTTCTCCCTCCTCCAAAACCAATGAATTTTTATTTCTATTCATGTTCATATTCCTATTCATAGCTACTTAAATATCTTCCGTACAGTACAAGCCAAATTCGCATATATTATATGAACTGATATTTCTGTCTCATTGCAAGAACTTTGGTGTATATGACTTATGCTGATGTATGCAATGCATCTGTTATAAGAATAGGGTTACTTTTTATGCTTCCTGTACAAAGAAACAGAGCAAAACTATTCCTCAAAACTACAAAGAAGTTTGTAAGATACAAACTCTTAACTCTGCCCCAGATTAAAGACCATCTTTTTAAAAAATGACACAATGACCAAACTTGAAATTACTACTACAAACAGTTGTGAATGAAACCCTGCAATCTCAATAGCCAAAATTCCTAATGATGTCAGTGACAGGCTAGTTTCATTGTCATCTTGGTTAATTACCACATTATCTCAGTAGGATTGGTGGCCTGATCTGGCTGACCATATAAGCATTGCTGTCAGCAAAAGGAAAGCAAAAGCAGAAATAAGCAATGGAATGCAACAAGATTACAGAACAGCTCTATTCCCCAGCCTATTAATTTCAGTGTTGGCTATCTAGAAATTTAAAATCACAATGGCCTATCTATGACATAACCCCAACAGTTCTAATTTTACAAAGACCAGAAATCTTATTTGAATGAGTAGTTCTTAATGAGTTGCTCACATAAAGCAGGAAAAAACTCTTGTATCTTAACAATATAAACTGTAAATAAGGAATATCATAAATCAGCCAAGCAGCTAAAACGTGCAGAAATCTAGTTGAGGGAGATGAAGCAACCAAATTATTTAAAATAGATGTCCTTAAGGTGATCCTGAATGTCTAAATGGAAGATATACTCCATTTAGTAGGAAGCAATGGCCAGATTCAAATTTGGCCTCCTGAACAGCAATTTGAAGAGGCCCAAATGGGAAGATGAAAGTTAGGTTCATATAAAATCTCAGTTCCTTGGGTGAGAAATGGGTCATTGGATCCACGTTGCGTTTTACAGCTGCTACCTGCTGTGTTATGATGCTTCATGGAACAACGTGGAATAACTTAAAATTTGATCACACTTCTTACCTTGCCCACTTTGGCATGCTAAACTTGTAGCCTGCATATGCCCACAGAGGGCTGATCATACTCCAAACATATGTAAGACCATCACTCTCAATTAAAATACATTCTTTGCCTATATTTGCATACCTAGAATATTTCCTACTTTACAGCATTGAAAGAGACAAGGAATTATTTGTCAAGCTAATTATTTCTTAAGCCATTAAAAATGAATGTCCAATATTATGGTTTAGTGGGACTTGGCAGCATTAGGTTTACAGTTAAACTTGATAATCTTAAGGGTCTTTTCCAACCTAAATGATTCTATGATTCCATTCTACGATATTTTACCCATATGCATGTTAGCTGTATCTTTTTCCAGTTCCTTCTGTAATGTCTCTGCAGCTGGAATTTCAGCAATAGCAGGAGCAGGTCCAATACACCAAAACTTAGGGTCTTCATTTTCTAGATACCTATTTTTAACACATAAATGTAAGGTAAAAACTTTCTTTAACCACCCTCCACAACTTCTAGCTCAAAATAACAAATTTTAAATAACCTACTGTTTCTCCTGATTAAAAACCTAAAGAATCACAGAGAACTTTTTTTTTAATCACAGAGAACTTTTTTTTTAATCACAGAAAATTTAAGAGACAAAACTTAGAACCTATTTTTCTTATAGCCCTAACATACACCTGCATCACTCAAACTTCAGTGTACTTGGAAAAACATTTCAAAGTATAGGTTATGAACCTGGAAATTTCTGGCCCACATTTCTATTGACAGAAACAAAAGTGAGTTACAAAAAAAAAAAAAAAAACCAAAAAAAAACCCCAAAACAACCAACCACTAAAATTCTGCTGCAATATGGTTCAGCATGGAAAAATTTGGAAAACATTCATATATTTAAAAGTAAATATTTACCTTTGTCTTGTATCTGGTCTTTCATAAAATAAATTATCCAATGAAAAGACTATGTCTGCAGAGTTGAACATTTTTAGATCAAATATGAAGCCTCTTAATCTGCAAAAGGCAGCACATGGAGCAGTTACACTGAAATTACTAGAATTGAACCTGTACAAACAATAAAAAACTTATTAATTACATGAGCCAATAGTTAATTTTGAGATTTTTTTCTCTTTTAGAGCCCTTGCCTGCATCCTTAATTCTTCTTTAAAAAGAGAATCTCTCTTGGTTCCTATTATTACAGCCAAAAAATACTGCAGGACAGCACTTTAATCAACATTTACATTACCATGAAACATCAGGAGGGAAACAATAGGTAACAGTAAAGATCCAGATAGTTTCTGTTAAATTATTTAATTTTTAAGAATAACGCTAAGATTCTTTTATACTGCTGCAAACTGTCAGATTGCCTCTATTCCAATGGAAAAATACAATCTCTTTTTATTATCAGATTCTGTCAATTTTTACAAAATAAAACCACTCCATTATCTAAAAAATCCCAACAGCTATTTTAATTTACAAATAATTTTTTTTCTTTAACCTACATGCAAATTGCTTTCCTGGATAATGGGAGCATGGGCCCAACTCCTTAATATTTACAGGTTTGTTCTGAACCATCAGGATCAATGATTATTTCTAAATTATTTATCATATACAACAGGTTTTAAAATACTCCAGTTAATTTAAATGTTTTCACTTAGCATGTTTTCTTTCTGTGTTTGTGCTGAGAAGTTTCACAGGTCTTACTTTTGCTTAAGGACAACTTTAAAAAGATCTCACCAGAAGAATACCACAGAAAGGATTTTATGAGTCAAAAACATTAGATTCCCCATAACAGATGGTAACATACCAAATTAACTTCTACAGAGTTTTTAAAAATCAATAAAGGCCAAATCCAGTGATAACATAACAAGGCCAAACTATCTTCTTTACCTACAGAAAGAAGCCAAAGGCAACACTTCTTTTGTACCCCAGCATCTCATTAGTAACATCCGAAAAAACTCTTTTTAGGGTTCTTTGCAAATAGGAAATACTTAATTACTGTATACTGTCAGCTGTGAATCAAAAATTTAAAAAATATTTTTCTTCCATACAAGCTGTAAAACTTCAAATATTCCACAGAAATGTGGCATTCAAAAATTCAAAACAGAAAACATTTCACAATACCAGCAGAATATAGAGCATGTAATCAAAACTGTCTGTGAACACCATGAAGCTAGGTTTTAGAACTTCAAGCAAGAAATCTGTCAATGCCCCTATTACACTCCTTTCCAGAGTCAGTCTGCAACACCACTTCTGCCACTTTTTGACATACCCCCACCGCCAGGTTTTGCTTCTTTTGTCACACTAAGAAACATAAAATTCAGGTGTCGCACTAATAAATCTAACAAAGCTGGTTAATTTTGCCACCATGCTTTCACGTGCTTTTAATGTCACTAATCTGAAACAGGAACTCTCTATTGGTTTGGTATCAGCAGAAAGCATCTGTCAAGAGTACTACCAGGTTGAAGCTATTCAAGGAGTAATTATCTGGCTTAAGTGCTTATCCAACTGAATAATCACCATTCCATCACCTCCAAGGAACTGCAAACACTGCACACCAGTACAAAATGGTTTTCATACTTTAGTTGGGGAATCCTGAATCTCGGATTATGCAACTGCAATTTAAATAATTTGGATTTGTGATTCCTACCCTTGAGCAGTCTTTGTTATTCACAGTATTTAATCTTACAAGCCCTTCAGGCCCCAACTCTCTGTACATCATTTACTCTTTGACTGCCCCTATTCATTCCAATTGCTTAATGATGTACATAAGAATGATGGGAGAAAACTCCTTTACGCAGCTCTGCATTCTTCCACCTGCTTGCTGGCTGTCAGCTAGGACACCTCCCTCAAAATCCCCAGCCAAGAAAAATAAAGGCAAAACACATCTCCAAGATGGATAGGAATGAAAGGGTCTTTCAATACTCTCAATTCTGTTTGACAGCACAGTGAAAATGCGTATTCAAGATAGCAGGATGAGAGAAATGAGGGGGTGTTCACAGGAGCTGCATGGATCATTGATTCACGCTTGTAAAGAGATGCGCGCTAAGCCCTGTAAATAAAGACCTCTTGTATCTTTTAAGAAACATCTTACTACAGACTTACTACAAACATGGCATGCCTCAAGGGGTTTTGCTCTGCTTTTAAGCCCCTTTGCTCTTCATCTCCTTCCTAAAACCCAATCCTTTCCTCAGGCCTCTGTGTTTCACCTCAGTCATCTCTATGGGGGGTACCAAAGCGAAGGCCGTAACCTTCCGGCATGCCGACCCAAACAAATTACAACTGCTCGGCCCAGGCTGTGTGAAAGGACAGGGGACATCGCCCCCACTCTACTCAGTGTTCCTTTCTCCCCCTCCTCGCTCGACTGAGGATGGAAAACTTGAGAGAGTCGCACCCACCTCACTGAGAGCACCGCTCGCCAACACCACTCAAAATGGCGGCCGCAGAGCTGCTGAGGTGGCCCCGCAGTGCCCCAAGGTCAGTGCCCTGCAGCACAGACCGGCAATTGCCACCCAGTCTTTTCGGAGCACCACCCCGGGGCAGGACTGCTGTCTAGAGTCTGCGGGAGAGGGCTGGCTCCGGCTCCTTTTCACAGTGGCAGGGTCTGCAGGCTCCTGCTGGCACGAAATGGAGGGCGGTGAGCCCGCTCCGCAATCCATCTTCTGAGGCGAGGAGCGGCCTGGCCCAGCCGTAACACCCAGCAGTCCACCTGGACTCACAAATCCCGAAACCAAGGGGAAAGGAGGGGCCTAAATTATCTTTAAAATAGTAGAAAAATGAATGTGGAGGGACCCAACTGGTGTTAGATTTTGGAGCTTGCCCAAACATGGCTTCATCAGGAGTTATCCTCTCAGCTGAGAGGTCCTTACTTACTTTTACCCTGGCATAAATTAGAGGTGATAATTCTTGTGTCATATGACACTGTTATCAAAAGATTCCTACAAGAAGAAATAAATACACTGAAAATATTGATCCTTAAAACATTGTCTAGTGGACTTCTGAAAATCTTTTTTTCTCCTTGCTGCTGAGCTGGAACAACAAGGCTGCCTCAAACAAGGAATGAATTGAAACAATACCACGGAAAGCATTTGTAAAGCGCAGAAGTAGGTTGCTACTTTTTTTCTGTAGAAATACTGCAACTTACAATTTTGGACTTGCCATTAGAGCACAGCTTTTGAACTAGTAAATTTAAAATAAATTGCAGAACTGTCTCAGAAAGACTATTTTAAGCTGGTTCAAAGCTTCATGCCATTAAACAAACACTATAGAGGCAGCTACTGTAAATATGTATTTCCTCATAAATAAATAGATGAAAAGGAGACAGAAGATTTTCTCAAATATTGATTGATTTTACATAAATAATTTTTATTTAATCAACTTTTTTGTTTTTCCTTTCTTGAAAAATATTGATTAATTTTTAACTTTCCATTTCAAATTGTCAGACGTTTTACGTTTACGTAATGTAAGTGTATTCTTTCAGACTGTGCAAGCCCAGGTCAATTATAAGCACGTAGTAAAGGTTATGTTCATTTTTACAGTTCTGTGTACTTGAGGTCTTTCCTTTATTCTTCTTACTTTAAAAACACTCGTATCAGAACTGTGTCGTATTACAATATTCCAAAATTTATTCCACATGTTTAGATGCTTTAATGCACCTCCCCATCTAATTACTGGGCAGACAGCCAAGGGTAAGAAGCACTTCATTCCTCCTTCCAACATGACAGGATCTTGGCCAGCAGAGAATAACAAAAGATTTTACAATAAGGAGCTTAGGATACAAGCAGGATTGCTAATGAACCCATTGTCTAAAATTAAATTCTGAAGCCACCAATATTATTCAGTAATTTGAATAAAAGTGGGGAAATGTTTGTGCTTTTAAGTATACAAGAAGCATTCATTTTGTGCTTGTAATAAATTCTGAAACCAGCAAGCATTTTTTGTTCTTACTATTAGAGAATTCCTTCTTCGATTCTGGCCTCAGGCAATTTTCCATCTTAGTTCACAACATCTGCTTTTAGCTGACCAGACTTTAAAGTTTAAAGCCATAATACAAACAGTTCATTTTTTAAAGCTATTTTTTCTTCGATTCCCATCCCTAGGTGACATCTCCCTCAACACACACACAAATCACATAAAATATATAGCAAAGCAGTCTCTCAACTGCTCTGAGACAGTTTAATTTTTGATTTTCCCCAAGCCTAACATCTGATCTGCCATATGTTTTGAGTCTTTCCAGCTCATAGAGATCACAATACTAAGTCATAAAGCTGCAAGTTCTGGAGCAACACAACTAGAAAATCACAAACACCAGACATTGGTCAGTGACCCATATGATAACAGAATAATACTCACACTTACTAAATACAAAGCTGTTAGAAGATTCAGTTTTCTCCAGAACTTACAAACTGAACAAATCAGCCACAAACAAATTAAATGCAGGAAAGTATCAAGACACAAGCGGGCTGACATAAGTTATCCGTGTCTTCTCTCTATTTCTGTTGCTTGACTATTTCAGAGACATGCAAAACCACTAGTCTCTAATAAGTGCCCTGCCTTGTAACAGAAATCACTGTAAAGTGTTAGGTGGTCTTAAAATCACAGGTGACCCCAGAAATGTGTGATTTTTACCATAGGCTCGAGATGGTTGCAATAATTCATTTATTAAAGAAATATAAGATTCAAGAATTTTTAAAAAAGTATAGATATATATAGATATTTGCAGCTATAGCTTTTCCAGTCAATATTGGGAAATAAAAATACATCACAACCCAAGATGCTCAGATAAGAAAAAGAAAAAGGGAATTCCATTTTATCCTGTTGGCTGGCATTTACAAACATGGGCCCGATGCTGCGCCACCCTTGCAACAGCTTAAGCCAGGAGAATAACTTGATTCACGGCAGCTGAAGTTACTCATGTGCATAAGCGTTTGCAAGATTGGGTCTTAGGAGAGCTAAACGTGGCTCCCGCTGGGCCCTGGCTCTGCATGTCCGCCGGAGGGGACCTCCCAGACCCAAGACAGGGCTCTGCTCCCCAGGGCTGCAGCAGGCAGCCTACTCTCGCTCTGCCCCCAACATATGCTTCCCCAGAAGTTTAGCTCTCGAACTTTGATTTTTATGTGGCTAAAGTAAAATATTTTTAACACTTCCCCCTTCCTCCCCCTCCCCCCCCCTCCCCCCAATTTGCTGCGGTGGTGAAAGTGTTCTTTTATGTCCTTTTTAACTTCTGTTTTCTTTTTCATTTTCTTTACCTTTTTTTTTTTTTTTTTTAAGAGATTAACTCCTCCCACTGAGCCCCTCAAGCATAGAGTAACCACCAAGGACTATTTTAATTTTGTGTAGTAATAGTGCCTTACTTCAAATTCACAAAATGTGCAGATTACACATTCACAACTCCACCCTGAACAAATCTCTTCACATACAAACACATTATTTAGAGACATTAGCAGTTTTGCTAAGGAGAGAATATAATACTGAATATAGATTTTACACTTCACAAAGCTGACACTTTCTGGTTGTTATACACTCAAATTATAGACTCACTCATTTGATAAAATGAGACGTGCAAGGAAAGAAAATAAGATTAACGCTGTGGTGATATTTGCTCCTTTGGAGCGTACCTCCTAGGAGGCAAGTCATTACTCCTTCCCTTAAAACATGAAGAATGTCTCATTGATACAGTGTCCATGGAGTTTGCTTTTGTACAAATGAGAAATAAACCTGAAAGTTGTATTTGCAACCGCTGCTTTGGAAAATAACTCAGTTATCTCCATCTTGTCAGTTCCAGCAATGTATTTTTTTGAAGGTGGGAAAGGAATGGATGTTTTTTAAGCTAAAGCTATTCTGTTGAAGTCAGGTCTCAACAGAAGCGTAAGGTACAACAAAATGCGCTTATTTTATTAGCTAGTAGCTTTTTGCTCTAAATTATTCTGACTCAATGATATTTACTATTATACAATGGCGAACATCTGGATTCCAGATCTTGTGGTGGTTCATGCACTTTAACAAGATTTGCTGTCAGAATAATGTCTTGCTTTGGATTGGAAACTAAAATATTGTAATTATGAAAAATTATTCAGAAACCCTGAGAAGTAATAACTTTATAGATTTTTTCTTTTTTATAAGATGCATGGTATAAAATCTACTAGGCTTTTCCTAGGATAATTTTCTTATTTGTAAAAAATATGAACAGTTCTAATAAAAATTAATATTATGAATAGTCCCAGTTCTGCAGTGAGCTTTGTGCAGGAACAGGGAACTTCAGTGTTTTCTTGTTGCAGCGTGAACCTATTTATCATTTTATCAAACTAGTTCCCTGGAGAAAAGGAGGTCTTTTTCTGCCCATGTTTTGAAGTAAAATGAAGTTCATAAACAGTGACTATTATGCGCAGTTCTGGCATTAAAAAAAATAATAAAATAAAATTACATAGAGTAGCCTTCTGTATCACTCTGAACCAATGAATAAATATGTCCAAAGTGTTCATCTTCCAAATCCTCAGTTCTACAAATATTCCTCAGTAATACTTGCAGACCAGTTGACTTTGAGTTAGAATTGTGCTTATAAACTTTCTGCTACTCATTAAACCAACAAGAGAATACAGTTATGGAAAGAAAAGGTCCATAGAATAAGGCAGGGAATGTAATTCTTGGGAAAGGAAACGGTTCTCAGCTTGGAAAAGCTCTTATACAGAAATCTTAATATGACTGAGGTATTTGTCCTCATTCAAGAGACAGGAGGAAATTTTTGAGTTTTGAAAATATGCCTGAAGAATTTTTAGAATCTGTTTACACATAGCATTTTTATTCACCAAGGGAGGTTATCTCTGTCAAAATGGATTTATTTTGGCAGTTTGAGGAGCAGATGAGAGGTGAGACACCTTGGTCCTTTGCATGATGCTACTGCCATTTAACATCTATAGGTCTGATTTTTCCTCAAGGAAATTTATTTTCTTGGGTTTTGCATACATTCCAAAATGGAAAATGGAAAAAAAAAAAAAAAAAGAAAACAGAAAAAAGAAAGAGAACAAGTATTTTAGCTACTGTCCTCTTTGAAATACTCATCCAAAGATTTCTAGAAAACTTCAGCTTCGTCACTTCCTTTCTTCCTTCCCTGGTCCCATTGTAATTACTAAACTTATGTTGATTAAAGTAAAGCAACTCAGCTACATAAACCATGTTTAAAGAAGCAATGTGATCCACGTGTAAAGTGAGTGGAGTCCAGCCATTATGACTAATGGCTCAATGTAGTCAGGCTAAGACACACATGTATTCTAGAGGTAATTCTAGTAAATTTTAAACTGTCTTTCCTAGGATGACAGCCTGCTTACTCAGTTATTTCTAATAATCTTCCATACTGTAGCTATGCTGTGCATTTTAAGCTAAACAGCAACAATATGCCAATTAAATTTCTGCAGACTATATGATCTGAACACCCTACAGATCCTTAGCTTTTTCAAAGTAGGTCCGTGTATACAGATTTTGTTTGATCTCTGGTTCATGTCAACCTGGTTTTGAAACATAGTGTAACTAGAAAATACTTCTTTATGATATGTTAGTTATCAGGAATGTGATCTATACTGATAGAGGGGGGAGGGAAGTTCATGCAGCGATCTTTCCTCAAAAAATGAAGCTTACTCTCCTTGCATTAAGGTAGAAAGCATACATTCCTCACAGTATGTATTTTCTTTCACACTTATTTTAACTTTTATGATTGTAAAGAACATTGCCTTGAGCCCTGTATTTTTAAATGTAATACTTTGATGCTTGATAATACAACAGTACTTCCTAATCATAAAAAATGTTAAATGCAAAACATCTCGTACACAGCCAATAAAGTTTGGCCCAGTCCTGAGGAGACCATTAGGATATTATTGTTTATTACAAGTAAGAAACAATAATATCCTAATGTAATAAACAAGTAATAAACAATAGGAAAAACAAGTGCAGAGTACTCCATATCCTTTCAGATGATGGAAAGAACATAAGCAAACCCTCTTGACTATACTGGCTAGCAGGAAAATGTTTGTGTTTTACAACACTTGGATTGTATTGATTTAGGAACTTAACACAATGTGGACCATTGACAAGTGTGAGGAAACCCTGCTCTTGTAGATGCAACAAGATGTTGGCATTTTAGAACACAGCAAAATGACACAAGTAGCCAATAACAGGACAGAGGAAATGGCATCAAGTTGAGCCAGGGGAGGTTTAGATTGGATATTAGGAAGATTTTCTTCACAGAAAGGTTTGTCGAGCACTGGAACAGACTGCCTAGGGAAGTGCTGGAGTCATCATCCCTGGAGGTATTTAAAAGATGAGTAGATGTGGTGCTGAGGGACATGGCTTAGTGGTGGACTTGGCAGTGTTAGCTTTCTGGATGGACTTAATCTTAAAGGTCTTTTCCATCCTAAATGATTTTATGATTAAAGTATCTGTTACGTTGAGTTCCTGGGTTCAATGACCTTCATGTACAGATCTATGCACTTCTATTGCACCACATCTTGAAGGCATCAGAACAGAATATTTTTCCAATTTAACCAAATTTTTACCTCTAAACTTCAGCAGTGTTGCATTTTTGGACAGAAAATCCTTGTGAAACAAGTATAATTCAAAACTTGAAAGAGTGAGTGTCTTACATTCTGCAATGCAGTAACTTGCACAGGCGTCTAGCTTTCAGTTAGGGCACCTGAGGCAGTTGTACCAGTTCCTGACATAATATCTTCTGAAAAAAAAAAAAAAAAAAAAAAGAACAAAAAAACCCAACCAACCAAACAAAAACCAAACCCAAACCAAAACAAAGTTTACACAAGAAGCAACAGAATAGAAAGCCTCATATTTATGAAATTGTCCATCACCAGATGGGTTTGTTCCAAGCAAACTGTGGACTCCAAATTGCACAGCATGTCAGTAGACATTGTATTAGATTGAACATGTTCTTGGATACTTCAAAACTAAGAAGTAAAGGCAATAACCAACACCTGGGGACTTCTCACCATCACAAAAACATTTGAGCTCAAAATCCCACTGCACTTTGGCACAAAAGGTTGAAGACGGTTTACACAGACTCAGCTTATCCTCAAAGTAGCACAACAGCTTTGGTGACAGTGGAGAACCTGAGATACCAACATGTTGCAAAGAAAAACTTCTGTCACATGGAATTTTTGATAAAAATGGAAGAGGCAGCAAGGAACACAGCTGAAAAATGCAGTAAGTTGACACCCTACCAAAAGAAACAGAGTTAGATATGAAACACTTTTATAACAAGCTGACTACTGACAACACTACAGAAAGTAGGTGACAGCGTTTCAAAGTCAAGACATTCTACATACTTGTTGATGTGTTTACAACATAGATGAAAGAGCGGTTTCAAGATTTCATAGAGAAACGCAGGCTGACACATTGACGCTGATAAAGTTTTCAAAACATCTTCTCATATAAAGCCATGAAGAAAACTTTGTAATTTGCATATTTAGCCCAGCTATTCACTGATCAGCCCTTTCATGTATTAAGTCAGGTCGTATAGACTTCTTAGTTAATTTTTGGTAAGATATTCAGAAGACGACATGTCTATTTACATACATTAAAGAAAAAGATGGAACGGTCAGTCTACTAAGGCTGTATCTGCAGAAGGACTCAGAGTGCCACAATGCTCAAGAGAGTTTTGTGTGTCTTCTGCTGGAACGTGGTATATGTGTTCTCTACTGGAATGCCCTGTGGAAAATTGAAAGCCTTGGCTTCCTATGTAATTCTGGGGAAGACTTGGGAACTTACAGGATCTAGCAAGTCACTACAAAGTATGGTAGGGTTCTCCCCTCTCATTTTTCTAAACAGTGTTATAGTTACAGCACTCACTCAAGATCCCCTCCCTTTTTATGAGGTGATTTCAATCCATATCTCCCACCTTCCGAGTGAAAACTCCAGTTAGTCAATTATTGGGTTTTGTGGATTGAGCCTGTCTCAGCTCTTTCATTATAATATCATTTGAAATTATATGGATTAATTAAATCTTGTGTAGTAAGAATGCTTATGTGCCAACATGACTGTGTGGCTCAGGAAAATCACATAAAAGCTGGGAGACCTCCCCCCCAACAAAATCACTGCATTCCCCTAGGCTACAAGAGAATACAGTCATGTGTGCTCTTGTCCAAATATTTAATTCATGCAAAGGAACCCAACTAAATACCTTCTATAAGCAAGCAAAGTATTTCTAGTGACATCAGTGATGTTTGGATCACATTTGCAAAGAGAGACAAAAAGTCAAATCAATATTTAAAAGTGTAAAAGTATAATTTGTTCACATTCTAATAAAGCTGAATTGAAGGACTAAGTTTTATGTGACTTTTAAAACTGTTTAATTTAGCATGAAAGAAACCAAAGATTAAAAATTTGTACCTTAACAGAATGCTTTTGGAAATCATAGTAGCTTACTGAAAAATTATTAAGATCAGCTTAACCTAAGCTTTTGCTACAGCATTACTAAATGCTACAACTATGAATTTCAAGTGTTCAGTAGCATTCATTACCTCATACTCATTTAAGCATCATGCTTTCCCATAAAACAAGCTAGAATTGCAACATCTAGGCAAATGACTTTAACATTTGGTCTTCATAAGCTGACTGCCAAGTACCCACTGTGAAAAAAAAGAAATCATTCCTTTGTGATAAAGAAGTGTTTTGGTTTTTGAGAAGTCGCTGGTAGATTTCTTCTTGCATATATTTTTAGCTAATTAAAATACTGCCTGAGTATCAGAGAATGTCATCTATCTCCTGTCATCTTGTTTCAGCTCTAGTTTTTCTCTTGGCTTTAGCTTCTGCTAAGCCACAGTTGTAAGAATTTCCAACACGAGCTCCTGCATGTGAAAAGCCATTAAATTTCATCAAGTCACCCCTTTTTAAGACCTGTAACTTTTCCTTTTCTCTCAACTGGTTTTTTTTTGTTGTCTCTAAAGTCTGACCTTCGGCCTCTATTCACTGTCTGCATAGACTGTGGAAGCTAAGGGATTTAAGGCAGAAACTTTTCCTTGGGCAATAGAAGTGGCAACAGCAGGAGTTACCAGGGAAAACAAAGCGTTGGGATAAATCTCCTCTAAAAAAAACACCAAAAAAATAAATAATCACAGTGCCAGGCTATTCCTCCCAGCTACTACATACGTATGGGGAAGAATCTTAATCACCAGCACACAAGGTACAGAACTCAGAGCTACAGAACTTTAGAATCAACTTGGATAAACTCACACTATTGAGTAGAAATAACAGTAATTAAAAAAAAAAAAAAAAAAGGAACGCGAGAGAAATGCACAAAACTGTTAAGACATCAGCTCAGTGTTCATGCAGTTTTGGAGCACATGTTTATGGTGTTGCCAGTCAGGAGGCTGCAGCAGAGAGCTTGGCCTCGCCAGTCTAACCACTGCTTTCCAGATGCCAAAGAAGAGCAGAGAGACACAAGGCAGTCATGACGATGGAGCTGAGATCTATGACCACAGTGACAACCATGCAGTATGACAGCGGACATCAACTCAGTGGAGGAGCTTTACTCAAAAAAGGGAAATAAAAAAGGAAGAAGTGTAGGGAAGGGCCCCAAGAGTGTCTGAGACTCCTGGAAGGGGCATCTGGACCCTGTCTCCCTGGGTCTGATGGCACCTGCACTGGTCACTTCCCAAAGGAAGATCTGGTCCCATTTACTCACAAGTGTTTTGTATTTCAAAAGTAAATCCTTGTTTCCCAAAATATAACGCAAGTTCTTAAGACGCAGTCATTACTGCTGCTGCCTGTCACCTGTTTCACAGACTAAAAGAATTCACAGTGGTCTTTCACAGAGTTTCTTCTTTGTTAGTAGCTCATAGAGTGCGTGCTGTGCACATTTCAAGTGCTGAAAATAGAACTTGGGTGTCACCCAGTCCTTCCCATCTGACACCAAAAGCATTGAAGATGTTTCCAGCACTAAATACGCACCAACATACACTGGAAACCCAGAAATATAAGCACACACAGGTACTAGTATGTATAACTCTAAGAGCAAGAACTAATCTACAGCAATTATCTTCAGGAACAAGAGAGCAGCAAAACTCCCCCTTTGAGACCACAACTACTGCATGTCCAACCCAGAATTAGCATCTTAACCATCATTCCTTCCAATTAAACAGTTCTACAACATGCCATTGAAATACAAGGAATTTCAAAGACTCAGACTAATTTCCCTGTAACACATCTCTGGTAGTAAAGCATAGCTTTAATTTTAAATATTATAACTAATGATTACTTTGTTGATTTCTGGGAAAGAGCCCACAGGCATTATCACAGGAAGAGTATAAAAGTTTAAGATGTGTGATACTAGATCTAAGCAGTTTGGTTGGCTTTGTCTTTACACTTGGACAGATTGGTACAGATTCAAGGTGATGCTTGAGAAATTTACCTTAAAACCACCATGATTTAATCTGTTAAAACTGCCATCTTTCTGTTGAAGACAATTTTAGATGATGTGGTGGAACAGGACAGAATCAGGTCTGTTCTCCAAACCAAGAGGACAGCAGTCATTACTGACAGAGGACAGATAAGTAAAAGTTAATGAGATACCATAGTCACTATCAACGTGACACAGGAATTAAAATAGTGGAATGAAGGAGTAAGAGGTGTGCTTCCACCTAGAGCTGATTGAAAAACAGAGTTTTCATCCTGGTAAAATTCTAATACCTCAGACTGCTTCTCTTTTAAAATACGTGTTTTGAGACTTTCCATCAAGACCTTGGGCAAAGGTAGTAACCCCAAGTGGAATACTCTGATTATGGTGAAATTCCAGCGGAACATAGCTTTGCTTCAACAATATTTCAGTAATGACTAATTAATTCAGAACAGTCTTGTAGAGAAAGGTAAAATAAGATTTTGCAGGTGCAGAATTTTCTTTTTTCATTTCAGCTATATTTTTTGCATTATCTATATTTTTCCTAGCTTTATTTTAACGGTGGAAATCTTGGCAGTGTTATTTCCTGCTGTCATAAAAGCAAGCCATTTTTATCACAATGATTTATGTAGCTGGACAGTATGCAACATGTATCTGAAGCCATATATAATCAAAATTTACATTAATTTTTTGGGTTTTTTTAAAAAAATATTGTATTTTAACATTACACCAAAAACTGCTTGCCATATATTTGGAAAGGATTAAAAGAGCACTATCCTCATTAACCTGGGGAGAAGAGCTTGCTACTTACAAATTTCTATTGGATATTAACAACATTTCAGGTAACAGCTATTTTAAACATCAAAACCTACAAGAAATACCTACAGATATATTGGAAAAAGAGACAAAACCCCCTGATACTAAACACAAAAGATGCTGTATTTCATTGCTGTAATTGGTGCATTAAAACAAGCTTGGAGGCTAATAATCTACCATTTCTCCAGAAAGAGAGACAAAATATTTTAATATATACATCCAATTTCTCTGCTTTAAAATGAATTCTTTTCAAAGAAGGCAACAGTTAATACTGCAGAGGGATTTTTGCCCCTTTGCAAGGCTCTACAGTTCTAAAACACTGGCTGGAAATAGGACTTCAAGGCAGCAAAGGGGAGCATAAGCTGAGTTCAGGAGCATTCTGTGATTCTGCATCCACTGAATCATTAGTACTTCTGAAACTTGAGAAAACTGGGTATTGTAGAAAATACCTAGAGGGAACAGCTTCAGAACATTAAAATACAGTCCACAGGCAATTTTCTAAAAGACCCCCCCCCCCCCTTTTCCATAGTTCTGTCCTCCTTTTTAATATTTCAAGCTAGATGCCTTAAGTGATATATGTATTACTTTCCTTTCAGGATAAAATTTCTCTTTGACAGACGGCTTTGGTCCGGGGGCCCCGGTGCTGCTGTCTGCTGGGGGCTCTGAATCACTTCCCTCATTCCCCCCCGAGATCCCAGCACAGCTCCGCCGGGGATGCTGCCATGCAGGCTGCGGCACAGTTCTCTCTGTATGTATTGCTTTCTTCTTCTGCGTGGGGGAATGGAGCAGTTTTCTTATGAACTGCGGTTCTTTCCTCCTGTGTTGGTGGCTCTTCAGAGCTGCCAGTGTGGTGAGCACATGGAAACCACCAGACAGTACCACGGCTGCTCTTCGTTCATCAGTGAACCAAGGGGTTAATTCTCATTCTGTTACACTGGTGTAAACAAGGAGTACATACAATCTGGTCTATAATGCAAAATTAAGATAAAATATACATAAAAAAGAGCAGCTAAAGCCTGGAGTTCTGGGGTAGGGAGTTGCCAGCTTTTGGTGATCTATAATTCTTTCAACTTTTATTTTAAGCTGTAGAAGTTAGAGGCAAATTTTCCTGCGGGTCATGAGCGGGGGCAGAGACTGGAACCACACCAGTCACTTCATTGTGGAAGGAGCTCAGCTAGAAAAGCTTGCTGGTTTTGTTTGGCTGTTTGTAAAATCTGCTGTAAGGGGTTTCTGCCAATCCACAAGAATAAGAGAACTCAAGTTTGTAAACATAAGTATCTGTAGTTTCTTCCAGTTTTAGAGTAGTAAAGCCTTGTGCACATGTACACATGCATAAACTATAATAGAAGTAAAACTGTGCCCACTTAACAGCTATGCTAAATGAGGTGTTAGATTAAAAAAATCCCAACCTGTTCTCACATCAGTGACAACTTCAAAAATAATATAAATGCTACAAGAATTAAACAAAAAAAAAAAAAAAAAAAAAAAAAAAAAAAAAAGCAAAGTCAGTTTTCCCACTTATTGATTCTGGGAGCTCATTCTCTTCATTGCTCCTTTTTACACCACTGATGCCAAAATATGCAAAATATGAATACTAACACTTTAAAAAAAAAGAGTAATATTTTAAAATGAGCATTAATGTGTAGAATGTACACAGAATTCATAGCTTTAAAATGTGCATAAAATAGTATACTGTTTAAGCAATAGTGTACAGTACCATGTTTTCCTAAAATGATCTTATAATTTGATTTATTTAATTTTGCTAAAGCAGAATGTACATGTGAAACAGGTAAATATGTACTCGTAGAAGATACACAGAAGAAATTCAGCAGCGTCCAAAGGACTGTAATAGTTACAATGGAGCAGCAAAGTTACAATTGCCTAGAAACAACATAAGAGAGGAAAATTTAGCCCTGTGCAATGATTTAAATAAAAGCCTGCATGTATGTTGTTAGATCATATTGAAAGTGACATTGTGTTAAGGGGATGCAGCCAATGGAGTTGTACTGATGTCAGCTTGGTCAGAATTCGGCCCTGCCTATCACATGTATTATACATGTACTGCTCATGCTCTTCTTTTGTTGTGCTCCGTTCTGACCTAATGATAGTCTCTGTGGTCCACAATGCTGACTTCATCCTTGACCTTGGCTTTCTTCCTCTCCCTGTATCTCCTGTGGCTGCATGTTACTGTTCTCATCACTTTAACCATCTATTTTTCTTCCATAATTTCATCTTCTCTGAAATCTCTCATTAAAAAGACCGATTATTTAAAGCTATCACTGAAGCTATTTGTTTCCCTAATTTGAAATGCCTGTATTTTGACCTTAATCATTCTCAATAAAAGCACACAGCAGAAACATTAAAATTAATCCACTTAAGGCAAATTTTAATGTAAAAATATGACCATCTTCATCTTCAGCTATCCCTACCAGCTCTTCATTGATTTCAGGATCTGTTCAAAATGTCTTTTCTTGTTTTCCTCCATGGATTTTCTCTAGAGTACCTTTTCATCTAAAGGCTTGACTTTCCATTCCACCTGTCCTTAGGAAGCAACTTTCATCAATGCTGCATGGGTACCAAATGCTATCAATTACGACTGTATTACACACAGCTTTGTTTGCATTGTATATATGCAAATGCAGATAAAGGCAGTGGAAAATAAGGTCCCATTGGTCAATGCTACACTGGGGTACCCTAGGATAAACAGGCCATCTACAACATGGAATACCCCTAAACTGCATCCAGAGAGTGTATTTTGGATAAAAACAAGAGAAATTTGGGTTTTCAACATTGAGAGGGAATGGTTAGGACACAAAGCCTGTGGCTACAAGAATATTGAATATAATGGGTATTGTGATGGAGCAATCTCTCAGCCTTTCTTCTGGCATGAAAGGCATTGTTCATAAGGGAGGGGGGCATTACAGTTGCCTTCTTTCTTTTCCCTGACTCATAAATCTCTAAAGGAAGACACCCTGCCAAGTTGTATGCTTCCACACAGCTTAAAGATCCTTGTAATTAGGACAAACAGGAAGACTTCTCAGCTTTCCCCAGCAACTCCAAATTAAAGCTGGAATGTTCCTCTGAGTTTTCCCCCCCACACTGATTAGCGACATTTTCCACTCTGTGCTTTATTAGACTTTTGCCAACGTTGTTTATAAAACTGCTCCTAAACTGGTTCTGCTATCTGAAAGAAACCTCACTTCCAATTCTGATGCTTTCCCATTTGTTTTCAAAATTCTTATGATAATACCCATTTCCGAGTGACTCCTTTTACTTTGCTACAAATTCCAGTAAGCAGAAGGGAGAGAATATAAGATTGTTGTAACAGAGAGCAACATGTGAAGACTACCATGGGCTTACACAAATGTGAGTTTACTAACACATTTGTACCAAAACCAGTAGCACCTCATGTTTGTGGCAATCACATGCTATTCACTAGAGAGCTGACAACTCCTATGGACAAAGTGTGAACAGTCACAATTGCCTCCCTCATTCCCCTTTCAGGGATGCTCGTACCAAGTCCGTGTCCAGGCAGGCAAGAGAACTGGAGTACCTCCCTGTGTTATTTGTGAATTAAATTAATTTTCAGGTATCTTCTTAATAATGGATATTTTAAAAATGCCTGTTGGACAACAGTATTTCAGTTGACACAGATAAGCGTTTAGGGGCCTGTTGGACAACAGTATTTGACACAGATAAGCATCTGGGGCTTGCTGCTTTCTTGAGCAGTGTTCTTATTTTTCATCCATTTAACTTGACACTTCCATATTTTTATAGCTATAATAGGTAGCAGTTGCATAATCAGCTCACACATTTCTCTAGCTGTGCCATATGGTCCTGTGGTTTGCATACCACCAAGTGAAGAGCAAAAATAAAAACCAGAATGTAGTTATAAGAATTCTGCCCTGGAAAGCTCATGCACAGCCAAACTCTCTACTTGGAGCACGCCCACACCAAACTAGAGCACTGAAGTATTTCCTCACAGAGGATATGAAAGACATCCGCAAACTCCAAAAATGGTGTTGTGTGGGATGGCTTTTGGAAATACTCATGTACCACATGACACCCTGCCAAAAAAAAACAAACAAAAACCAACCAAACACAAACCAAGAAAAACCAAACCCACAAAACCATACTACAGCAGAAAGCAGGTAACCAGATTGAGGCAAGGCAATGTGACATAATAAAGTTCTCTAGATGAGTACTACAATTAGAGGAACATTAGAGAATTATGGCATTTGAGGGTTCAAAAAAAAGTTCATTTTTCATTTTTAAAATGATTGTCCTGCCTATTCCAGATGCAGCCATACATGTTCCTCAGTACTGTTTCGCATCTCTCTTCAGAGAGTGGGGCTTGTCTCATGCACCCAAACACATAACTCAGTAACACAGAGAGCACATCTCCCACCGACTTGCCAAACATCAAAGTAGAAACAAGACACAGTTTCCCACCTGGGGAGAAGGAGAAACTGAACAGGCCTCACCTCAAAAGAGTCTTCTGCTGTATCCCAACCCTGAGCTATGCCTCTTGCAAGGGACAGAAGCCACAGTAAACATCAACATTTTCCTCTACCAGCTCACAGAAGGTACCACCTTTTCATATAATAAGGAAAGTCAGCTTATTGTAGTTTTTCATATCATAACAATAAAGCTAGTTTTCATTTCATTACCTGTAGCTGAGAATAAAGAAAATAAAAAAAAGACAATTTTCTTTGAAAATAAATGAAACAGTCAAGTCACAGCAAACTACTCAAGAGAGGATTCATCTTTGGAATTTAATACGGAACAAGCTCTGCAGTCCACCAGTACACACTTTAAATAATGCCTTTTCAAGGCATGTTATCCTCTCCTAGTGCNATAAAAGGTTATATATCCAAGTTCAATAACTATAACCCCTACAGTAGGGATACTCCAATACTATCCCTGCAATAGTATTGGAGACAGCTGAGTTAGAGATATAACTACTTTCAGTATGAGAAGATCACAGGAAATTAATTGCTTTTCTTAGATTTTAATATTGTTGCCCCAAGGAAAAACTGAAGTGAGAACAGAAGCAAGCTACAAGTATCTCACAACCCAGACTGAGTAATTGGTCTGATTTACTGCTGGGCTGGGAGAGCCTAAAAATCAGGTTACTTAGTTGCCTAGACGAGGATATATGGTTCCTATATGATTCAAATTTCTGTATTTGCTGCCTTTGGCCAGAGAGCCTGGGAGCTCGATCCAAGAACATGTACAGTTACACACAGAGAGAGCTGCCAAGCTGGGAACACAGGCAAGATTTACCCAACTGAAAGGTGTTCATGGAGAGCACATCTGCAACAGAGGTAAGAAGTAACAGAGAACCCAGATGATGAGTGCTGGATTTCTTCCTCAGTAAAAATCCACCTAAGTTAATGTGCTTGTCAGGACACATCAAAGGCTAGCAGCTCTTAACACTAGGAGGGATCTTGAGGTGAGCAAGACCTCACCAAGCAGGGCTCACCCCACCACTCCAGCCAGGAAACCAGGCAGGCAATGGGGAAGCCAGGGGCAAGCCCCAGTACCCACCTGACACGCCCCTGGGCACAGAGACAGCCCAAGACTAGGCCAGGACATCAGCCCAGCCCATAGATCAAGCCCATTACCAAGCAGGAGTGTGAGGAAGATGAAGGCCAGTACCACTACAACATCACCACAGCACAGAGGGATGGCTCTCATCTGGGCTGAAATAGCACCCTAAGCAGGGTGGGAGAGACTCCAGGTGGGGCTGATCAGGCCCATCAGTGCCCCCAGAGCCCCAGCAAGTCTGAGTGTATGTAACTCCTTCCAGGAAAAAGAAAAAGAAAAAGAAAAAGAAAAAGAAAAAGAAAAAGAAAAAGAAAAAGAAAAAGAAAAAGAAAAAGAAAAAGAAAAAGAAAGAAGAAGGGGGGGCAGGAGGGAGGAACCCATCATATTAATACCCTTGGTTTTCTCACCCTTTGCAGATCTAGGAGTAAAATTCTCATTCATTTCAGTGTGAAAATTAGCATATGTCCTCTAACAGGAGTGGGGAGGAAGGAATTGCTTATGAATTTTTGGACCAGTAACCTAACCCTTCCACTCGAGCCCCAAAAATGCTGTAATGTGCAGGTTACATGAGGTGCACTCATGCCTTCAGATTCAGTATTGACTGAATTCAGGAGCTGTAGCTATGCAATTGGAAGAATACTGCATGCACGTTTTCTGAACTCATCCATACTTTTAATTCTAGCTTTACTAGAATATTGGAAATAGGCTAGAACTTTATACATGATATACAAGCTGATTTTGTTTTTGATTTTCAACCGTGGGGGATCAAACATACCAAAATTAGCATGCACTTCAAGGACTTTTTTTGTTGGATTTTCCTTTTACTACTTTTTTTTTTTTTTTTTTTTTAATTAAAACTTCATAGAGTGTTCTAGGAGTTAGAATTTGAGTCTATTTTCAAAGAGAATTTTTTGGCATATCAAATATCTGTATACTTAAAAATTTGTTATTCTTGGCTAAAGTGCTGCCGCAGACATCCCAGCAAATCAGGTGTTTATAGCTGTTTTACCTTATGTTTTGACTCTGATTATGAATAATTGTGAATAATATTGTGAATAGGCAGCAAATAATACTGCTAAAGGCGTAACAGCATTCCACTGTTGTCTAAAAGTTTTGCTTGTATTCAACATGCAGAAAATTAGAGTCTCCAGAAAAAAAGTTTGCTGTAATGTCTCTTTTTTTTTTAATAACTTAAACTCCAGAAATGAAGAAATACAAATGCAGTCTTGATTCTCCTTCAAAAATTAATGCAGTGTGTACTTTAGATGTAATGCTTTCAGTATTTAATGTTATCAAAATAAATGAAAATTAAATTTGTGGTTGTAGAAGCTAGCATAAAAGGAGTGGGGGGGGTGTGAGAAATTTTGTAATTCTAGATACCTGATCATGTGTAAATTATTACAGAATTAATGCACATGAATAAATTTTATTCTGACCGGCATTAGGTGTATCTTTTGCCATAATGGTTATGCAAAGCTGAAAAAATCTGCAACATCCTTTGCTTCCCTCAATCTGTCAACCACACAGCTGCCAGCTGTTACTGAGGGCTGCTCCCTGCTGCCCTTCTGAACACACACAAGCCTGGCCTGGCCGTCGAGCGCACGCTGCTGTCAGCAGCACACAACCCAGCTCAGTGCCTTCAAGAGAGCCACATGTGTGTTTGAAGATACACACATAAGTGTTTGGTTGGATGGCGTCCACTATAGCGGCTCGCAGCTCCTTATCTCTGGTGCGAAAAATTGGTTCAGGAACTGACACGTATACCATCACAGGCTAATTTCTTAGTCTTGATTATTTTGAGATGTTGAGAACTTCCACAAGACATGCTTCCAGAGAAACACTAAAATCAGTCCACATGTACTTGGCAACATCAAAATACAAGCCAGCAACTATCCCACAGAACATAGAATCATAGAATGGTTAGAGTTGGAAGGAACCTTAAAGATCATCGAGTTCCAACCCCCCTGCCATGGCAGGGACACCTCCCACTACACCAGGTTGCTCAAAGCCCCATCCAGACTGGCCTTAAACACTTCCGGGGACGGGGCAGCCACAACTTCTCTGGGCAACCTGTTCCAGTGTCTCACCACCCTCACAGGAAAGAATTTCTTCCTAATATCCAATCCAAATCTCCCCTCTTCCAGTTTAAAACCATTACCCCTTGTCCTATTACTACACTCCCTGACAAAGAGTCCCTCTCCTGCTCTCCTGCAGGCTCCTTTCAGATACTGCAATAAGGTCTCCCCAGAGCCTTCTCTTCTCCAGCCTGAACAGCCCCAGCTCCCTCAGCCTGTCCTCACAGGAGAGGTGCTCCATCCCTCTAATCATCTTCGTGGCCCTCTGCTGGACCCATTCCAACAGTTAAGAAAAAAAGTCCTCTCATCAAGGACATATCAGATATTAAACTGATAAGAACAGATACTACACATGATCTTATCCAAAAGGCCGAGAAGCGATCATCCTCAGGTCTCTACTCAAGCCCAGGCAGCCTAGATGTATGCAACTACTTCTGATTTGCAGTAGTTTTGCTGTGGGGAATTTCAGAGGTACTGGGGGCCTCTGAAGATTAAAACTCTGCTTGGATTACAATATGCAGTAATAAAACCCTGGGGGCTGATCTCTAGCACTCAGCATGTATTTCACATCCAGCCTTTTCCCCTTCCATTTTCACTGTTGTAAATCATCTATAGGCACCCAGGTGCTATGGTGCAGTAGCACTGGACATTTCATGACTGTATTGCTCTACATGTCTCATACTTCAACTCCACAGGGAGAATTCAGTGCCAGTATTTCAAATAGTGCCTACTATAACTAGGACCTAACTCAGACAACGCAATTTACAGAAACTTCTTTTAGTCACTTTACTCTCTGTGGCTTGCTCTGATTTTGCTGAAGAAAAAGACTTGGGTCCCTAAAGCCCCTCTGCTACTCACATGAAGAAGGTGATGCTTTGGCAAAGCAGGGTGTCTCTGTTCTGCCTAAACCCACCGCCAGGCTGCAGCCCCAGCTGTTTCAGGCTGTGGTTGTACCGCCATATGCACAGTCAATCCCAGGTCTGCAGACCAGCTCCACTGCCCAGAGGAGGCACAGCATTTTCCCCGTGTGCTTCCCCTGGACACTCCTTATAGCCTTCCTTGGGTATCTTTTCATTATTCAAAATTATTTCAGTGTGTGTGATCAAAAAAGGCTATTACATTGCTCTGTTCCTCTCACAGGCAGTTCTTGAAACTTAGCAACGGGGATGGGTTTAGCCCATTTTCTAGGAAGTATCTCTACCAAGGAGAAATGCATAAAGAAAAGAGTATTTCATCTGGATAACCCAATGTTTCCATTACGATCACATAACGTCTAATTATGTACTCCATAAATCTTCATATTTTGTTATGAAGCTCATAATAACAAAGTCTGATAAATAGATTCTGTCCCCTGGCCACTACCAATTGGGTAGAAAAAATACTTATTTATGAAGCTTTATTAATAAAATGTGAATAATTCAAAACAGCTTCTTCAGTGAAGAAACAGCAGTATGGTATATGCTTATTTGCATATAAATGAAATGATGCTTTAGTGTCAGAGTGAAGAATTAAATAATATGAATTTTTACAGTGCAGTCCTGACAGCCTCATAAATATTATGGTCATAAGCTGCAGTTTCCTAAAAATCTCATTTTGTCTTCTATTACAAAAATATGACCAAAGGGCCAAGTCCAGCTCATTTTACATGTGTGAGTATTCCCAAAGACAACACAATTATTCAATAAGTGAGGTTACCAGATTCAGCCTTATGTCAGACACTGGAGCAAAAGCACATCATTACCTACATATCTATTAGGAGAACAGAATCTCTTATTTAACCACGAGAAAAACCTTGTACATTGGCAAAATAGAGAGAAAGACAAAGGCAATTGTAACTCTACATTCAAAGGGAGGCTCCAGGTAAGGACAATATACGACATGAGGAAGGGAAAGCACTGAGCTAATACCCCTAAGATGCCAGTTTTCCTTTTAGTTACATGGATATCAGTTTGGCCAATCCCAGTGTTCCTATTGGGCTGTAAGCAGTCCAAAAATATAAGAACATTTGAAGGACTTTAAATAGATTACAGAATTATAGAATTTTCATGGTTGGAAGGGATCTTTGAGATCATAGAGTCCAACCATACACACACATACACACACACAAAACAAACCCAAATAAAACCAAACCAACCAACCAAAAACAAACAAAAACCAACCCACAAGAACCCCCACAAAGAACAGAACCCCACAAAACAAATCGCCCAACCCAACGATTTTGGCCACTAGAGCATACCCTGAAGTGCAACATCTACACATTTCTTAAATACCTCCAGGGATGGTGACTCCACCACCTCTCTGGGGAGGCTGTTTCAGTGCCTGGCCACCCTTTCAGTGAAGTCATTCTTCCTAATATCTAATCTAAACCTTCCCTGCTGCAACTTCAGCCCATTTCCTCTAATCCTGTCATTATTTACTTGGGAGAAGAAGCAAACACCCACGTCTCTACAACCTCCTTTCAGGTGGCTGTAGGGGCCAATGAGGTCTCCCCTCAGCCTCCTCTCCCCCAAACTAAACATGCCCAGTTCCCTCTGCTCACATGACTTGTTCTCTAGATTCCTCACCAGCTTGGTGGCTCTCCTCTGGACACATTCCAGCACTTCAGTGTCCTTCTGGTAGTGAGTGGCCCAGAACTGAACACGGTACTGGAGGTGAGGCCTCACCAGTGCCCAGTACAGAGGCACCATCGCTTCCCTACTCCTGCTGGCCACGCTGTTCCTGACACAGGCACCAGGATGCTGTTGGCCTTCTTGGGCACCTGGGCACACTGCTGGCTTGTGTTAAGCTGGCTCACCCCCAGGTCCTCTTCAGCTGGGCAGCTCCCCAGCCACTCTTCCCTGAGCCTGTAACGTTGCCTGGGGTTGTTGTGACTGAAATGCAGGACCCAGCCCTTGGCCCTACTAAACCTCATCCCATTGGCCTTGGCCCATTGATCCAACCTGTCCAGGTCCCTCTGCAGAGCTTTCCGACCCTCAAGCAGGTCAACACTCCCACCTAGTTTAGTGTCACCTGCAAACTTACTGAGGGTGTGCTCAATCCCCTTATCCAGATCATCAATAAAGATATTAAACAATAGTGGCCCCAAAACTGACCCCTGAGGGACACCGCTCGTGACTGGATTGTTGCTGCTCAGGAAAGCTTTGGGGTTGTTTATCTTAATTTTGTCTAAGGGCTGAAAAAGACTCTGAAGCGCAGCCTCAGACCGGCTGTCTTGCTTTGCTTTTGGCTCCAGTGTCAACTATTTACCAAGCTATGTTTGAGAAACTGAACCATCCTCCACCGCAGCAGGAGAGTGTGGATTTGGGTAGAGAGCGCTGAACTGGGTGAAGTCCTGAGGGGCAAATAGCTGCATAGGCAGGGACACTGCTTAAGAACCTCCTCTGAGACGCTGAGCAATCTCAGCAGCTGGGAGAAGTGGGTGCCATTATCTCCCCATTCCCTGTCAGTGAGGTTTTTCTGGCTATCATGTGCATGCTGTGCACATGGGGACAGGACAGTCAAATATGGGAAAGGCATACACAGAAAAGAAAGCTAAACCTGGCATGGCAGGAGGAGAAGAGTTATTTATAGAGGTTTTGGATAGTTGGTAAAGTATGGCCATTTATTTATGAAGTCTAGAAAAAAATGGACTATGGGAGGCTATAGTCTGATCTCCTGTAAATTACAGGCAACTGTATTTAATCCTGAACTGAGCCTGCTGTACTCAAACACAACACAGCCTGCGTTTGGCTGGCCTGTGTTCTCCAGGAGGCATCAAGAGCCAAAGAGTCAACCACTGCCCTTCACTGCTTGTTCCCAGGATTATTTACTGTCAGTGGTACTGAAGACTGCACTATTTCAATTTGAATGATTACAGCTACTAGGCATTATTCCTTCTTATTTCACTCTTTGGTAGGTTCAAGTGGCCTTTTTATTCAGTGTTTTTTTCCTGTGCATAAACATATACACTGTTATCAACTCATCTTTCAATCTTTTTGATCCAGTGGATAGGCTATGTTTTTTAATTCTTCAATTACATGGTATTTTCTCTGACTCCAGACCATTCTGTAGCTCCTTTCTATACTCACTTCATTTTTTCGGTATCCATCTTGTGATGTGAGCATCAGACCTGAGCATGCCATGCCTTAACCACCCTTGGCAATTTGCACACATGGGTAAAAAATTGTCGCCATTAATATCTGCACTCTGTCTATTGCGTGAACCCTTCTTTGCTACAGCAATCTCATCAGCTGACTCATCAGTCCCTTTAAACTTCTCCATTGTGCAGGGAATCCTGTGTTCCTTATGCTTAGGTGTAAGTCTTTTATTGATTTTACTAAAATATACTTTGTTTGAATGAGACCCATCTTAGAAAAGGTCAAAAATTCCTCTGCATCTTTGCCTGAGGTCATTTTTATACCTATTTTTATCTCCCTTTAAATAGGCTATAGAAGCTGCTTTACTTGGGCATATTTTCTGACACCACAATAATTCCTGACCTTTCAGATATAACCGATCAGAAAATCCTGGCAGAGACAGTCACCGCCACATCCAAGTGCATTATTCTAGGGCTGCGTAGCATCAGAAAGTGCTCATTTGCATGTGAGAGCAAAGCTGGCAATCTCAGCTTCCCTGTAAAATGGTTAAGGTATGGAAATGGAAAACGAAAAACAGAGAAAAGGAACTTTAGTCCCATGGTTTTCAAATCAATCTCTTCATGTTAGTGCAAGACTCGTGAGTCCTGAATGATTGAATTTGACAGTATTCCTGAAGGGCACAATAGCACGAAGAGATTTGTCTCAACCTGGTGCTAAAGAGAGAAAAAAACTGCCATAGACTCATATTGCCTAACAAAAAGAGGAATTAAAAGTCAGAAAGCATATGATATTTAGGCTAATGAAGACTGAATAATACAATTATTAATAGTCTGTACTACTAATACATTATAGTAGATTATGCTATCATTAAAATTGAATTTTGTATATATATATTTAATACCACCAGGGCAATAACCACATTTATTTGCTCATTTCTAAGTAGTTTCTGATTTCTAATTCTAAGTTTCTTATTTATGAGCTGATGTTCTTGGCAGCAGGTGCATTTAAGGATCTTCTACCTCTGCCTGTGCTGGATACATTCATCAATTATCTTCCTGGATCTTGCTTATCTTTTTTGCCAAGGCTGGAGGACAGCACAAATACAAGGAGACTCCAGCTAGCATAAGCAACCTAGGAAGAGATGAACAGACTTACTCTCACGTCAGCACGGATTCTTTCAGTTCTGTCAGCAGGTACAAAAAAATTCAATTCAGCTTCAGGTTCTGGCAGCAGTGGATGTAGTTGCAGAGCTATGTCTGGATCCTTTCTTGGCGAACTTCCCAAGGTGGGCTTTGGCAATTGCTTGTCAGCTGTGAGGAACGTTCTGTATGGGCCTGGCTTGTCATGTGGCTTCTCATCCTTCAGATCCAACCTACAGATAAAGCTACTATAGAAGTCAGTGCTGTGGTTTGGTTTGCAGTGTTAGACATGCTGCTTTGTTTGTTATATTCAATTGATGGGATTTCTTCTCTTTCCTTCTCAGAAGTCCCTGCCTCAGTGCATTGTTAGAACTGGAAGCCAAGTGCTGAATGAGCAGGGGGAAACCTTCTCCGCCCCAGCAGCAAAGAAGGGACTTCTGCTTATCCAGGCCAAAAGAAGGAGGGTTTTATGCTGTAGCAGAGGTGCAGAAGCTGTGCAGAAGTGAAGCAGAAGCTGTGCCTTTACCTATTCTACATACATTCTGAATAAAGGAAAAATAAGCTGGAGATATTTAAGCAAGTACTAAGGAAACACAGTGGAAAGGGTACACGTAATCCATCACTGTCCTGTGATGATGCACATGAAGAAAGACATTGATGAAGAGGTGACTTCTGAAATGATATCCATATGAGGAGAGTCATAGCCAATTTGACTGAACTTCCTTCTTAAACAGAGAAGAGAGACAGAGAGAGATAAATGAAGGCGAGCATCAAAGCTGGCATTTCTGGCAGACTAAAAAGAGTAGGACAATAAAATAAAAAACATTGGATTATATTACAAGTGCAGTTATGCTTGTGAGAACAAATAAATGTAAATTTCACATGATGGAGAACCAGAATGCCTGAAAAGACAGCATGAGAAAGCACAACACATTTGGACTGACAGGATAGGAGGAAATGGAGAGGACTGAGTGACTGAGTAGATAAATGACCTATGCCTAATTGAAAATTATTTTAGGTCTTGGAACCAAGATCAATTGAGATGTTTCAGGGGAAAGAACCACAGATAGACAGTGTCCAGATCAGAAGATACAATGGGTACAATGAAATGGATTTCTCACTGTGTACAATGCAACCAAGTGAGGGGGAGAAGGGTAGTACAGGGATGACTGAAAGAGAAACGCCAGCAATGGTGCTGTATGGAAACGCTGATGATGGGAGTGTTCCACAGAATGACAGTTCCAAGGCAGGGAGGCCATGGAGGTCAGCTGAAATCCTGACCGGGCCCGGAGGCAGCAGAGCCAAACATGCAACCTGTAAACAAAAGCCAGCTATTTTGCAAGTATTGATTTGAAAAAGTAATTAATGGCTTACTACAGTATTCAAAAATGACTGCCGGTAAGATTGTCCCAAGAAGTTAATTTAGAATGACGGTGCCTGTCATTAGCACAAGGACAGGCCTGCACTCATGAATGTTTATGCTGTGCTTCCAACTTCTATAAGGTTACAGGGATAAAAGAATGAGAAGAATTTGGCCTGCATTATTTTGTCATTATCCCTTATTTAATTCATATTTGCTATAATCTGCTTTTAAATACCATCACCTTTAACTGAAACTATTGAGAGTTAGCGTACTTAGCAAGAGCTCAAGCTGCTGCACTGGCTTATTAGAGCTCTTGACAGAAAGTACAAACTGGAACAACTGTTAGAAAAACCACCACACACCTCAGAGCACACACACCCCTCTCCCCAAAACCCACCAAAGCAGCTCAACAATTCATTTCTGCACTCTCCTTCTAAACTGTGTAACAGGAGACAAATCCAAGTTAGCAAAAGCAGTGGAACCTGTTTCTGCCTTTAATGCTTTTGTTAACCCTAGTGTAGCTTATTACAAGGTAACAGCCAAGTGCCAATATTGCCTTGGGAATTCTGGCAACCCCAGGCTCCCTTGTTATTTACCAAGGGGTGCAGTTAGGCACCTCTAGATGAAGTATGCAATAAATAAGAGTATTATAGTTCCCGTTTCAGTGACCAAGCGATCTATGCTTTATCAAACACAGGCGTGCTAGTCTTTGGTAAGAGCAATCTTTTAAATCTTAAAATAAATAGTGACCAAAACGGGTAAAAGATAAAACGTGCTACATTTTATTTACAAATGAGCAACTGTATTGGTTTTGATGAAATCCCACCACTTTAAACAGCAGCAAAACCCAGTTCCGATAACTGGTCTCTTTTCCTAGTCCTGCTGATTGTTGGTCAGCGGCTACTACAGCACAGACTGGAATCCAGATGTGCATTTATTTTTAATTTTGTATTCTGTGCAATCCCCTTTGTTACACAACTAGGTACTAAGGCAAATCAGCAAGCCAAGTTATGTTCCCTGTTACTTCTGGTGTAAATAAATGGAGAGCAGTTTAATGGAATCTCGACTGCTATGAATTTATAAACTTGTGAGAACAAGAGTTTATCCAGGGACCGGGATTATTTTGCAATAATCACGGGTAGAAAAAATATGTAAGGGTTGAATATGGTTGCACAGAGCACAAGCATCTAAGGCAGTTCCAGGTCCCGGAGCAGCGGGCACACACCACCCTGGTTCCAGGCAGCGCGGCACAGCGGCCTCCAGGCAGAGCACCGACGGCAGGGGCGGCCCCGGAGGCCTCCTCACGCAGAGGCACGGCCGTCCCGTCGCCCGCGCCACGAACCCGCGCCACGAACCCACTCCACGCCTACACAACGCCGGTCCCTCATTCGCCGCCACTCGGCGGTCGTTACGAGCCCCTGCCAGCCGGGGGCCGC